>CAOKZL010000003.1:600000-1112500 GCA_948472985.1 Iguana delicatissima
GGGATCTCACACAGACACTGTGTTAACACTGTATACATCTGGGGTATATGCTATAAATTTCATGAGTATGAGAACATCTCAATTTTGCATCTACTTTACATCTGAATTTCATTTTCCAACATAAGGAAAATTGCATATTCAAAAAGCTGACCATTGTGAGAATCTCAGAACAACCATTTTGCTCTTGAAACTTCTAAGCGTGAAGTCTTCACAGTGTTACCCAAAAATAAACTGGTTTTAGAGAGTTGCTGTGGAGTCAGCTTGAATGACTTCTGGCTTTTACTTATCCATGGGTGGGCCAAGAAGGTAGCCTCCAGACATTTCTATTCCACATGAAAGTTACAAGGAGAGAGGCAGAAAGAAAGAAAAGAAAGGAAAAACATAATAATGTCAACTAGAGCAAATCCACTGAGTCAAGTTTTGAATTGTGACCCAGCGCACAGGTAAATGCAATTGATTGTGACTTTATTTGGGATCTGGCTATATTTCAGAGGAAGGAACTAACAGAACCGCCTTTGAGTATTCCTTGCCTAAAGAACATTTGATGAAATTTATGATGTTACCAAAAAGTTAATGGGTGCCTAGAAGGCACAAACACACACAATAGAATTCAGGCATGCATATGCAAAGGAAGTGCAGAAATTTCGTCAGAAATAGGAACCTAACAAAATTTCCTCAAATTGGGGAAATCAGTAACAACATTTTATCCGAGATTCAAAAGGGAAAATTCCCCCCCTTCCCCTTGCCTGTCTCTGGCACAAAGTAACAATTTGGTAAAATTTCCCTTTTGCAGCTAAAAAACCCCCACCGAACTCTCTGAGAATAAGTGAGCCTCCATCTCTTCACAACTTTATGCAAAAGAGGATCCATCCTCAGATTAAAACAGGAAAACAAAGGAAGGGTAAAGGAGGAAGACACTTCTAAAATTGTTGACAAGATCTAACTTTTTTTCGGGGGAAAAGACGGGGTTTTTTTTTGTGGCGAGGTTCATGTAAGATTAAACTCTACGTTCCCTTTTAAAAAATTCATCACTGATTTAGAAACCATTTTTGATACAGCCAACCGCTCTGCACATGATAGGAGGACTCTCCCCCCCGTGCAATTTAATTTCCGTGCGCTGGGGAAAAAGCCGAATGAGCGGAGGCCTGGCTCCAATGAAAGCAGGGAGTGGGCTACAGAAGGAAGGAGGGCTCCAGAGGCTGGTTACCTGTGGGAACCGGCGACAGTTTGGGGCGTGGGCTCCGCCGGATGGATCGGCTGCAAAAAATAGAGAACTAAAGCCAAGACGACAGCGAGAGGTCCAGCAAAATTCCCGCCATCTTCGGCGCCCCTCCAGCTAATCAGCGAGCAAAGCCGAACTAGAAGTTCCTGCCTTTCTCCTCCTGGTTGTTGGTCGCTCTCCCACCCCCCGACGAATCGCGCGAGGATGTGCGCGGTTTTTCCGAACACCCCCTTAACACTCTCCCCGGCTCGAAGCACGTGTGTAAAAGGGACCCCAGGAATGGGGGGGGGGGCGGGAGCTGAAGTCCGGGGAAAACCCCTCCGCCCCTTTAAAAAAAAAATCCACTCGATCCACTCGTGGCAGGATTGGGGGAGGCAAACCCCCCCTGGCCGGGTGCGCTGGGGGCCAAGAAAGGAACGCCGCCGCCGCCCCGCCGGCCCCCCCCTCCCTGGGGCCCCGGGGACCAGGCAAAGGGCATCCTCGGGGCGGCGCGAGCCTTTATACGCCCGGGGGGGGAGGGGAGGGGAGGGGAGGGGGGGGGGGGGACCGGCCGCGGGCAGCGCCGACCGAGGAGGCGCAAGGCGAGCCTCTGCAGGCGGCACCTCAGGAGTCCTGCGATTGGCCCCCGGGGGGGGGGGGCGGGGGAGGGCTCTGGCTTCCCTCTCGCATCCACTCTCCCCTTGGGTCGTCCCACAGCGGCGCCCGGGGAAAAACATGCCGCTGCCGGGGGGTTTATCATCGGGCTTCCTCGAATGAGCGGGTGCGGAGCCCTCGCACATGCTCCGTGAGAGACGTGAAGCCGTTGCCCCCGGACCCTGACTTTGTCTTCTCCTTTTCTCTAGTTCTGGCAGACCCGCGCCAGCATTTACCAGACCTTTTCGAACGTTTCCCGGGCTCGAGGGAAAAAGCGATGCCCTTCCTTGTTGCAGCTTTAAAACAATGATGACAAACAAGAGGGTATCTACACTGAGTAATTAGAGCAGTTTGATCTCGCTTTAACTGTCCTGGCTCCATCCTATCACATCGGGGGGAAATTTTTAGTTTATTGCAGCACTTTGAAGTCTCTCTCTGGTCCACCCCCTTGAGCCACAGTTCTGTGAAAAAGTTTTAAATACCTCATCAGACTAGAAATACTGGGATTCCATAGGATGGAACCATGGCAATTAGAAGGAATGAAACTGCTATAACTGTGCAGTGCATACACAGTTAAGGTTTTTAAAGGGGAATTTATGGAACAGTGTCTGTTTTGGGTTGATGGATTTAGAGTTCTCAGAGTTGAAAAACTAGGAGCTACTTTAGCTTTTAGTTAATGCAGTTGCTGTTATGTATTTTAAGTCAATGCTAACGTAAAACAACCCTATCATAGGGTGTTTTGGCAAGATTTAAATTTAGAAGAGGGTTACCATTGCCTTCCTCTGAGACTGACAGAGTGTGAGTTCCCAGGGTCATGGAGCATTTTCCATGGCTGAGCAGCGATTTGAACTCTGGGCCTCCTGTGTCTTCAGTTAATATATTCCTTTTTATGTTGCTTACCAGTACAGTCAGCCCTCCTGATCTGCAGGTTCCACTTTGGCAGATTTGATTTTTTATGGATTATTTGCTGTAGCTCTGCTGCTGCCCTATGCCCTTTTTCCATGGGACTCAACCCCTATGAGACTGAGAAACTGCAAACAAGGCTAGAAAGTCCCTTTAAAAATGGTGTGGGACAGCAGTGGAGGTGGCAGTGAGCCCCACCAGCCACCCACTTCTGCCTTGTGAAGGAACCCTGATGCCTCAAAGGAATCCATGATGGGTTTAATATGGTGATATCTTTTTTTGTGTTAAATGTCGTTTGGGAGGGCCTGAGTTTTCCCGGGTTTTTCCCCCTTTCATGGGGGGTCCTGTGCCCCTAACCCTACGAATGTGGAGAGATGACTGTATATGAGAGAAAAGCCTAGACTCAAATCTTTCTGCAATGTGTTACAGTCTAGCTCCAGTTTTTGGGTTAGGCCCCTTTCCACACGGGGGCGGGGGAACGGGGAAAAAACGCAGGGACGGATCTTACCTGAAAACGGGTTGCTCCGTCCCTGCGGAGAGCGTGCATTTGCCGCTCCACACGCTGGCGAGTTTTGGCGGCGTTCAGCGGCGCCCAAAATGGGGGGCCGGCGACTTCCGGCGGCACTCCCCCCAATCAGGGCAGCGCGCCAGCCGGAAACCCGCCCCCGGGGGATTTTGCAGGGGGGGGGACTAGGCGTCCCTGCAGCTTGACAGGGCGCTGCAACAGGTTAGCGCGCTCGCGTTTTTGTAAAAACCACATAAAATGTGGTTTTTAAAAAAAAGCGACGCGCCCCCCCTTGCAGCCGCGCTAGCGTGGTTTGAGGTGTGGAACCTCCACTATTCAAACCGCTCTAGTGCGCTCCGCGGTGTGGACGACCTCCGGATGAGGTCACCCTAAGCTTTTTTTTTTACCCTTGGGGGAAAGGGCCTTAGAAAGAGATACTTCACTAGGAGCATGACTAGTATATTTCTCAATAGGTCTGCTTTAAATACAGCTTAGGGTGGACATAAAACAAATGTTATTATTCTCTTGTACATCTCCCTGAGAAAGTTTACTAAATTATATGCAGTACAGTCTTGTCTAAATAAATATATGCATACAATAGCAGAATTTCAAATAGGATGCCTACCTTGTAAACATAAAAGATATTATAAAGCATGCATAGATACAGACATGGTTGCCATTTATTCATTTATTCAGAGTGTTTATATCCTACCTCTCAGCCAAAAAGTTTACAAATTTGACAGTTCCCTTTTCCCCAGGCTTACAGTCTAAAAGATATGAGACTTAAAAAAAAGGGGATGGTACTGGGGGAAGGACAGCAAATCCTGGCTGCTGTTTAAGGTTTGTTTTTCCAGTTGGCTATAGAAGTAAACTATTGAAATACTAGCATTGAAGTCGAAGTCGGGAAAAAAGGAAAGCTTTTAGATGAATGCAGCTTTATTCAAGATACTGGAATGCTATACCCCTAACATGCTGCCAATGCAGCTATGAAATATCTGACAGCAATTCATTTGGCTAACTTTGGAACTTTTCTTTGGAATCATTAAACCTCTTAAATAAGATTTATGATCTTAAAATTTTAAACTTATATCCAAATGTTTGTGTGTTGTGTATACTTTGCTGTCTTCCAAAAATTCTAGTTGAACCAGAGAGGTCATTCAGATTCTGGATTGTGCTAAAAACTGTCTCAGGTCAACTTACTAAGAATGCCTTACAGCAAACCCTTTGGTTTTTTGTTTAAAATTTGGGAAAGAAACAAAATTTTAACATTTTGGAAATTGACCTGGGAAAAAAAGGTTTAAAACCCCCTTTAAAGGGTTTAAAATACCCCCGGGGTTTTAAAACCCCAAGGAATTTTTGGGAAAAAAAAGCAAAGATCACAAAAAAAAACCTATTTTTTAAGTTTAAAATTTAAGTAAAAATTTATTTTTTTTGATTAAAGAAAGGGTCTAAAGGTTACCAAAAATTCTGTCAGTTTTCAAAAGTCATTCAGCGGGAAAGGGTATAGAAATTAATTTTTATCCCCAAAATGGTTCATTCATTTAAACCAACCCCTTTCCCCTTGTTTTTTGCCCTTCGATTTAAGGGCTAAGTTTTAAAAAGTTTAAACTTCTATTCCCCAACGGAAAAAAATAACAAACCCTTAAAAAAAAGAAAGGAATTTTTGGCTTGTTTCCCCCATTTTACCAAAACCCCTTTTTCCCAAAATTCGGGGGTATTTTAACTGTAAGCCTGGGAAGAGGGAACTGTAAAAAAATTTTTAAACTTTTTGGCTGAGAGGTAGGATATAAACACTCTGAATAAATGAATAAATGGCAACCATGTCTGTATCTATGCATGCTTTATAATATCTTTTATGTTTACAAGGTAGGCATCCTATTTGAAATTCTGCTATTGTATGCATAATTTTTTTTAGACAAGACTGTACTGCATATAATTTATAAACTTTCTCAGGGAGATGTACAAGAGAATAATAACATTTGTTTTATGTCCACCCTAAGCTGTATTTAAAGCAGACCTATTGAGAAATATACTAGTCATGCTCCTAGTGAAGTATCTCTTCTCTAAAGGGCCCTTTCCCCACGGGGTAAAAAAAACAGCTTGGGTGACCTTGGGGGTCGTCCACACCGCGGAGCGCACTAGAGCGGTTTGAACTTTGGGGGTTCCACACCTCAAACCACGCTAGCGCGGCTGCAAGGGGTGGCGCGTCGCGTTTTTTAAAAACCACATTTTTTTTGTTTTCCCAAACGCGAACGCGCTAACCTGTTGCAGCGCCCTGTGCGAAGCTGCAGGGACGCGCTAGTGCGTCCCTGCAGGGGCTGCCCGGGGGCGGGGTTTCCCGGGTGGCGCGCTGCCCTGATTGGGGGGAGGGTTCCCCCCGGGAATCGCCGGGCCCCCTTTTGGGGGCCCCCTAACGCCGCCCAAACTCGCCAGCGGGGGAGCGGCGAATGCACGCTCTCCGCAGGACGGGGAACCCGTTTTGGGGAAAATCCGTCCCTGCGTGCGCTGCCCCGTTCCCCCCTCCCCCCTGTGGAAAGGGCCTAAGTCTGAAAACTGGAGCTAGACTGTAACACATTGCAGAAAGATTTGAGTCTAGGCTGTTCTCTCATATACAGTATTTTCCACCCCCGGCCAAAGGGGAGGGGGACAGGGCCCCTGAAAGTGGGAAAACCGTAATAACTCTAGGCCCTCCCAAACGACATTTAACACAGAAAAAAGTAGTCACCATATTCAACCCATCATGGATTCCTTTGAGGCATCAGGGTTCCTTCACAAGGCAGAAGTGGGTGGCTGGTGGGGCTCACTGCCACCTCCCTGCTGTCCCCCCACCATTTTTTTAAAAGGGACTTACTAGCCTTGTTTGCAGTTTCTCAGTCTCATGAGGCTTGCAGTCCCTATGAAAAAAGGGGATAGGGCAGCAGCAGAGCTGACAGCAAATAATCCATAAAAAATCAAATCTGCCAAAGTGGGGGCCTGCAGTCAGGAGGGCTGACTGTACTGGTAAGCAACATAAAAAGGAACTATATTAACTGAAGACACAGGAGGCCCCGAGTTCAAAAGCGCTCGGCCCCTGGAAACCTGCTCCATGACCCTGGGCAACTCACACTCTGTCAGTCTCAGAGGAAGGCAATGGTAACCCTCTTCTGAATAAAAACCCCAAGAACACCCTTGATTTGGGTTTTCGTTAGCATTGACTTGAAGTCACATAACAGCAACTGCATTAACTAAAAGCTAAAGTACTCCTAGTTTTTTTTAATTTTGAGAACTCTAAATCCATCAACCCAAAACAGACACTGTTCCATAAATTGCCCCCAAATCTTAACTGTGTATGCACTGCACAGTTATAGCAGTTTCATTCCTTCTAATTGCCATGGTTCCATCCTATGGAATCCCAGTATTTCTAGTCTAAAGAGGTACTTAAGCATTCACAAAATGTGGCTGGGGGTGGAAGAGACTTCTAAGTGCTGCAATAAACTACAAAACCCCCATGTGATAGGATGGAGCCAGGACAGTTAAAGCGAATAAATTCTAAATTGCAGTGTAGATACCCCTTAAACGTCATCATTGTTTTAAACTCAACAAGGAAGGGCATCGCGTTTTTTGAGACTGGAAACGTTCGAAAAGGAGGGCTCCAGAGGCTGGTTACCTGTGGGAACCGGCGACAGCTCGGGCGTGGGCTCCGCCGGATGGATCGGCTGCAAGAGATAGAGAACTAAAGCCAAGACGACAGCGAGAGGTCCAGCGAAATTCCTCGCCATCTTCGGCGCCCCTCCAGCTAATCAGCGAGCAAAGCCGAACTAGAAGTTCCTGCCTTTCTCCTCCTGGTTGTTGGTCGCTCTCCCACCCGCGACAGAATCGCGCGAGGATGTGCGCGGATTTTCCGAACACCCCCTTAACACTCTCCCCGGCTCGAAGCACGTGTGTAAAAGGGATCCAGGAATAGTGGGGGGGGGCGGGAGCTGAAGTGCAGAGAAACCCCTCCGCCCTTAAAGAAAAAATCCACTCGATCCACTCGTGGCAGGATTCGTGGAGGACGAGACCCCTCCTGGCCGATGCGCTCAGGTGCAAGAACGGAACGCCGCCGCCGCCCTGCCGCCCTCCCTCCCTCGGCTACGGGCACCAGGCAAAGGGCATCCTCGGGGCGCGCGCGAGCCTTTATACGCGGGGCGGGAGGGGAGGGGAGGGGAGGGGAGGGGGGACCGGCCGCGGGCAGCGCCGACCGAGGAGGCGCAAGGCGAGCCTCTGCAGGCGGCACCTCAGGAGTCCTGCGATTGGCCCCGGGGCGGGGGGCGGGGGAGGGCTCTGGCTTCCCTCTCGCATCCACTCTCCCCTTTCGCTCGTCCCACAGCGGCGCCCGAAGACATGCCGCTGCCAAGACATCATCGGGCTTCCTCGAATGAGCGGGTGCGGAGCCCTCGCACATGCTCCGTGAGAGACGTGAAGCCGTTGCCAGGACCCTGACTTTGTCTTCTCCTTTCTCTAGTTCTGGCAGACCCGCGCCAGCATCACCAGACCTTTTCGAACGTTTCCAGTCTCGAGAAAACGCGATGCCCTTCCTTGTTGCAGCTTTAAAACAATGATGACGATCAAGAGGGTATCTACACTGCGTAATTAGAGCAGTTTGATCTCGCTTTAACTGTCCTGGCTCCATCCTATCACATCGGGGAATTTGTAGTTTATTGCAGCACTTAGAAGTCTCTCTCTGGTCCACCCCCTTGAGCCACAGTTCTGTGAATGCTTAAGTACCTCATCAGACTAGAAATACTGGGATTCCATAGGATGGAACCATGGCAATTAGAAGGAATGAAACTGCTATAACTGTGCAGTGCATACACAGTTAAGATTAAGGGCAATTTATGGAACAGTGTCTGTTTTGGGTTGATGGATTTAGAGTTCTCAGAGTTGAAAAACTAGGAGCTACTTTAGCTTTTAGTTAATGCAGTTGCTGTTATGTGACTTCAAGTCAATGCTAACGTAAAACAACCCTATCATAGGGTGTTCTTGGCAAGATTTATTCAGAAGAGGGTTACCATTGCCTTCCTCTGAGACTGACAGAGTGTGAGTTGCCCAGGGTCATGGAGCAGGTTTCCATGGCTGAGCAGCGATTTGAACTCTGGGCCTCCTGTGTCTTCAGTTAATATAGTTCCTTTTTATGTTGCTTACCAGTACAGTCAGCCCTCCTGATCTGCAGGTTCCACTTTGGCAGATTTGATTTTTTATGGATTATTTGCTGTCAGCTCTGCTGCTGCCCTATGCCCTTTTTCATAGGGACTGCAAGCCTCATGAGACTGAGAAACTGCAAACAAGGCTAGTAAGTCCCTATTAAAAATGGTGTGGGACAGCAGTGGAGGTGGCAGTGAGCCCCACCAGCCACCCACTTCTGCCTTGTGAAGGAACCCTGATGCCTCAAAGGAATCCATGATGGGTTGAATATGGTGATCATACTTTTTTCTGTGTTAAATGTCGTTTGGGAGGGCCTAGAGTTATTCACGGTTTTCCCACTTTCATGGGGGGTCCTGTGCCCCTAACCCTAGCGAATGTGGAGAGATGACTGTATATGAGAGAACAGCCTAGACTCAAATCTTTCTGCAATGTGTTACAGTCTAGCTCCAGATTTAATCAGACTTAGGCCCTTTCCACACGGGGGACGGGGGAACGGGGCAGCGCACGCAGGGACGGATCTTACCTGAAAACGGGTTGCTCCGTCCCTGCGGAGAGCGTGCATTCGCCGCTCCACACGCTGGCGAGTTTCGGCGGCGTTCAGCGGCGCCCAAAATGGCGGCCGGCGACTTCCGGCGGCACTCCACCAATCAGGGCAGCGCGCCAGCCGGAAGCCCGCCCCCGGGCAGCTCTGCAGGGACGCACTAGCGCGTCCCTGCAGCTTCGCACAGGGCGCTGCAACAGGTTAGCGCGCTCGCGTTTCGTAAAAACCACATAAAATGTGGTTTTTAAAAAACGCGACGCGCCACCCCTTGCAGCCGCGCTAGCGTGGTTTGAGGTGTGGAACCTCCACTATTCAAACCGCTCTAGTGCGCTCCGCGGTGTGGACGACCTCCGGATGAGGTCACCCTAAGCTGTTTTTTTTACCCCGTGTGGAAAGGGCCTTAGAGAAGAGATACTTCACTAGGAGCATGACTAGTATATTTCTCAATAGGTCTGCTTTAAATACAGCTTAGGGTGGACATAAAACAAATGTTATTATTCTCTTGTACATCTCCCTGAGAAAGTTTACTAAATTATATGCAGTACAGTCTTGTCTAAATAAATATATGCATACAATAGCAGAATTTCAAATAGGATGCCTACCTTGTAAACATAAAAGATATTATAAAGCATGCATAGATACAGACATGGTTGCCATTTATTCATTTATTCAGAGTGTTTATATCCTACCTCTCAGCCAAAAAGTTTACAAATTTGACAGTTCCCTCTTCCCAGGCTTACAGTCTAAAAGATATGAGACTTAAGAAAAAGGGGATGGTACTGGGGGAAGGACAGCAAATCCTGGCTGCTGTTTAAGGTTTGTTGATACCAGTTGGCTATAGAAGTAAACTATTGAAATACTAGCATTGAAGTCGAAGTCAGAAACAAGGAAAGCTTGTTAGATGAATGCAGCTTTATTCAAGCATACTGGAATGCTATACCCTCTGAACATGCTGCCAATGCAGCTATGAAATATCTGACAGCAATTCATTTGGCTAACTTTGGAGACATTTCTTTGGAATCATTAAACCTCTTAAATAAGATTTATGATCTTAAAATTTTAAACTTATATCCAAATGTTTGTGTAGTTCTGTGTATACTTTGCTGTCTTCCAAAGATTCTAGCTGAACCAGAGAGGTCATTCAGCATTCTGGATTGTGCTAAAAACTGTCTCAGGTCAACTTACTAAGAATGCCTTACAGTCTTGGAAACCTTGGCTACTGAATCAAAACTTGCAAGAAAACTAAATTTTATTACATAATGGAAATGCATCCTAACAGAAAAGCCCTCAAAGCACCATTAAATGTGTTGAAATCACCACCGAATGTGTTGAAAGCACCATGGAATGTGTTGTGAACAAATAAACTGACAATCAATGCATTCAAAAATATTAACACTATTCATTTAGTAGTATTAATAATGTTAAGTATATTTATTTTCTCTTTGCATCTGGGGAAGTAGACTGAGTCTAAGGCTTATCCTACAAACTTCATGCCCTCAGTCTTGAAGGTCATAGAATCATTGAGCTGGAAAGGGCATCATGGGCCATCTAGTCCAATCCCCTGCATAATGCAGAATCTCCAGCTAAAGCATCCCCAGCAGATAGTTGTCTAGTTTCTTTTTGAAGACAACTAGAGGAGACCCCATCACCTCTCTAGGCAATTGATTCCATAGCCAAATCATTCTTACTGTCAAGAAGTTCCTTCTAAGTTCTACTCTCCTGTAACCTCAAACCATTAAACCTGATCCTACCCTCCGGGGCAGCAGAGAACAGACCTGTCCACTTGTCTCTGTGAAAGCCCTTGAGGTATCTGAAGAGTCCAATCATGTCACCCTTCATCTTCTCTTCACCAAGATGAGTACGTCCAGCTCCTTCAACTTCATATGTTTTGTCCTCCATACCTCTTATCACCCTTTTTGCCTTTCTCTGAACCTGCTCCAAATTGTCTATATCCTTCTTAAAATGAGATGTCCAGAACTGAACACAGTACTTCAGATGAGACCTGATCAGCACAGAATATAGTGGGCCTATTACTCCCCTTTGATTTAGAAACTATGCTTCTGTTAATACAGGGTAAAATAACATTCACCTTTTTGCTGCTGCATCACACTTCTGGCTCATGTTTACAATCAACAATACTCTCAAGGTCACATTTAGTACTGTTGAAACCAGGTATCCTCCATCCTATAGCAATGCATTTGGGTTTTGTGTCCTAAATATAGAATTTTGCATCGGTCTCCATTAAATTTCATTTTATTAATTTCTGCCCAATTTTCTAGTTTACCTAGGTCCTTTTTAATTCTGTCCCTATCTTCCAATGTGTTAGCTATCTCTCTCAGTTTTGTGTCATCTACAAACTTGGCAACAGTTTCCTCCACCTCATCATCTAAGTCATTGATAAAAATGTTGAAGAGTAATGGCCCTAGGACAGAACCCTGAGGCACTCCAGTTGAGACCTCCTTACCATCTGAAGTGCAGCCGTTGATGACAACTCTTAAGCACAGATTTCCAACAAGTTCTGGATCCATCTAACAGTGTTCCCATCCATCCCACATTTAATCCATGTGCTAATCAAAACATTATGGGGCACCTTATCAAATACTTTGCTGAAATCAGATAAATGACACCCACAACATTCCCAACATCTAATAAACTAGTGGCATAACACGCACACACACACACACACACACACACACACACGTGATTAGTTTGGCAGTACATCTTGACAACCCCATGTTGTCTTCTACTGATGACTGCATTGTCATCAAGATACTTGCAGACTCACTCCTGTATAATCTGTTCAAATATTTCTCCAGGTATTAAGGTTAGGCTGACTGGTCTGTACTGTCCTGGATTTGATTTGATTTGATTTGATTTGATTTTCTCTTCTTTTTTTTCTTCTTCTTTTTTTTTTGAAGAGAGGGACAATATCTGCCCTTCTTCACTCCTTTGGCACCTTACCTATTCACCAAGATTTCTCAAACATGATGGCAAGGGGTTCAGAGAGTGCCTCAGCAAGTTTCTTCAGTACTTTGAGATGCAGTTCATCTGGACATTTAAACTTGTTTAGGTTAGAAAGGTGATTCCAGACTAACTCAGTGTTGATTTGCAATCCAGATCCCTTGTCAATATCTCTGCTGTTGCATAGAAGTGCACAGTTCTCTTCGAGAGGGGGAACTGAAACAATAGGTATTAAGTAGTTCTGCCTTTTCATTGTGATCCGCTAGCATTTTGCTGTACATATTGAACAGTGACCCCACTCTCTCCTTGGTCATTCTCTTGCCTCGCATGTATCTGAAAAACCTCTTTTTGTTGCTCTTTGCTTGCCAGCCAGTCTCAGCTCCTTTTGAACTTTAGTTTTCCTTATACTATTCCTGCAAGCTTGAGCTACACATCTGTGCTGTCCCTTAGTGATTTGGCCTTCATTCCATTCTATATACATATTTCTTTTTTCTTTTCACTCCGTGAGTTTACTGTGCAGCCACATTGGCTCTTCCAGATGTTTCCCTTTTTTT
The DNA here is from genome assembly GCA_948472985.1 of Iguana delicatissima. Classification (NCBI taxonomy): domain Eukaryota; kingdom Metazoa; phylum Chordata; class Lepidosauria; order Squamata; family Iguanidae; genus Iguana; species Iguana delicatissima. The sequence goes on from CAOKZL010000003.1 coordinate 612,483, forward strand.
TTCTTTTTCCATGGAATTGTTTATGATTATGCTTTTTTGCAACTTGTCCTTCAAGTACTCCCACCTCACTGCGTGACTCTTTCCCTCTTAGCATCTCTGACCATGCCGTTCCACCCAGTATTTTCCTGAGCTTGTTAAAATCAGCTTTCCTGAAATCCAGGGTTTGTCTTTGGTTATATTTTTCTTTGGTCTGCCCCAAAACTGTGAATTATAGAATTGCACAGTCACTTTCCTCTAAAGTACCAACTACTTTCATTCCACTGAGTTCAAGATTGCTGGTCCCCTTGCCCCTTCCTCTACCTTTTGAAATAAGAAATTATTTGCATGGTCCTAGAAGATTCCTTTGGATACTTGTACAAACTAGCACAGCTATGTCTTTGAATATTTTCCCTTTTGATTTATGAACAGTATTATTTGTAAATAAACTTATTAAATAACTATTTTTTTCTCCTGGCAAATGTTTTTAATCTATTTTCTAGCTTTCTCATCCCAAGTTAAACCTAAATCACTTACAAAATGTTTTTAAATAAAATACTAACATTTACTAAGTAGGAAGATTTAGAAAGAAAGTGGATAACACATATTGCCCCAGGCAATATGCCTTTTGACAGTAACCTTGGTACCAAAACTAGATAAATTGAGGAAGTGGTGATTATGGAAATTGTTCAGCCAATCCTCTCCCCTCACGTCACTGGGTGTACCAATGCATACTTTGCTTGAAAGTAAAATTCATGGGAGATTGAATCATAAGTTTCAAGTTACAGAGCAAAGCCTGACCTCAAAATATTTAATTTTCTATTTCTAACACGATTTTGTGCCTCATGAATACAGAAGAGAAATCAAGTGTACATTGTAGTCATGTAATAGTATAGAGTACTTGCATTATAAACCAATTTAAGAACAAGTCCATTCAAGCAGTTGCACTTCTATCACAAACAGAAAGGCATTTCTTCACATTTCCTGCAAAAATGTGATTAACAGTCCATGTATGCGTGCCAAAGGAGTACACTACTCTGAATTGTAAATATTTCATGATTCAAGCTGTCTATTTAAAAGGCAGGCTATTTCATATTTAACAATCGAGTCTGGCACCATTTTTGTAGCATCATGTAAAATGACATGAAAATCCAACATAAATTAAGTTGAGGATTCCCCTCTTTCTCTTCCCTCCCTCCCTCCCTCCCTCCCTCCCTCCCTCCTTTCTTTCTTTTCTTTCTTTCTTTCTTTTTCTTTTTTAAACAATGTAGGCTTTGGATTAGATACAAATGTTTCTGATTAGCTTCCATCTGGATTTCAATCTGACATAAAAAAAAAATCTGTAAACTAGTTGTCTGCTTGCTTCTGCATGATGTGTTGAAATCCACATAAAGTGGTATTTATTAAATGGATTTCCATAGGCAGCTGTGAAGTTTTTTTTTCTCCTTCTAAACCAAGCATGAGTGCCCAAATTGATTGTGGCATAGTGGACAGCCCTTTGTTCTTTATTTTTAAAGGAAAACACAGAATATTTGCTTTTATTTCAGCAACATCAGCAAAAATATTGCTCCCACAGAATATGAACCATTGTAGAATTCAAGCTGATAAGCATGAAAACATCTTTATTTCCTTCTGGCAGAATCTCTGGGAAAAGTACTTATTTTGCATAATTGCATGAGATCAATGTGAAGCTACATAATGTGCACGTGGCAAACAAATGGATTTGGCTGTGTGCATCATTCTGGCCCAGGCAACATGGAGCCAAGACTGCTATGGCTCTCTGCCATACGTATACACAATGGTAAATGTGCTGGCCAACATGTAATAGGTAGGTAATTGTAGCTGTCAGAAGAAAGCTACCAACAAATAAGGTCAACAAATAGAATTTTCTCAGAGACAGAATGCATGACCTATGGGTTTCCTGGAAGTATCTAGCTAGGTACTGTTGGAAACACGATTAAGAAATATAATAATGAAGTTACAGATCTGATTGGACAAAAGATGTTAAAAACTGAGAAATATAATTTAAATCATGGGTAGAGTACTTAAGGAAACCTGTTAAGGAAAGCTACAATTGCTAGCTATTAGCCATACTGGTGGGTTCTGTGGAGGTCAGATGAGGACTCCAGTACCATCTTATGGGGCATAGGTTCCTCATCCTTCCTTATTTAGATAATGACAAAAATAAAGTCAAGAATATGATTGCCAGAATTCCTAAGCAAGTGTGACGAAAAGTGTAATTTGACCAAGTGCTGAATGAAACATGTCACAAAACATGAAGGTGCACCGGGATCCTATTACAGTTTGTAAGCGCATGTGTATACACACACACACACACACACACTTTTTTTTTTGTTAAAGATTTGTTATATAAAAGATTCCAAGAGCCTGAATTCACTAGCATATCAGGAGTCTTGAGTTTTCCATCTGTATAGTCTGTAGTGAAACCATACTCTTTAGATTGCTGCAAGCCTTCTTTGAGCATAAGGGACATTTTTGGTCACAAAGAGAAGTAAGAATCACATGTTTGGAAGATTACATTTGTGTAAAGAAGTAAAAGAGAAGAATTACATTCCACACCTAATGGGCGCAGGCTTCAAATAGGATTGTTTTTGCATGGACATCTCTGCAACTTAAACCCAGGCACAGTTATCGAAAGGAAAAGTCCCTCTGAAATGAATGCAACTTGGTTCTTGGGAAATACACTTAGAATTGCAGCATGGCCCTAGAATCATGGAAGGCTGAGTCAGCCCTACTGACATTGGAACCTGTGGTTCTGAGGAAGTGTCGAGGTTCCATAATTGATACTTAGACCACCAAAGAAGCCTACAGGAAGTTTGCAGTTTAGATTAATCCTGGAAGATTAAGTGTTGTGTACATAATATGTAACTCTACTGTATAATTCAAACATGACAATGCCAAGAACAATCTCCTTGAAGATCCCATGGGAAGCAGCTGGAATACAAGCTCATTTCTATATTAATGCTCACTATCTGAACTTCCTAAAAATGCCATTCTGTCATGAATATTGCTCAGCTGACATTCCCAAAATATTCCTCTTCTTTGCTATCTCTACTGACCTCCTGAATCCAAAGGGAAATTAGATTAAGGAAGATTGTAGAAGTGAAATTGTCATACTTTCTGCCTTTCTATAGCCCATTGTACCCCTTGAAAAGTGGAGGTGGGGGGCTTAGCAGTGGCATAAAGGGAAAAGGCAGATGAATGGGCAGTGATGATGAGGTTAAGAATGAAGGATCTATTCAGGGTGTCTTGTCCACCGAAGACAGGTGTCATGCTCTCTACCACTAATCAGCTCAAAGTGTACTCTTAGGGAAAAAAAGAATCCAATGAGCTATTGAATATTAACTCCAGAGCCTTCCAGACCAGAGGACATCATTTCACTATCCTCCTCTGATTCAATCCTCAGAAGAACTTGGAAGTGTTTTGGACTACATCTCTCATACCCTCTAACATTTCACAAATGAAAACTGGGACACATGTGGCCAAGTAACATGTAAGTGTGGTCAAGTTGATAAACATTATTAACAAGGAAGAACACAAAAGCTTGAAAAGGCTCCAACAGCTTGCTTTTGCCTAAGCTTACTGAGAATAGCACCTTCTTTCCTCTGTTCCCTGCTGAGTTAATTGAGTCCAAACTCAGTAGTTTGCAGCAACTGAGATGAGGTGAGGATGAAAAAGGAAAGAAGGAAGTGAAAAGAGAAACCTAGACATTTTAAAAGCAGCTGAAAAAGTGTGTTGATAGAGGATTAATCAGGATTTCCCCATCAAACTGGGACAACTGAAAGGTATGAACTCTTGGCTAGCATAATTGGTCTTGCTGGCAAAGAGATTCTAGGAGCTGTAGAAAAAGAAGCACTTTTTCTGTGCTTTGATCTTCAGACTCCTTATGACACAGAAACCAGAATTAGGCAAAGCCCCTTTAAGAAACACAAGCAGCTCCTCAGAGGAGGTCAGTTTCACAGTAGGTTGACACCAGCTGGTCTTTGCAATGATTTGGAAGGCCTCTGCATGTTGCTGAGCCAACTTCTGTTCTTGGCTAAGTTTCTACAAGTGCTTCCTACAATGATGTGTCTAAGGCCTTGAGAGGCTTGGTTTTTTCTGCTGTGAATCTGCATTGCCCCACTGGATGTGATTTTGCCTTAGCAGGTGGGATCTGGCCCCTGTAGGCAGTTCCAGAGCCATAGTCCAGACATGCCAGGGAGCTTTAAACTAAGCAGTTAGGCCAAGACACCAGCTAGCTAGGACAAGGTAGTACATAAGTAGATACAAAACAGCTTCATTGTTTAATTTTTTATTTCATTATTTTATGGTATTTTATTGTGTTAGAAAGTACCATGTTTTCTAAGCCCTCAGGGCTTAGAAATCCATAGGTTTCTCCATTCATATCATTGAAATGATGAGTTGGGCAGAACTCTTGTCTTGCTGGAGTCTGAGGAAAAAAAACAGTACTGGTTGCACCCACTCTGTCTCCCAGCTCAAATAATCTGAATAGCCTTGGCAGCAGCCAACCTGGATTAAAAATATTGCTAACGAATGTCAGGTCAGTGAATGGTAATACAGTTTCCATTCAAGACTTGAAACTGAATGAACACAGGGGTTGTGGAACTGTTTTTAAGTGAGGAGGTGTTACCACAGTTTCCTAGCCCAAGCTTGTGGGATATTAGATATCACTTGATATCAATAATTTGGTCTCCTTTACCTATTCCTCCCCACGTGCTTGCGAGGCCCCTGGACAAACATGCATACAGGCTCAGCCGCTAATCGTTGAAATATTCCAAACTAATACAGGCAGGCCAGAAATAGCCAGACTGCCGCTTCAGGAGACCTCAAGGCAAGTACCACGTTATATATGCACGCTACTTACAAAGGACTCCCTGCAGGCAGCTTGACGAGCCGAATACTCAACTGTCAAGCACTCTTTATTTGCATACTGGCTACTCTATTGATAATTCGGTCTTAACTCAATCATGTAAATCACTGACCTTTCGAAGGCTTTGTCTCCAACCCAAAACTCATTGTTGTCCCTGAGAACAGACTAGCCTGCAGTCGCATTTTCCCCCATAAGAACCCCTGAACCCGCTTCCTTGGATTGCTCTTGACTTCCATCCCACCTTGCTGTCACTTTGTTTGATAAGCCTTCCCTTCAGCTCTCCGTGCTGAAAACGCTTCTTCAACAGACCTTTTCCTCAGACTTTCCGGGTTTCAGGACAGGTGCAGTATTTCCCATACCAAACATCCCCTTAAAATCCCTCTATCCCACTCCAACCTTTATTTCTATAGTTCTCTGTCTGAGTGTGTTGCATACACATGTTTGGCTGTATATCAATGAAAGCAACAGTTATTATTTTACTTCTGTTTGCTCCTTGACTCGGCCTGACCCCTTAGACATTGGGTAAAAGATCTCGCTCCATTGCCCTGCCTCTCATATTGCTAGCTTGTGCTCTTTTGACTAATTCCCAACTTTATAATTTGGAGTGCACTTAGGCGTCCCTCATGGGACCCCCAGAAATCAGGGTAACAGAGGCTCAGGACTAGGAAACCGGGAATTAAGAATTTGCATACTTACATGTATATTTTTGACAAAACAGTAATAATACATAGTAGACTAAATAATAATGTTGGCCAAGAGCCTACAACACCACCTCAGTTACAAATGTAACTTAGTAACTAAGTATCCTGTTGTGCCTTCATTATCAGAGACACATACTTCCATTGCTCAGAGCAGCTTGCTGGAATCTAAGGTGGGATTTGAGGAACATTTACAATTGTGCCAATAGTGCCACAGTCAAGAATACATAGCATAATCAAATATACAGTAGCCCATCCACATTTGCAAGGGTTAGGGGCACAGAACCCTCACAAAAACAGAAAAAACACAGATAATTCCCTCCCCCATGATCTGCCTCCCTTTCCTTTGCCTCTGGCCCTAGTCTTGAGTGGTGGAGAAGGCAACCTAAAAGACTTACCAGTACTTTCCCTCAGACAGAGAAGAGGTGAGTTCTGGAGTACTAGTTACTTCCAGCAGCCATCTTGAGAAAAGAGCACCTGACCAATCAGCAGCAGAATGTGCTACCATGGTAGAGAGGCCACACCTTTAGCAATGGGAGGGGGCTTTGGGAAAAAAACTCCATTTTAAACACATGCCTCACAAGTCTGGGGTGAGGAACATAAGGGATGGGAGGAGGAAAACGTGGGGGGAGGCAAGCACGTGTCTTGTGATGCCTTATGATGCCAGATTACATCAACTTTCTTACTGAGGCCTCCCTATCAAAAGTGGCTCAAGACTTCAAGCGTGCAGTGACAACCATTGGCCCTTCCCAAATAGTAAATGGATCCAGTCATGATTGGGACACACTCAACTCAGGACTTGATTTTCAGTGCTGGATGAGGTGGTGGTGATCTAGGAACGGAGAAACAGCCTATAATTCCATTGCCACGGACAGATCAATATCTGGTGAGATTTAGGCTTCAGCCATTTCTGCATGATGATGCTCTTCTGTGTCATCATGCTGCAATCCTGGGTCCAGTGCATCAGCAATGCTCTCTTCCACACTTGCTTGCTCCATGAAGAAGGGAGAACAATGGCACCACCTCTTCCTTCCTCAGCACAGCCAGGCACTTTCCGTTGCTGCTTTATGGAAGGAAATGTTACCATTGCGCTTCTGCACAGCCACGCACTATGGGAACATCGTGAAATTGCTGGCACAAGACATATTTTTTTCCATTATGCAAAAACTGTGTGAGTGCAACACTTGGAGACAGGATGGCAGCAGCCTGGTGACACTGTGTGGAAACACAACCTGCCAACTGCTATCATCCTGTCCCAGAAGCGGCACAGCCCTGTCATGCAGAAATGGCCTTGCTTGTACTCAGAACTTCAGCAGGAGGTGGGGAACTGATTATCTACTCCATCAGGAACCTGGTGGATCCAGGTGGCTTCTTGATGGCTATTGGAGATTTTCCTGCTGCTTTGCCAAATAATTCTGTCCATTTGAATAAAAAAATGGCCAGGGTGGTGAATACAAATGCTCTTGAGTGGCATCAAACCAGTCTCACCCTCCAGTTTTCCAGGCAACTGATGATGATAAAACAAGTGAGATGGCAACTAGAGTGATAATGATGGGAAACTCAGAACTTTAATCAAACACAGGTTGGAGCCTATGAAAAGGCCTACTCTACTGCAAAGCTATTCTTTTCTACTACCTTTGCACATATATTGTGTACACCCTGTCCCATGAGAGGAGAATCTATACCATTCAACAGCCTGCAAGGAACAATTGTTCAGCACTTTAAATAAAATCTGCTCACAGATTTGGATCTCTTCTGATTTGGGTGCTACAAGCTAATACAAATCCAGCTGATGTAACCTTAGCCCTCACTTGTCCAGTGATAATGTCTACCATTCAGTTTGTACAGCGTGAGGATGTAGACATGGTTGTTGGACAGGAGCAAACCATACTTATATGTTAGACACTTGCCCTTCCTGCCTTATTAAAAACCCAGTGGGGAACTGGCTAAGAAAATAGAGGGAGTACACAATGCCTCACTAAAACAAGGAAGAGTTCTACCATACCTAAAGTAGGCACTGATTAGTTGACTGTAAAACAAAAACAAAAAAACAACCTCTCCCTCGATCTCATAGTACAACTACTGACCAGTAGCCAACATGTCATTTTCGGACAGGGTACTGGAATGAGCGGCAGCCTCACAGCTCCAGACATTCTTGAATGAGATGGATTATCTAGATCTATTTCAATCTGGTTTCACACCAGGCTATGGAACAGAGACCACTTGGTCACTTTGGTGGATGACGGCACCAAGAACTAGACAATGGGATAGTATAACTGTAGGTTTTGCCAGCTCTTTCAGCAGCTTTTGATACTATCAAACATGGTATCCTTTTGGGCAGCTACTATGGAATGGGATTTGAAGGCACTGTTCTACACTGGTTCTGGTCCTTCCTGGAATGTTAAACCTGGGCTGTTGTCCTGTGGTATTCCTCGTGTCTCTATTCTGTCCCCCATACTTTTCAAAATATATATGAACCATAAGGAATGGCCATCTGGAATTTTGGGGTCTGATGGCATCCAAGGCCATTTTCACACAACGAAGCTCTTCCGCATTGCCTTGCTGCAGTCCCGGATCCAGAAGGGAAAGCATCAGCAATGCTCCCCTCTGCATCCGCGCGGTCCCTGCGGAAGAGAACACAATGGCACCATGTCTTCTTTCCACAGCACAGCCGGGCTTTTTCCATTGCTGTGCTACGGAAGGAAGCATCACCAATGCGCTTACGCATCTTCCGCATGTCCAGAAGTGATGGGAGCGCTGCACGATCGCAGGAGGGAAATGGTTTTTTTTCCGTTTTGCAAAAACTGTGCAAGCATGACGTTCTGCAACAGGATATCAGCAGGACAGTGACAACGTCATGTGGAAGCGCAACCTGCTGACCGCTGCCATCCTGTGGCAAAAATGCAACAGTGATGTCATGCAGAAAGGGTCCAAGTCTATTACTTCTTTCCATCTCAATCCAAGGAAGCTATTTTGATTCTGAACTAGTGCCTGTTATCACTAGTAGAGTGGAGGAGGGAAAATAAGTTGAAACTTAACCCTCACAAGATAGAAATGCTCCTAATTAGTTGAAATACAGATCAAGGAACAGGGATTCTGCCTGTGTTTTTAATTCTTGTTTTCACTTTGCAAACTTCCTTGAGTCTCAAGTCTGAAGAAACAGCAGAACATCAATAAGTTGATCCATCTATCCTTTCTTGGGCAGAATATTACAAAAGGTGGATTTAAGGAGGTGATAAGAATAGAGATTTTAAGATCTTGAATCATTCCTGTTCTCATCAAGAGATCAAGTCATTTAAATATTACCAATAAAATGAACTTTGGAATTCACCAAGGAACAGTAATCACTGTAGCAGGCTAAAGATTCTTCAGCACAGACCACTTTGGGGAAGGTGAAATCTTGCTTCCAGCGTTGCTTATGAAAATCAGTGAGAGAAACAGTTTTCTGGCTCCAGTCCAGACTGAAATATCATATGTTTATCTCCTAGGGAAACACAATTAAAAAACTGCTAAACAGCTCAAATTGACATATTTAGTGGTGTTTATAATAAAAGAAAGCCCTTAACTGAATATTTCATGGGCACAGGACTTCAAGTAAAAGAGTTTATAGCACATTTCCAAGAGCGAAGAGCTTTCATCACTCAACTTCCCCTTGCAAGGCACTGCACTTATAAAATATTCAATATACAAACATCTTCATTTGGCAGAGAACTAAATCCACGGAAATTAAAGTCGTACTGGGAAGCATGAAAATGCATGCATGAGCAGGGATGGGAGGAAAAATAGATTTCAGTTCATCTTTGGCTCCAATGTATCCAGTTCACATTGGCTGAATGTAGACTTAAATGCAAACTGCAGCCAATGGCTCATACTTTCTTTGCCTCACAGTATGGTTCAGGAAAGAATAAATATATTTTAAAATGAATAGATTTGGAAAATGTATGTAGAATAATTGTGCGGAGTGGTGTGGATGGCCAAGTGAAACAGGAGAAGAGTAGGAAGAAGTGAAGGAAGAGGTGCAATGGCAAAGGAAAGGGGACCATGGACATTGCAGTACCAGGGTGATGACTGTCTCTGCTGGGAACTGAAATTATCCTGGTGATTCTTGAATTGCACAGGAGGCACCAGGAACAGTTTGTTTCCTGACAGGGACAGCTTGCTCTACCATTCCCCCTTCTGTTGCTCTGCCTTAATTGGAAAAGGAGTTATGTTTGTAAAAAAACTTACACTGACATAAGTGAAACTTCTACTAGCGTAAGTCACCAACAGGATTTTAACCGTCTGCTGAAGCAGCAAAACCAACAACATCAACAACGACATCTTAGACTAGCAAATTTTATTTGGCATAGGCTTTTATGGACTTCAGATTTTAGCTTTAATTTGTATTTGTATGAAAGGTTAAATGTGCTTCTTGGCAGAGTTGAAAATGTCCCCTGAATATATACCCCATCAATGACAATGCCTTATACAAGCCCTCCATTTCGCTAACTAATTGAAATGCAGGGGTGACTGAGTGTGCACCTTTCTGTGAATTTTATTCCCCCTACCATTAGCTCCTTTCTCATTGTTCCTGTCTTTTTTTCCCTCCCTTTTTTATAGACAGAAGGGAGACGGAGAGATCAGGGAAAGAGAGTCATACACACTGCTCAAGTCATAGGGTGGTTTAAGTTTAACTTCTTAATGTTTGCATATTTTTGACTTAATCAGTATTCACCAGTGAGCTATGGTGATCATGACAATAGATGCAAGATACAATATGAAATGCATAGTATGGGTCAGTAGGGAAGGCATATCAGTAAATGAATGTCATTGTTGGAACTGAAATTCTACACAGAGCAAACCAAGTCCTACAAATGGCAGAAGCAAGTAAACAGCATTTGAGCAAAACTTGAAAATCTGAACAAATACTAACTTTTCCCGAACAAGAGAAGGAAAGTGGGGGGAGGAGGAGGAACCACAGGAAAATCTCCCTCAGAGTGGTAAACTACATCACCTCAGTGCTATGAAGATTCTTTGAACAGATGGGGAATCTGACATGTCTGGTAGAAATCAACAGGTCTGTGTTGTCTGGGATGAATCACTCTTTATGCATCTCCACCAGTGTAATCATCTGTGGCTTTTACCAAATTACAGAGTTCATTCTTTTCCTTTTGCAATTCATTCTACTTTTCCTGCTTTCCTTCAGTGACAATCTCAATTGCCCTCACCCCAGTGTTTCAAAAGGTAGCACAATTAATGTGTGATGTCACTGGTTGGCCCAGACAAATAAGTACAGAATATTTTCCAAACTTGGTCTCAACGCATTTGTCTCATTAACCTAGTTTGTTTTGGGATTTTCTATGAGCCAGGAGAAGCCCTTATGAGTGGGTATTTGGACCACTAGTGCTTTGAGTTAATATGCCAGGCCTGTTATACTAGTTAACAAAACATTTCCTGAGCAGGATAGCTGAAAATAATGTTTCCCTGTTTTAAAATCATAAATTGATTTCTCACATGCACGAATTGACGCTAGTCTACAACAAGCATCAATTGGAGTTCTGCCATGGTTTTCAGTGGGATGTAGACTGCACTTTTTATGGAGGGGGGAACTATCTCTCTCATTCAGAATAAATGGCAAGGATCTGAAATAATGGAAAGTTCAGAACATTTTCTGTTTTCCCAGTCTCATGGAAAATAAACTCTCAATTATTCAAAAATATTTCATTATGATGTTTTTAACCTTTCTCGCCACATGCCTTGGAAATTCATTATTAATGTGTCTGGTGCTAAAGAGATGTTTTCCTCTGGTCTCAGACAGAAACTTTAAGGGCCTATCAGAAAGAACAAGGTTTAAAGAGATTCATCACGACTTAGCAAACTGTGCAGCTACATAATGTGAAGGAACCTCTAATAAACCTAAGTATCTGAGATTACAACCTCAGCATGAAATGAAGTGTTAGACCACTTGTTTTAAAAGCCTGATTATAACTGCTGCCATAATTGTAACCTTCCTGTCTAAAAATAGATTTGTGTTAACTGTTCCTTTAATCCTAACCTTCAGTCAGACATTTTAATATAATTGATGCCTAGACAGACTATTGTAAGGATTCGTTTACTTTTTTGGTAGTGTATGTGGATGGTATTCAGGGTCTATTGTTGGCCACTGTTAACATAAAATACTTGTACTTCCTACAGACCTTTGGCTCTTTCCAGATGTGGCTTTTAGTGTGCAGTCACCCTCACTTAAACATGGATTTTAGTTGGTGGAGGTTTTCAGACTTTTCTTTTTCCCCTCTCTTCTACCAGAAAGAGCTTTCAGTATTTCTCAGAGACAACAGAAATCCCATTTAGATTTTTTTTCCCCAAAAAAGTAAAAACCCTGAATACTATAACAACAAATATTATAGCCTCCTAACACACTTGCCACATCTGGAAAAGGCTTATGAGGGAGGACACAATGAAGAGGATGTCCTCCATTCCTAACTGTTCCCAATTATTCCACAATGTATTCCATTTTTTTTTCTTACCAGAAAAAAAATCATCAAGAAGGGCAAGACAGAACACCATGCATCTTGCCTTTTGATGAGTAACACTAGGACTTGTCCTTCTGGAAGAATTGCGAATTCCTAAGCAGGACTTTATATAACTGAGGGCTCAGGCTACAATCCATTATACATTCTCATTTATATTAGAGCACCCAGGTATAAACTGAAGGTAAAGTTAGATTATTTGGCCTTTCCTCAATTTATTTTCTGAATGTATGTTTTGGCAGCACATAACACCCCCCTCAAAACAAAACAAAACAAAACAAAACAAAAACACTTTTTGAAATAATTTAGTTGCCACCTGGTTAACAACTAAGTTAAACACAAGTGTCTTGCATCCAAATGCTCGAACTTAACTAGATTTTGAATCTGGTTATTTGTTTTCTTAGCTCATTTTATAGACTCCCAGGTATAATTGATGCCAACAGAACAAAAGATTAATGGTGTTCATTATCAAGGAGTGCTAGGGCTACAAACAGATGACATTCGATAGCAGCATAAAAGTGGATTCTGAAATTACACAGGAGGATATTTTTGTTCATTTGATTCAGGAGCAGATGTCATACAGATTTGATACTGAAGCAAAGCAGCATGACATTTCCTCATTAATCGTTGGTTTGGAACATACCACACAGTTGAGTTTCTTCTCTCCTTCAGTTCCTAATGGAAAGCACACCAAATCTAATAACGGACTATCTACAAATATCTGTGCGCTTGAGGTGTCTTTTGGAGGTAATATCCACAGTAATGATGTGTATGTGTATGGACATCTGTATATGACAAAATGCTTGAACATGCTTCTGTTCCAGTGTTGGATGGGTTTGGAGGCAATGGCATGAACTGGACACTCTCAGTGCTCTCTGAAGCAACTATGGAAACAGGAGTAGCCTGTCAGTCAAGCAGAGGAGATGTCTTTTTTCCAAAATGAGAAAGAGGTGCTCCACTGCTCAGACTAATAGCCACTGGTGGATGGAAATCAATACTAGACATTATAGCTGTGGCAAAGAAATCTCCCATGTGAGGTATCAAAAACCCCTGAACAAAGCAGCAACATAACCTGGTTACAATTACTGAAAACAGAGGCCCTTTCCACACCTCACCTTCTTCCGGCGCTGGGGTGCGGGGATCGCGTGAGCAGCCTCTGGTGAGAGGTTCTCGCGTCCAGGATCCTTTGGCTCCGCACAAGCTGCCTGCTCGCGCGAGAGCCTCGACTCTTCCTTCCGCAGTGCAGCTTGGGACTTTCCCAGGCTGTGCTGGGGCAGGAAGTGTGACCAGCACGGTTCCAGAGGCTCCGCACACCAGGTAAGTGCTTGCGGGGCCTGGGAGCAATGCACGCTTGTGCACCATTTTCAGCTTCTAGTCGAAAATGAAAAAGTGCACGATCAGTGCCTGCCGGCCCCTGGAGCACCGCGCGATTGTGCGTGCGTTGTGCAGATCACTCCTCACAATCACATGGTGCTCCAGGCACCCTTTCGCATGGAAAATGCTGTGCGGAAAGGGCCAAAAATTTGCTGCTTTGATGTCTGAGTGTTTTTTTTTCTTTTTTCCACAAAGTCATTACACAAGGAAAGCAGCCTACAATTAAGTTTATTAATCTGTTGAAGAAAAAAAAACATTCTTCAGTCTCAAAGATGAGACAACCAAAGCCACAATAAATGCATGAAAGAACTTTTTCCAATAAGCAGGAGAAAATTCTTTTTACATACTACTTATGTATGCCCTGTAAGAAGCTGCAATTATAACAGCTGTCCAAGCTTCCATTGATTTGCACAAAGCTGTTCTATTGCCCTGTAAGAATGCAAGGACTTAAGTGGTACAATGAACATGCTACATGTATGTGTGAAAGAGAAATAATGAATGTATGTGTGTGAGAGAGAGATTGTAGTTTAGAAAAAATCAGTTTAGGAAAAATCCTTAACCTTATATCATTCTTAACAAGATGGATATATTATAACTTTTCTTTCACCCCTGTGCTTGAATACATTTAGTCCAAATCAAAGGAAAAGCTAGCTAAAATGTTAGTAATTTGAAGGAGTCTTCCTCTACCTGATGCATTCTAGATGTGTTTGAATACACATCCCATCACCCATAGACAATATTAGTGACTACCAGCTTAGGTATGGTTAATATTTGAGGACTGGATTTGGTTGTTCTCACTATATATCTTCAGGACACCTTTTGCAAATACTCTGCTAGGCTTATAACTCCCTTCTGTACCACGGCACTGACAATGTAATGATTCATTGTCTGTAATTATGCGGTAATCTGAACACATTTGCAAAGCTGTACATAATTTAATTTTCCACCAACCTAATTCTACATTATTTTATTCCTAAGTAGTGTTTTGCTATGCTAAAGGAGGTTTCCTACCTTGAACACTCAAGTTACAGGATACTTATAATTTCAGCAGCTACTTCACATTAATCTGCATCTTTTCACATCTGAAAATCAATATAAATTGTGCCTAAAAACAGCAAAATGGAGGATGGCCTTGGTCACTGTGCTTTTCTGTTTTTCAAAATAGATGGTCTGATCAGTTATGCGATTTGCTGTTTCTATCTTTACGATGCAAAACTAGATGCCTGGAAAAGAGCCTGAAGTAACAAGGTATCTCAGAAGCATTTCAGAAGGTTATAAACCACTCAGTGTGCCCCAAGTCCCTAGAACATCTGGCTGTCAAGAAAGCATCTGGAAGTGCAAGAAATATACCATCCCAGGAACCTGAAATGGCCCTCCACAGAATAAATTAATAATTATTGCTCCCACTTTAATATAAAAGCACATTTTTATGGTACATTGAGGGAAAGAATTTTAAACAATCTGAAAATATTTTAAAAACAGAAAGGAAGAAAAGGCATTCAGCAAAGTTAGAGTCAAGACATGAGCTTTGAAAGCTGGATAGAATCCTCCTTAAACAAGTATGTGCTTGAACTTTGTTGCACGTACACCATCCACACACTTTTTCCATGTTGGCTGCTTTCCCTTCAGTCAGTTTGGGTTGTCTACTTGGAGTTGACTCAGCTTAAGATTACTTCATATTTTAGTGAGGAAAAGCTGCTGGTTTACAAGCCTGTGATTTTCAGCCAGACTTCCAGAGGCCTCAGATAGGGTTCATTCAGGGTCCGTCCACCATCAGTCATGCCCCAGTGTGACGTCTGAACTGGGTCAGTCTCCTTCATGCTACTGAAATAGTGTATTGCTGAATTTGAAGCTCCATATTGCTCTGTAGCCAAGGAGCTAAGGGGAGGGATTTCATTTACAAAATAAATTTCTTACCCCTCCTTCCCCTTTCCACTGTATCTCAATAAAAAATATAGAGTAGCATTTAGGTGAAAACCAGGAGATGTGTGGGCAAGCAACATCAGACTGTGATCAAGACGGTCGAAGTTATTACTAAGAAAGAACACACAAGCTACAGCAGTTTGTTTTTGCCTGATTCTACCAGGAAGGGCAAGATTCTGCCCTCTCCTCTCCTTTCCACTGAGTTAATTGAGTACGAACTACTTTTGCAGTTTGACCTCAGTTTACAACCATGGAAGTAAGCCAAGGACAGAGAGGGATGAGAAAGAAACTGGGGCATTTTAAAATCAGCTGAAAAATGAGATAGTAGAGAATTAATATGGATTGTCCCTGCCAGATAGTATAGTTGAAGTTCACAGAATTGCTGTTTTCAAAGAAGTAGCCATGTTAGCCTCTTAAAGCATAAAACAGCGGAGGGGAGGGCCAAAAAGGAATGTTGCAGCAACTGCAGTGTTTATTTGGGAATAAACCCCATGGCAAAAATCTTTTCCCCAAGATCTTTTATTGCAATGACATCAAAAATCATTTAGGCTTTAATCCTATACCTTCTTAACTGGGAGTAACCTCCACTACAATGAATGGAAACATGTAAATATCCATAGGATTATACTGTGTCTGATATTTTTTTCTATATAACCATGCTGCTTTGTTAACGTCTCCTCAGACATTACCAGATGTTGTACTATATACAATTCTAACAGCTTTCACACAACTTTGAATTAGAGATCAAAATGCAAATAGTGTTCATTTTACTTGTCATTTTCTAGCAGAGTCCTGGATTTTAGAACATTTGCAGGGGAGGGGTTGGTTTATTTTTTGCTCATTAACTCACAGCTGCCCTTGTCTCCCCACAATTTGCTCAGTGGAAAAGGCACAGGACACAGTAGCTCCTTGTCTGTATTCAACAGTCTAGCTAGTATTTCTTTTTCTACCTTGGCAGTAAACAGAATAGAAATAAAATTAATACACAGCTAAGCTCCCCAAGTGTGGAGAATGGCCCAGATTTCCAAGAAACCATGTGGTTTTTGTATACTTTAAGGCTGAAAAGGTAGCACTGGGACACTTGAAAAAGCTTGTATTCAACTGATATAACCCATGCCTTACCTCTCTTCATCTTTCTCTCTTTTATAGGATTGTACAACCTAGTTAATTTTGTTCTTGCAGGCAATAACAAATATGTTTATCACTTTCCCTTTTGCTAGGAGAAGTGTCACCAAAAACCACACAGTTTTGAAAGACTATTTGTGGTTTGGGTCTGATTCTGCACACAAAAACTGCATGTAGGTTTTAGGGTGTGCACAGCAAACTACATTTTCTGGGCAGAAAATGCTGTTTTCTGTTTAGAAAATTTGTTATGTAGGAAACTGCACACACACACACACACAGTGCATTTTTTTGCACAGACTTGCCCCATTTCTTTCTTTTTTTAAAAGTTAATGTTTCATTTATTGCTAGGCAAACAATACATATAATCACTGACTGTGCTTGGGCCTTCAGCAACTTGACAACAATTTACTGTTCCTCAATAAGGAATGCTCATTTGATTCTGTCACGAACACACTTAGCACACATGAAACCACCATAGGCTCTGCTAACATGCTTCTTTGTTTTGGACAGTCTTATAAGAACTTTGGGGTGAACAGCTTGAACGCCACAAAGTCCTCTTGGAAACATACCACATGCAGACTTTGGCACCTTGCCTACCTTCTTGGTGTAAAGGTAAACAATCCTGTTACCTGGTGTTCGGGACAGCCTCATTACCCCATTTCTGCATGCTTCATTTTGTTGCAGCCCCAGCAGGGAAAGGAGCGTGCCAGGAGCTCTCCCCTCCGCACCTTGCCACGTCACTGCAGCAGGGACCACACTGGCCCCACCTCTTCCCTCCTGCCCTGCAACTGGGCACTTGCCATTGTTGCTGTGGGGAGGGAGGCGTTACCAGTGCGCTTCTACCCTTCTGCATGGCCAGGTAGGGTGGCAGCACTGCACAATGGTAGCTGTAAAACAGATCCCATTTTTCAAACACTGTGCGCGTACAATGCACAGGGACAAGACTGTGGTGGGAGAGCACCAATGTCATGTGGGGGCACGACCCGTAGAGCACTGCCATCATGTCCCACCTGTGAGGCAACCATGCTGTGTGGAAAGGGCCTAAGTCCTAAATTGCAATGATTCTTGCCCAACTAGGATTCTCCTTGTCAGAAACTTGTTTTGAGGACATTGTTTTAGAATATTTTCATATATTCCTTCCATTATTACTCTGTTGTGATCTGACTGATGTCTCAGAATAGCTGGTTTTCTACATCTGTTTTTTTCCTTTCCTTTGTTTTGTTTTAATAATAATAAAAAAGAAAAACTATACATAGATCACATCACATCTTATCACATCACATCTTATCACACCACATCATATATCACATCATGTCCTATGACGTCATACATGATGTCATATCATACCATACCACTATACATACCTCATATCACATTCTTATCACATCTTCATATCAGTTCAAACAAGAAAACTCCCCCCATGGGGAGGATATGGATTTTTCTTATTATTATTGCTTCAACACCCTCGTATATAAGATGAGAGAAAGTTTGTAAATAACAAGCATAGCATGTATAACAAGTGAATTTTGAATCAGTCAATATCTTTTACTATGTCTTGTTTACAATCAAAAAGTAGTGCTATAAGTCTCTCCCCTCATAACTTAATGGACATTTTCATCTTTGTGGATAAAGTCATGCTAGTGCACATTTTCTATCTATCTCTCTTTTTTTAAATTCTCAAATTTTTATACTTCTATTATAATTTTTCAGTAATTCCTCTGCTACTCTTGATACCCTAAACTCTACTTTTAAGATAATCTTTTAATGGCTGCCATACCCTTGAACATGGTTTCCTACATCTATTTAAGGTGAGACCTGAATCACTTGATTTGGCAAGGACAATCTCAATTAATTTTCTATCATCCCACTTTTTCAGGTGCTTTTAAAAAAACCCTGTTCCCTACTCCTCCTCTCACTTTTCTCCTTTGTCCTTGGCTTACTTCAATTACTGCAAACTGAGTCCCAAGTGTAAAAGTAGTTTGCACTTAAAGGGAGGTGAGGAGAAGAGGATACAATCTTGCCCTTCCCTGCAGACTCAGGCAAAAGCAAATTGCTGCAGCCACTCCTAGGCCTTCCCGTTACCAAATCTTCATCTTGAAGATACTTGAATGTTGTTTGGCTACATATATGTTGGTTTTCAACTGTGAAACAACGGAGGCCATATCATGGAGGGAGCACAGATATTTAGCAAGCTGTTTATGTGAAGTGACTCCACATGGCAGTCAATGTGATTTTAAGCCTACTAATGTGATGTCACCATTCATGACATGGCTATATTGTGCAAACTGTGCAGTAATCTGATTTGCCAAATATTTAGAAGCACTCTTACTGTTGTGGTGGTGCTGGTGTGCCTTCAAGTCATTTCTGAGTTATGGTGACCCTAAGGGTTTTCTTGGCAAAATTTGTTCAGAGGAGGTTTGCCTTTGTCTCTGTCTCAGCTGAAAGAGTGTGACTTGCCTAAGGTCAACCAGTGGCTTTCCATGGTCAAGCAATAATTCAAACCCTGGTTTCCAGAGACATAGTCCAGTGTACAAAGCACTATACCACACTGGCTGTCATGACATTCTGTCTATTATATAATTATAGAATCAAAGAATCTAATATTTGGAAGGGCCCTCATGAACCACTGACCTGAACTTCCTACTGAGTGCAGGATCTCCATCATGCCTAACAGTCTCCAGACTCTTTTCGAAGATGTCCGAAGAAGGAGAGCCTCTCACCTCATCCATTCATCCTCATTCCCATCCATCCATCCATTCATCCAACCAACCAACCACACAGCTAGGAACTAAGAGTCCTGAATCCTGCTCTGTACAATCTGTGATCCACCAGCCATGGTGATATGGCAGAGGTTTAGATGCTGAAAATGGTTGTTGGATGCCTCAGATTCAAAAAAATAATTCTCAAGCACCTTGGAAAATTAATGGGTCATTACTTTTGCCATCCTACTCTGAGTACTGAAGACAGAAAAAGAGTGATAGCACACTTCTATGCATAAATCCCATTGAATTCCCAGATCTGTATGTTTCAGATTTCAAACTTAGTGATCATATACTGAGGTGGGCAAATATGGGAGGCTAAGGCCACATTAATGCTCCCCTGAAGAACTTGGAATACTGGGTCTCCCTACTGCAACGTCCACAAAAAATTTTTTTTTAAAAAAATCCCTAAATACCCCTGAACATCCTTCTTGCTGGTATATGTGGATGGTTTTGGCAAGGTTTTTACCGCACCACCCCCAACCCATCCATTTTAAACCGAAAGAAGGCCTTTTAACAACAGGATGTTACTAGAATCCATGTCCTGTTCATTTTTTTTTTTTAAAAAAAGAAAAACATGCCGTGGGTCTAAAATGAAGCAGGCTGGTCCTAAAAAAATGGTGAGAATGCTCTCACTCCATATGGGGCATTTGGGGGTAAAATTACAAACTTTCAGTTTGTGGGCTACAGTTTGCTCATTTCTGCCATATACCAAAGCAGGCAAGGTTTAATTGTTACCTTGATTTCTGAGGTCCCTTGGGGGACACCTCAATGTGCTCCACGTGATGGGGAATGGAATTAGCCAGAGCACAAGCAATAGCAATGCAAGAGGCAGGGTAACCTAGCGGGGTCTTTTTACCCAGTTTTTACGGGGTCAGGCCAAGCCAAAAACCAAACAAGAATGTCCAATAAATGATTTTATTGAATGCAAGTCTCATGTACCAACACAATCATGCACACACGCACCCAAGAGCTATTAAGAAACAAAAGAGATAGGGGAGTACTGGAGGGGTACAGTTGGGGTAATACTGCACCTTTTCCTGAAGTCCTGGGTCCAGCAAGACAGCAGAGAAGTGGGGCTCAGCATGGAGACGGTTGAGGGGATCACTCAACGGATGGAGCAACGGTCTGCTGGGGTGACCGGGAGTGATCCAAAGAACCACTCAAAAACTGTGACTATTTGTAGCAAAAAAAGTACCTGGAGGACTAATCCTTTCCCGGGGAGAACAATGGGCACGTTGTTGGGTTTTGGAGCAATAACGAAGCTTCACCATGGTAATTTCCTTTGTGTGATGGGATTGCAAGGTGTTGCCAAAGTCTCAGGAACTTCGACTGTGTTAGTTTGTGGTGTGTCTTCATGTAAATGGTCCTCGCCTGATGGAATATTTGCTCAACTTGGGGCAGACATGCTAAGCCCCTCAAGTCGGTGTTTCGGGGCTGAGGACCCTTTGTTTATCATGGGTTTACACATCTTGAGGTCTCCTGGGGCTACGTGACTGGGGATTTTACTGGCTTGACCTGGTTTTCGATCTTTGAGCATTGCTGCCTACATGCTCATCCGGGTGACCTCTCAGGCACATTGAATCATATTTTAATATCAAAATTGTAGACCCCGGGATAGAGTTAGTGAGATAACATAATAGAATTCAAGAGCTTCCTCAATAGCTGTGGAATTTATTTTAATATACTAATATTCTCTTGCTGAAGTGTGGACCACTTATGATCCTATTGCCCTTCTCTGTGCTCGGTTGGTTTATTGATTTATTTTTAAATGGAAGGTTAGCAGTTGGAGCACACATTAGCAATCAGTACAGGAAAAATACTAACTCTGCCACAAACTGGATCAATTAATCCTTAGACTGGCAAATATGAAGAAAGTGAATCTATCAACTGATTAAAAATGCAAACAGAAGAGCATTTAGGAACACTGAACTGATATCGAAGTATACTTTTCACCCTCTTATTTTGGGGTTAATTTTCTTCTTCTCATACCTAAACAGTGTTTCTTTCACCTTATTCTTGCTTTGTCAGCTTAATATCAAACTCTCATCTCTCTCTCTTAGTGCTTACCTGCTTGAAGAAGTAAGAAGTAGCATTGTAGCATTTTTGGCATTAAGATAGCCAGATCTGAAGGTGACATTGAATACCTGATGGGAACATCTGATGTCCCATAAATTCACATGTTTAAAAATGTCAGGTTATCATTTTGGTAGATAAATCAAACTGAACTGGAATGACAATCTGTTACACTTGTGTTGGCCAAATTTAGAATGTACAATTGTTTCCAGCATGGAGAATATTCTGTTCCACCTGCTTCTCATGTAACTATTAAAAGTGACATGAAAGAGGCAACAACCCAAATTTCCATTAACATGGCCGTCTATACAAGGATTCAAAACCAGACTTTTCAGAGTGCCTAGTTAAGTGAATCACTGTGAATCACTTCCACATTCAGTTTCTTTGTTTTTATCTCAAAATATTTCCAACAAATGTATGGAGACTTTTTTTTAAAAAAAAAAATGACAATATTATTGTCAAAAATAAACAAAATTCTCACCCCTTCCTACGCTAGGTCTGATTTACTGGTAGAAAAATAACAACAAAATTTTTGTGAGAAGAATTATGTTCATACCCGTGGTTGGTTTCATAAATTAGTTTATTTTGAACTCGTTTTTCTTTCTTTCTTTTTTAATTTTATTTTTATTAATGTTATAACAAACCACATTTACAAATAATCATTCTTTCTTTTTATAAATATATAAGAACCAGAAAGCAAAGAAATATATACAATCAAATTTATATACCTATATACTTATGTGATAATGGGGCTTCCCATTATCTAGGCTTATCAAAGGGAGATACTTCCCTCTTCAGGTAAACCAAGGGTTAATGAGGTGTTGGGATTACATCAAGGGTCACAGGGTGAGAGTTGACCAACCAACAGGAAAGGGTCAGCATCACAGGTCACAAGGTGAGAACTGACCAACCAAAAGGAAAAGAGGTGGGCACCTTGGAGATGCTTCCAGATCCTTCCAAGGAGGAAAATATAAAACTTCTGGGAGGCCATGTGGCGAGAGAGAGAGAGAGAGACAGAGAGAGAGAGAGAGGAGAGCTGGGTCAGTCGAGCTGGCAGGCATGCCGTGTCTCCTGGACCCCCCCCCCTTCAAACCATCTACGCCTATAACCTAATTGTGAGTAACTAGAAATAAGTAGTTAGTCGCGTTAGGGATGTTGTTATTTTGGGAATTGGCTGATCTTAAGAATGTATCTGTGCTTTTATATCTGTTTTTGTAACTTCTTGTAACTAAGCGTACCTGGGAGGGGGAGCCTCTCAAGTGTGATATTGTTTTGTTTATTTGCATGCCTTGATTAAAAACCTTTTACAAACCCCCATTTCTCTCCATTCCACACCAGGGTTGGCACACGCTACATAGGACCTCTCACTCAGGGGAGGTGGAGGTGGAAGATCCTTACGCTTAGAGATTGGGCAGAGTCCCTCCTGTTCTGTCCAAGTGATTCATAATTCGGGGGGTGGTGGCAGCACATCTGATAGAGCTGGGGAGATTGCCAGTCTTTCCAAGCATGGGAGTCAGATTTGGGAGGCTGACAAGAACCCCAGTAAAATGCTGGGAGGGAATTTCCAGTCTTGCATGGTGGTAGTCGACTTAAGAGACTGGAAAGAAACCTACAGTGTCACAACTTATAAATGTATATACCTATCCAACATCTAATTCTATTTCTTGTTTTTCTATTGATCTTCTATCTTAATCTACATGAATAGATAAATAGATCATTTCCCTTTTTATATGACTTTCCATATCTTTGCTTGTTTTCATTCTTTTCATGTTTCTTTCTGAATCGCCCATTGTCTTTGTATGTATTCTTTAATTGGTTTCAATTCTTCCCTATTTTTCCCTCTTGTTTCACCCTTAAGTGCCATTGTCAAATCATCCATCATTATCATTTCTGATAGTTTAACCTCCCATTCCTCAATATCTGGGATATGTTCACACTTCCAGTACTTTGCATAAGTAATCCTTGTATTTGATACCATATATAGTATTATTCTCCAATATCTAATATGCTCTTTTTCTATTTGATGTAACATATCTAAAAGAAATATTTCAGGGTGCAAAGGAATATTAATTTGTAATATTTCCAATATTTTCTTTTGAATGCTTTTCAAATATCTTTTAGCTTCAGGGCATGACCACCACATGTGAAAAAATGCTCCTTCTTCTGTCTTACATTTCCAACATTTATTGGAAATCTTGTACATTTTTCTTAATTTTGCTGGGTCTAAGTACTATCTATAGAGCATCTTAAAGTAATTTTCTTTCAGCTTTTGGGCTAATGTAAATTTTTGTGTGTTCTTCCAGCTTTTCTCCCAATGTTCCAAGCTAATTTCATGTCCTATATTTCTTGCCCATTGTATCATTGAATCTTTAATTATTTCTGTCTCTGATTCTCTGTTTAATAATATTTTGTATAATTGAGCAACCATATGGTCTTTTTTTTTCAAGAATGACATTTTCAAATTCATTTCTTTTCCTTATACTTTCAAATCCTTCTAATTTGTTATCCATTTTAAATCTTTCTTTTAATTTATTATATAAGATCCATTTACATTTGAAACCTTCCATCTCTAGTTCCTCTCTTGTTTTTATTCTTAGACTTGTCTTCTCATCTACTAAAATATCTTCATATCTGATCCATTTTTCTTTCTCATCTCACCATCTTCCAAATAAGGCTTCATGGGGAAATAGCCATAATGGGATTTTAATATACATCTTCCTTTTACATTTCTTCCAAATTTCAAATAATGCTCTTCTAAGATAATGGTTGAAGTATTCTTTATCTACTTTGGTTTTATTGTACCAAAGATATCCATGCCAGCCAAATTTCAGTTCTGATCCTTCCAGTTCCAATATTCTTTCATTTTCAAGACTTATCCATTCTTTCAACCAGGTCAGGGCATTGGCTTTGTAATATATTTCAAGATCTGGTACACCAAATCCTCCTCTTTCTTTTCTCTCTATTAACATCTGCGACTTTATTCTTGGCTTCTTCCCTCCCCAAATGAATCTCGATAAATCTTTCTTCCAATCACAGAAACATCCTTTGTTGATTATTATTGGAAGATTTTGAAAAAGATAATAAATTTTTGGAAGAATATTCATTTTAATTAATGCTATCCTTCCCAATAAAGATAACCTCAATTTAGACCATTTCTGAATTTCTGTCTTTATTTCAGTCCATAATTTTTTATAATTATTTTCATAGAATTCATTGTTTTGTTTTGCTATTGCAATACCTAAATATTTTATCTTTTTTTCTGTCTCAAATCCTGTTAATCGTATTATCTCTTCCATTTCTTTTTTAGTCATATTCTTTGTTATGATTTTTGTTTTACCCTTATTAATTTTAAATCCTGCTATATCTCCAAATTTTTTAGTTGTTTCCAGTAATTTTTTCACACTTGACTTTGGATCTTTTGAACTCGTTTTGCAAATGTCAGTAACTCCTGCACTTCCACCAAGTTCTACCGAAAAAATAATTTAGTGGGAAAACACTAAAAAATAATTGCTAACTTTTGAGAATGACGGAGAACTACTAGTGGTAGGCCTAGACCATAAAATCAGGAGCATAAAATGGAATGCCAACCTTGTCTAAGGCAGAGATGTATAACTTCCAAGGACACTTTTTGCTGTCCACAGAACGTTGAAAGTAACATCCTTCACCCAATATCTTCACCTTTTTGCCCCATTATTGCAAATTGCACCCCCCAAAACCTCTGTGGGGCCCTGATTTGCTATGCAAACATAACTCATCCAACCATTTAGTCCTTAAAAGAGCTTTTATAGACACAGAATCACCTATTCGACACCCAGGAGCAATTATATTTAAACTGTGCTCCCCAAAGCTCTGGAAAATGCAATTTGCCACTTGAGGGAAAAACATTTTTGTGCAGGATATCAGGGGCCATACGCAACCTGCACTCTTTGCCTGTCTCTGATCTAGATGCATATAAGAGAGAAGAATAAAAAAGAAGTGAAGAGATTCTAACAGAACAGACAGAATTCTGCAACAGGCCACAGATGTTTCTTGAAGATGTTGCTTTAAAGGGGTGCATCACTCTGTATTTGACATTGTATCCATTTTAAAAAGAAAAGCCTATTCAAGAAAACCTCAGAAAACTATTTTGTGTTTTTAAGGCATGCTGTGCTTGTGACAAGGGAAGCAGCCTTATCATCCTGCATCACTTTTCTTTTGCCCAAATCTTTTCAAGAATGTTGTGATGTATTGTATGCCTCTGTTTTGTGCTGTCTAAAATACTAATCTGCATTGGATGCAGTCAGTAGGTCATCCAGTTGAAACAAAGGATTGGCTCTTGCATCTTTGCTAGTTATCTTGCACAGGGATGTAGCGACGGGGGGTGGGAGTGGAAGGGGTAAAGTCATTGACCTCAAATAAGAATTCTGTCTCCACAAATGAAGTTTTTGAACAGTTCCCAAATTTTCAGAGAAGTAGATACTGAAAATCATTCACACCTAGAACATTTTTATTTGCTGTTTTTACATTGCCTTGGTAACTGTGCCTGCCCATTTTTCTTTCGATGCCTGAACTGTTATTTCTAAATGCTGAACTGAAGTTTTATGTTATTGAAATGAGAGAAACTTGGGGACAGCAGGAAAACTTTTGGTGGTAAAATTCTTATGGGGCGATACTTCTATTCCTCTCTTCCCATAGAGGGGCTCTACCCATGGAGTGATAGGAGGAATTTTAGCAGGTTTAGTTTCATATGCAATGCAAAATTGTAGATGGCTAAATCTGCACATCTGTCATCCCTAACATTTTTCTGATGGTTTTCTTATAAGCACAAGTATTGTCCATTCATGGTCATCACGAGTTGACAGATAAAACTGAGGGGCAATGAGAAGGCAATCATGATATAGGTTTGTTTAAGACTCTTTGATAAGCTGGGGTAGAGATCATGTAGTCCTCTAAATGTTGTTGGATTGCACATCCCAGCATCCCCAGCCAGCATAACCAAAGCTTAGAAATGCTGGGAATTGCATTCCAATATCTGGAGTCCAGTATCTGTTTAATCCCCATCCCTGAGTTAAATGAAAGCAAGTGTTTTATCACTATACCAGCCTCAGTGTAAAATGCTTCCAGCACACTGATTTGATATTTTCTTTGTACAGTTATTATGTGTTCATATTTCTAAATATTTTCTAGGAGCCCTGACACCTAGAAATGCTTAATTTTGTTGCTTCACTGGGCAGAACGGTTCTTTGTATCATGTCACTCTAGAAATATAGTCAGTGTTCAATATGTATATAATTCTGTCAGTGAGGAGATGAGACTAATAACTCTTGAAACTCAGATCAATCTGGGGAAGATATATGAAAATAATATGACAGCACTGCCCTCTGTTGTCCATATGGTATGCTGAATACTGAATTAGGTTTTTTGCCATGGTAGTATGCCAGTATTTAATATCCTTTCTTTGATTTCTCCATATATATTTTCTTACTATCATATTACTGTATCCATATTATTTTACTATGGGTGTTTGTGGATGAGTCACACTTTCCCACCCTTAGAAAGTGGTGGTCACAAATGTCCTCTGAATAAATCTTGTCAAGAAAACCCTAGGGTTGCCATAAGTTAGTGTCAGCCTGGAGAAGCGTAACAACAATTACTTCACTATCTTTATCTGTATGAAATATATTTTCTTTATTTTGCCTATTTATTTCAGCTTTCAGGTTACAGTCAGCCCTCCGC
This sequence comes from Iguana delicatissima, assembly GCA_948472985.1. Classification (NCBI taxonomy): domain Eukaryota; kingdom Metazoa; phylum Chordata; class Lepidosauria; order Squamata; family Iguanidae; genus Iguana; species Iguana delicatissima. Next base: position 639,529 of record CAOKZL010000003.1, read on the forward strand.
ATTTGCAGGTTTCACTTTCATGGATTTGATTGTGAGTTCCTCCAACCTCAAGTGCTTCTTTTCCAGGGGAAGCCTCCCCCTTGGTGGCTTTTAAATGGTGTGAAGCTGTTTAAAAAACTGTTTGTGGTCCTCCTCCTCCTCTTTCTCTTTCTCCTCCACCAGCCGCTGCCTGACTAGCTAAGACACCCCCACATACTTTCTCATCACCATGAACCGTCCCCGATGCGCCCTACACACTCAAGGAAGATCAGCAAGACAGAGGAAGTATAGGGGCACAATGCCCATCCACCCTTTTTTTCTCTCCTTTCCCTGACCTGGTTTGAACGCTGGGTGCCCATTCTAACTATGTCTCAGCACCCTTTCCACACATGCACACACACACACATTTTGATATTTGCAATTTTCCCATTTTTGCAGGAGTCTTGCACCCCTAGTGAATGTGGAGGGCCAAATGTGGACATCATACACACAAAATAACAATGCTAGAAATGATGAAATATACAGGCAAAATAAACCACCAAGATAAGATGAATAACATATTCTGGGCTGAGCTGTAGAAGAGTATGAGTAGGACTTGCAACAGAATTTTGCTGTAGTTCAATGTCATTATAAGCCAGCTATGTCCATTTCCAGCACACTCCATTCCAACAGTCTTTCCTCTCTTCCAATTAATTACTCCTAAAACAGAGAGTAAGACCCAATTCTATTTTTAGTGTAAACTAAAATAGATTTGTGTAGGGATGGTGCCATTTTGTCTACAGAAACACTGACTCACAGGAAATGAATATCCTATTATAATAGCCAGGAGGGTCACACATTGTCTGAGGCATGACCATCGGTCTAGAATCAGTCTAGAATCAAGGCTGACTCCTAAATCTGCTGATAGATGTCTTCTCCACTCACTGAGTGTAGATGATATATGTCCATTCCACCTTCGAGAAAGTTTGGCTCGAAACGTACATGATGATACTTGCTTTTCAAACAGTTTACCATTTATAATATCTGTAATCAATATGGCTAAAATGCAAATATGGAGAGCCAGTGCTGTCTTTGTGGGTCAAAAGGAATATAGCTGGAGCAGTCCAGGACCAGTTTTCTGATCCTGGGAATCTCCAGGGACTGCCTAGTTTACCAAAAATGCACAGCAATAGGCGTTATGTGCATGACTTTATATCAGTGCTTAAAATAATGTGTTGTGCTTTTCTTTTATAGTTGAAAAAAATATTTTTTAAAAGAAAAAAGAAGAAAAATGAGTCTGAGGGAGAACCAAAAGTGTCTGGAAGTCCTCCCCCCCCCCGCCGCCCCAGGCCTTTTACATTAAACAGGCAAAAGTGAATTGGCACATCTAGGGTCTTCCAAGTGATACACCTCCCCCTTTTTTTGAGCAAAACAAAGAACAGTCCAGGAGAACTGACCATGAGGAAAAAGAGACTCTAGGCCACACACAGCCCCAAGGCCATTCTTTTTCTGCAGCAAGTATGCACAGATGATGTAAAACTGACCTAACAGGAAGAACAAGTGAAAGGTTTGTTTCATAGGACAACTGTTTTACATATGATTTAAGGCATCTACTGCAATGGAGTAAATTTGACAAATTTATTAGCAGCATTGCTCTTTCATATATTTCTTTCAGATTATCAACCAAGGTTAAGTTTTATGCGCAACTGTGAAGTTCTTTTTTAAAAAATAACTGCATTATTTCTTAGAGTTAAAAATCATGTGATGGTCTGAGTGTTGGATTAAGACTCTGGAGATGATCCATGGAAACCTTGAGTGACCCTGGGCAAGTCACACTCTCCCACCTTCAGACTTGCTTCAGTGGCAAGTCTTCTCTGAAAACATCTTGTTAAGAACACATCATGGCAAGTTTGCCTTAGGGTCAACCATAAGCTGAAAACCATTTGAAGGCAGACAGCAACATTTTCAGAGTGATATTTTGCCAATTTTTGAAAAGAACACAAACAATGTAATATATCTGCTGAAACTCTATATTTAGGGGTAATTATCAGTAAAAATGAAGAGGATTTTTTTTAAAAAAATGTGTTTCTAGGTTTTTCCCTCCCTCTTCCTTTGCATTACACTTCCATAAAATTTTATTAAGTGACTTGGTTTTGCTAATTGTTTTTTTCAACAGGGCATCACATTAACTAAGGTTCTTTTCTTCTCTTAAAAGACATACTGCGATTTCACTAAGGGTATTTTAGTCTATATGCAGAAAAAGATAACCATTCATATTAAATTTTACAGAGATGGCACAGCTGAAGAGGACTTTAACAGAAAAACATCTGGGAATCTCATGCTGTAAATGTTTTGTGTAATAGTTTTATCCAAACCAGAAGGAATTAAATAACATATTCTAAGTTGAAAATCTTATAATACTTTGAAAAGTCTACATTTATGAACAGGGAAATAAATGGGGTTGTATTGTAGCCTAGTAGATAAAAGGAAAAAAAATCTCTTGAGCTCCTGACACTGCTTTACTCTTCATGTGGTTAAATGTCTCTTTTCCTCCAAATGAAGCAATATGGTACTTAAAACAAGGGAAAGCAAATTTTCTCTTTGGGTATGCTCTCTTCAGCTTCAATAGGATTATAGTAAAAACTTGTGCAGATATTACATAGAAGAGTGTACATAGCGTAGCGTATGAGTTAGGATCTTGGTGTGAGACTGGGGAGACCACAGGGGTATTCTGAGGATTAAGAGAAGACAAAGAGAGCCTTGTACACTGCCTTGAGCTCACTGGAAAATGTATGATATAGATGGAATTGTATATATTACTGTTCTTCCAATCACACGATTTTGGATGCAACAGAAGCTTCCATGAAAGGAAAGGGTCTCCTTTGTCAGAGTGGAGGGGGAACATCATCTTCATGCAATTAAAAAACAAAACAAAAACATATTAAAAAGTTGTAGGGGGGAGTCTCTTTAATGTAAAGAAAAAGCACCCCAAGGACACAAAGAAAATTTCTGTATTTGTAAGTGAAAAAAGATAAAACATTTTTTTTCTTCATCTTTCTCCAAACACCTTAACAAGGATTATCCACCAAAAAGTGCTACCATAAGTTTAAGACAAGTGAGAATAGATCAGCATTATATATGAATGATTGTCAGTAAAGTTGATTTTTTTAAAAAAGATTTAGGCAAATTCATTGAGTATGGTAAAAATGCATGTAAAAATTTTAATTAGACACACTTTTGGAGTGTAAACATAAATTAAATGACATTAATCATGAGCAATTAAAGATGGAATCACCACATTTAGAAGAGACATGTCTACTAATATATATCATGGGGACAGAAAAACAAAGATGAATGCCTGCATCATGAACAACTTGTGCAAAACCCACAAGTACCTGACTTGCACCAGCAGGTATATCATCTGAACTAAATGATCCAACAAGGCCATTTTTAAAAAAGAGCTGGCCTGGCTGGTGCAGAGCACATCTGATGGCCATAGTTGCTAATAAGTGTGGACAGCATTCTCAAGCAATATTCAACCAACAATATAACTCATATGGAAAAACGCTATCAGACATATTCTGGTAAAATATTTCATACTTGAGAATTTAGGATACTCTCTTAAGTACTCTGGAGAACCCTTTTTATATTCCTCCAGAAAGTGTTGTTTTGTTACTTAAACCATGGTTTGCTATTCAAATCCTGGTCATTTTTTCCTGTGTATGAACAAGTTGGTCAAACTATTCAATCTTTAGACTTGAATATCACTACTGAATGTTAATGGTTAATACAGTATGGATGGTGTTGCATAGATTTTGTTGAGAAATTGTACAAAATCTTTTCAGGCTTAGTTGTATCAATCTTGAGCAACTGAAGCAAGATGAATGGTCTTGTACTCAGCAATGGCTTGTACACCCACTAGTCTTCCCCACCTACAACACTGTATATCATCAGTGTGACATGGAAACAGATCCTTAGGTTCCGCCCCTCTCACACCAACTTGGATACAGAACTGCTGTCATTTGTTCCCTGTGCCAGCAACCATTTACACACTCAAGTAGACCTACAAGGACAATCCAAACACAGAAATGTCACTACTGGATAGAGATTGCCCTTGCAGATGTGTTTCAATGGAATGCACTGTGTACTTCTTTAAACAAATTGCTCAAGCATAAGTAGTATCACTGCCATTTGCTTTACATGTCAACTGATTTAGTATATTAGCTGCATGACAGATGAAATGCTCAGTGTGGCTAACAAACTATCATTGAGCAAGATAGTTAAAACAAGTTAGTAAAAAAAAAAAAGATTCATTGTAGACATGGCAAAACATGAATAATTACAGGGAAGAATAAATCTTAAGGTATTATTTCCCACCTAGAGAAGACTCACTGGTCTACTTGGTAATGCAACAATGATCCAGTGATTCAGTGGGTTTGCTTTAAGTGGCACTAATAACTTAGTCTTTGGGGAACTGAAACATGGGCATTCTTCCTGGCTACTGCCCTTTGAAGACCCAGCGTGGTATAGTTATGGACCAGAACTCCAGGAGACCAGAGTTTGAATACCTTCTCGGCCATGGAAACCCACTGGATGACCTTGAGCAGATCACACTCTTTCAGCCTAGAGGAAGGCAATGATAAACATGCTCTGAAAAAATCTTGCAGAAAATCCCCAAAAATATTTGCCCTAAGGCTGATGTAAATCAGAAACAACTGGAAGGAACATAACAACGGCCCTTAAAGTCCTTTTAATAGTGGTAGGAGCAATCAAGATAAATGGAGGGTCAGATTTTCCTCCTGCTTTCTGCTGCAGTCAGATGGATTTCTGGGATATTTCCTTAGGTCATATTTAGAAATAAGTTATGCCTATATATTTATATTTTGCAATTTTGAGTTATCTGTTATGACGAATGTTAGGACATAAGCATCCATATGTATAAAGTTTAAAAATGAGCACCATTTTAAAAAAGAAAGAAAGAAAGAAAGAAAGAAAGAAAGAAAGAAAGAAAGAAAGAAAGAAAGAAAGAAAGAAAAATGCTGATTATATAACTTATGTAACAGCCACAGAGTACCATGGCTACACTGAAGCGCCCATAAAGTAAACTTGGTCTGAATTAACGCCTGCGACGTCCATGCACATGAGCACCATGATGTCTATGAGCACCGTGCAGCCCACTCGTCCTGTTTCGTCTGTTTCTCCTTCCACTCCTTTCAAAAAACATGAAATCCTAGATAGTAAAACATTAAAAATTACATTAATTAGACAGATTAAAATTCAGAAATACCTTCATTTATCTGTTTTGTCTGTTCCTGTCTCCTCTCCTTTCAAAAAACATGAAATCCTAGGAAGTAAAATATCAGAAATTACATTAATTAGATAGACTAAAATCCAGAAATACTTTCATTTATATCTCACAATAGTTACCCCCCATATTAATTAAATGGAGCCAAGTTAAGAAGCACATCTAAAGTGTGATCAACAGAAGCTAATGCAACGAATGAGTGCAGAAGAATGGGGTCAGTGGTTGGTGTTCTTTTGTTGTGGGGAGAGTAGGACGCTACTCTCTCCTTTCTAGTTCTAACCCAGATACACAACATCTGGGAGTCTCAAGGATACAGCTCTGTATCCATGGCCACTGATTGGCTGTGGGGGTGCAGCTGGACATCCAGAGGAGATGCAGCAAGCTCTGTTCTCTGTCCAAGCATAAGTCTGTCCCTCTTCCTAGGTAACAGTACCTGGAAAACACCTACAGCTGATCAATGGCTGAGCAATAGCAAGTGTTTTTCTATACCACTTATAAGGTAAATGCTCTCTAAGTGGTTTATAATGTGTTAGCTAATTGCCCCCAACAAGCTGGGTACTCATTTCACTGACCTGCGGAAGGATGGAATGCTGAGTCAACCTGGAGCCCGGCAGGACTGAACTCCCAACCTTGTGGCTGCAGTACCAGCATTTAACCACTGCACCATCAGGGGACTGAGCTACTCCTACTAGCTTCATAGCTGGTGTTATGTACCCAAGGCTAGGGACATTGCACAAACAGGTACAAGATAGCTCTTTCCGCAACATCCCCCAGATATGCATGTACAAGCATAATGGGGATTCTAGCCAATGTCTCCACGGATAAGAAAAAGCCCACTTAGTACATATCTTATTGTTTTTGATGTAAATCAGAATCCACACTGTCAACTAAGCATGGATTTAATTAAGTACAACCCTTGGGCAATCATTATGAACCATCTACTGCTTTCTGGCACTCTGGTGAGCCATGCATTGCCACTACTGTGGCTACCCATCATGACTCTGAGTGATGCTACATTGCTAAGGTGCATTCTGTACAATTAAAATTGTGGCTTCTGATATTAACTGAATTCCAACCACTGTCCTCACTCTCCTGTTCTAGTTGGCCTCATGCAAGAGAAAATAAATTCATTACAAAACAGGCTCCAGCAATGTCTTCCCTCAGACTTGGTGCCAGCCTACTGTGCACAATACAGTCTTAACAATACTCTTGTTGCTTTCCTCTTTCAGGTTTCTAAACTTCTACATTCAATGCATATTTGGCCAACTAGTTCAAAGTAACAGCAGCTGGACAGCACAGTCTCATGTACAGGTCAAGCTACAACAGCATAAGCAATGAGTGTTATGGCATGGCTAAAGCTGCAAAGGGAATTTGGAAAAAATATTTTTGGACTACAACTACCCAAAAACTCTTGTATAGCTAAGTATGCAGTTGTATGCAGTGTTTGGAAAAGTTTGTGGTCATGTTGGCTGAGAGGTTCTGCCAGATGTAGTCCAAAGAGTAACTTCTTCAGGCTTTGCTTCCAAGGAACTATCCTATTCTTAATACAGAGACACCATCATTTTGATCTCATATCAACAAAAAGATTACCAGTTGGAGAAATGTAATCATGTGAAGGACATTCTACCAACTCTCTTAAGATACAGAACAATCAACCATAAAATCACACTACTAGTTCAGTAGACTGTAGAGTCTGAGACTTAGACCATACCAGAAGGAAGCAAGCCCCAATGATTATTGCTTTCATTTTAATATCAAGATCCACTGGAAACTGGACTCCAAAGATGCTAGCATCTGTAGCAGCCTCTCTTGCAAATCCTGTCCACTGTCTAGAAATTGTTCCAATTGTAGATTTCCCATCTAGTGCCTTCACCTAATTTTCAAATAAAGATAAGAAAAAATGGATAAAAACATAGAATAAATTATATCAAAATGATAAAGAGAATAATACATAGCACTAATAATTAAAAGTACTGATAAAGAAGAAACATTTTCCATTTAGTACTGGTACCATACATCATTTTTCATACCCATTTAAAACAGGTGCTTAAATCATGTAGCCATTTATAAGTCCAAGCAATACTAGTTAGCCAAGCCATGATGAGGAAAGCTGAAAAGTACAGTTAAATAACATCTGGAGTGCCATAATTTCCAACCCCCATTTAAATGCACCAAATCACTCCCAACAGCTCATAAGGTTGGAAAACTGTCTATATCTTCAAATTCCTGTACCTTATAAACAAACTGTCCCCACTGAAACCTGAACAGCCAATTTTGAAGACATCCACAAATTTACCTCCGTCCTTTCATCTTCTTGTTACTCAGTGAATCATACTACAACCAATGCAACATAGTATTTTGAGAATATCTCTTTCCTCAAAAAAAAAAAAAAAAAAAAAAAGATTGGAGATGTTTATACTTGTGCAAGTTCCAGAGTGTGAGGTCAATACTGACATCTATGGTATTGCTTGTCAGAAAGAAAAACTGTGCAGGCTTCAACAGTCCTCTAATGCTGAACAGAAACTTTCCCTATATGAAGGCCAAGAAAGATTACTTTCTTTTACAGCTGTAATGTGCAGAGCTCAGAGGAAGATTTCATATAAAAGTTTATCTGATGTCCACATTGTTGGTTTTGTGTGTGTATGTGTGTGTGTGTCAAAGTTTGTTTGTCTGTGTCAGGTGAAGACCTCATATGATTGACTGCCTAAGAAGATTCTATGGAATCCTAGGGTTTGCAGTTTAGAGAGGGGCCTTTAGAATTCTCAGCCAGAGAGCTGTGAATAGGTCACCTGCTATGGAGACAAGGCCTAGCAGTGAGGAGGAGGGCAGTGTATTTCCCTCAGGAACCCAACCTCTGTATGTTAATAACTTTAAATACAGACTAGATTGGGGAATGTGGTGAAAAGTTACAGGTACTAGACAAGACAGTTTGGGGAATTAGAGACGCAGGATCTCAAATCTTTCTAACAAATATTACCTATGAGAAAATAAAATCCTGGGCACGCAGGGTATATACACTAGTAATAAATAAAAGTAAATGGAATAGCTTTGCAGAGCTGAAAAAAAGCAATGTTAAGCCTTGGGATCCTTACTATAGGATCCCATTATTATGATGCAGTTAATGTTGCCTTGTTTCTGGGACCATTAGACACACACACATGTGCACACATGTATACATATATAATATAATATTTTACATTCCTGTCCATCCTAATATGAAATGTCTGACTAGAAAATAAAGAAACCTAACTTTCTTCTTTTTTAGGATTAGCTCACCTCAAAACGAATATCTTCAAAACAGCGGCATGGCACACAAGGACCGGCCAATGTAAGTACATTTTCCCTGGCCTCATTCTGGAGAGTAAATTTAGGCAGACAGGGGTGCCACTTCTGCTTAACATAGCCAATGACTGTGCCTGGTGGGGCCTGAACTTCCAGCTTCAAGAAAAAGACAGCACAATTACAATTAAAATCAACCTTATTCTTTTGCTTGCTCAGAAACACACAATTAAGAATTCACAGGTTTATATGTACATGAAAGAGTGTGAAGATCCAGTAGGAGAGCACTTACATAGAACACGATGTGACCTGACACACATGCTGTAAATGAAATCTTAGCTCAAAATTAGGGAGATCTGGAGAAGTAGAATTCATGTGTGAATGGAGTTCACAGGTTTTAGAAATGGAACACATTCTCTTGCTACTTAAAACTAACAAAGTATCCTTAGGGTATACTTCCACTATACTGTTACAGCAGTTTGATACAACAGGCATGGTTCCATCTATGGGATGCTGGGATTTGTAGTGTCATGGTGTACTTAGAATTCTCTGCCTGGAAGTTCTAATCCAGTAGTCCATTGGAATTTATGGAGATGGTCTAGAAGAGTACTTCAACAAGTTATAAATCCCAGGATTCCACAGGTAAAATGGTGCCAAGCTGCCTTGATTGTGCAGAATCAATCTCAGAATAAAGAAGAAGTTCCAGTCTATTTTATTATAGGAAGTTTCATAATTCACACAAATCAGCAGAATCCCCACAGGTAAAACACTGAAATGATTTTAGACTTACAGTCAAACACTGAAGAAGGTCTAAGGTGCTAGATAAGGCAGAATCCCAAACACCAATTGTCTTGAGTCATCAAGATTAGTTTAAGGGGAAGAGAACTTTCAAGTGGGCCTAACGATCAGAACCAGCATCATATAGTAGTTTGAACATTAGACTATGACCCTGGAGACCCATTCGGCCATAGAAACCCATAGGGTGACCTTGGGAGCATTACACAATCTCAGCCCCAGAAAACCCTGTGATCAAAAACATCTTGAAGGCATATAACAACAAAGACAGATGAGCTGTTTACCTCTTGCAAGCAGCAAATACAAGGGCAGCAGCAAATGTCACAGCGACAAACTCTTGATACTTGCATAACTGGTTGGTTTCTACTGTCAAAGAGTTTTATGGTGAATGACCGCAATGGTCCGTACATATTCAAGGTGAAGTCATCATTTTCCTCAGCTGCAAAGTATACCCACTGCCCCATAGAGTTTTTGACTTCATATCTGTTGCACATTTCAAAGCCACTTATCACTGAAAAGGAAGCAACAACGATATTGTTAGTTGATGCAGATGCTTGTAAAAAGTATTTTAAAATTTTTAATAAGACACATTAACATTCATCTTAGATTTACCAGCACTTATTGTCAGGGTAGCACAAGGTAGCTTCTCAGAGCACGTGCAGAGTGTTGACAGGGCAGTGATGTCCTGCTGCAATCAAACGACTCCAGGCAAGCTCCAGAGACTCATAAAGATAAACCAGGGCTGCTTATTTAGTTAAGCACACTGAGGTTAAAGTTAGGGCTTCTGGCAGTATGCCAAGAAGCAATAAGTAAGACAAATCAGCATACAAACCAGCAGCATATCTAGATTCAGTCCATAAATCCGTCAGCAGAACAGCATGACCACCAGGGGTTGACCTGAATGGTAAAATCTAGGGATGGGCTAACCGAATCCTTGGCAAGGATTCAAGATTTGGGAATCCGAATCTCTGTGCCAAAATAGGCAAACAGAATCTTTCAAATCTGCCATTCAAACAGTTTGTTGGAGACCAGGACATCTGAAAACTTGGGAGACCGGGACGCCTGAAAACCTGGGAGACTGGGACACCTGAAAACTTGGGACCAGGATGGAATCTCGCTCCTCGTGTGTTTCCTCACCCAACGTGGGCATGGGTGATTGGCAGGCACACCAGCATAAAGCCTCGCACACACTGGAGGCCGCCATTTCTCCCTCCTGCTGCCTGTGCCCCTAGTGCTGCCTCTCCCTGCTGCTGCCTCCCTCTGCAAGGTAATTTTGGAATAGGGATTGGGAAGTGAGGGACAGAGGAGCAAAACTGAGTTTGTGTGGGGGTCCAGGAGCTTGTGAGAATGTCCCAAGGGGTTCCAAAGACTGCAAAAAGGGGTTCAGGGGTTCCATGCAAGCCATGCCAGCCATACTTTCCCCTTCACCAGCTTTCTTTGGTCAATTCTGGGACTAAGATTGTCATGACACCACTTCCTCTCTTAAGTTTCTGTGTCTTGAATACATGAATACTTCAATTAACTCATTTTGATGCTCCCTTTTCAAAAGTCTTTTTATGCTTCTCAACCCCTTGTCCTCTTTTTCCTCTGTCTAGCTGCAAGTTTATAAGCAGCATTGCCATTGGAAAGGTTGCAAAGGAGAGCTGGAGAAACACAGACTTTTGGTCTTGAGTTGCAGCAGCATGTCTGTGGTAAAGAATGAAAGCCAAAAAACTATAGGAGTGTGTGTTGCCTACAACAAACAAGGTGAACAGCAGCTGCCTCCAGAATCATTTATTGTGCATGTATTAATCTGTATTATTTTTTGATTTGAGACTGGAGGGTAGAGATTGGGAATTGTTGAGACAGGCCTAGATATTTGACTTGAGTGTTTCTTGAAGGACTTGAGAGTAGAGAATTGACTGGGCTAGAGGCGTGTGTGTGTGTGTGTGTGTGTGTGTGTGTGTGTGTGTGTGTTTAAGTGCTTTCTTTGTTGCAGAACTTGAGATTTGACTGGAAGGTACAGTCTTCTTGAGATTTCAAGGATAGCTGAACATTTTTTTGCATAGATCCCTTGCAAAGCTCTTTCATACACAATTCTGAGGTTTGTAGTTTTACAACATGTCACAGCCTTCTCTGCCAAAGTGTGCTGGAGCATCATCAAACTACAAACCCCAAGACGCCATAAGGAGCTATGCAAAGAAAATCCAGTCTTGACCTGTATTATCTCTGTACTGTAGTATGTGGCCCTGTTTACACAGGCAGGAAAATGTGGGATTCATCCACATTTTCCTACCTGTGTAGAAAGGGCCTTCATGTCATTTTCAATCTGGGGAGATCCTGAGACAAAACTAAGACAATTGTCCTGGCGAGATTTCTTCAGAGGGAGATTTGCCTTTGCCTAGGCTTTTGCTAAGGCTGAGATAGTGTGTCTTGCCCAAGATTATCCTTCTTTCTCTTGCTTTTTAAACCCTTTTTAAAAAACGGATTCAAAAGATTTGAGATTCGTGAGATTCGTGGATTCCCAGAACCTTCCAGGGGTTCGGATCCAGATCCGGATTCGGAAAATTTTGGATTCGTCCCATCCCTAGTAAAATCGAGTGCCATACCCAGCCTTTTTAAGGACGTAACATCACCCCAGACCCTATGGAGTGATCCAATCACATTTACTGCAGGCAACCTTCTCATGTTGACGAGGCAAGACCTTCTGAGGCTGGCTAGCCAAAACAGTCTTGCAGCTACACTCAAAGTCACCTCATTCCTGCTGTCCATGTAGAAAAACTTTTTCTGCTACACTGCACTCACACTGAATATCTTGACACGTATAACTGTCCCTTCTATGAAATAAGATATGAAGCAACTGGTAAGCAGTTATCTATACCTTTGTCAGTTGTCCAGGTCTTGAAAAGTCAACCAGGTAGAATAATGAACCCAGAGATGCAAAACAAATGTACTGTGTTTGCCATTTCTTTACAGGTGTACACAAACATACATAATTTTGATAAAAACCAATCTGTACAACCACATTTTTTAAAGAAAATATGCTTATCCAGTGGGGAAAATGAGCACAAATGAACACAACACAATAGGTATAGTAGAAAAAGGCATTCAAAATGTAAAGACTATTAATCTTTGTGGCAGAAAAAAGGGGGGAAAAAACTCTGAGACTGGATGAAAATGCTGATGGGATTCTAAGAAGCCCTGACCCTCGAATTACCTGAAGCACAGGGGTGGAGGATGGGAGGGTGCAGCAAGGAGTTGCCATCTTCCCTCTCCTGTATGTGTTGGTCTAATTCCCAAACGGCCATGCACTTTTCACAGACTTCGCAAGCCCAGTCAAACAGAAGGCTAGCCAATGCTGGACAGAAACGGACAAAAATCTTCCAGATAGGAGTGAAGTTGCAGGCTTTAAGCAGGTCCTTCCACAGAGACATTATCTCTTACTGCTGCTCCAGCATGTTGCCTTTGGCTGCCTTCCCACCCTTGCTTTAGCAGCATAATATGTTCTTCGTGTCACTCATTACTGTCACAACCTTGACAGTGGGGTATTGGTACAGGTCCACTTATAGTGGGGAGGGGGCTAACTGCCCTTCATTATTATAATCCTTTTTATATCCTGTTTTCTCCCTGAACTAGGGATTGAGGAGGCCTACAAAAATTAAAACAAATGCTGTAAAAGCATTTCCAAAGAGATGACTAAAACATACAAAAAGTTAGTTAAAATTCAACTGAACTATCCATAGAATTAAAACCACTTAAAAACATAAAAAATATAAAAGTGAGTGAAACTGCACACTGTTAAAATCACTGTGTCCTGGTCTTACGTCAGGCCAGCACAACACAGCAGTTAATGGAATTGTAGTCTCTCCCATCCCCAGTTGGATGTTGCGTCCCTCCCTTCTCACATTGCCTCTTATCACTGGACTGGCAAGCACAAGACAATGAGACTGGGAAACTTTGACATCCATAATACCGAGATGTGACAATTACTGTGTTTTAGTACAAGAGAAGAGAAAGGGATGTGCCCACTAGATTCTTATTTTTGCAGTAATAAAAATCCAGTTAATTTCTTCTTTTTATTTTTAATTTCTTCCTTTTTTAGGCAATGAGTGAGCAGAAGAAGAGTGTGTGTGTGTGTGTGTGTGTGAGAGAGAGAGAGAGAGAGAGAGAGAGAGAGAGAGAGATCTTTGCTTGACATTTTATTTATTTCATAATTTATTTGGTTTTATTGATGCTGTTTTTTTCCCTATTTTTACCAGTTTAATGATTTTTTATTATTATTTTGTTTTACTGTCTACTGTTTGATGCATTGAGCATTCAAAAGGTAAGTTACAGACAGTTTTAATAAATAAGCATAAATTTATACATATATGCAGAAAAATGTCCCAAATTTACAAACCACAGCCCCCAAATTTCTCTGAATTTTCTCCTCAATTGTTGAAATACTGTAGCATGATACTTACTTTCCATGAGCTCAATCTGCTGCTGAATTGATATCTGATCAACCTGTTACAATATTTAAAAAAGAGAAGAGCCATAAATGTTAAAGCTGAAACACATAACAGCATATATACATAAATGTAATTTTTTTAATGTTCCATGTCGATTTCTAGGTCTGTTTCTATGATCTGTGTAAAACAGAATGCTCAGACATTTTTATTTTACACTTTTCACTAGATTTAATATCAAATCCCATAAGAAGAAATAAAGCAAATGATTTTTACTATCATGGAAAGTAGGTTTTCACTGTATACCTTAAAAAATGAATAAAAGTAGACTGATGTCAAATGTCTTAAAGTATAATTTTCTGGGTTCATTAAATACACCCCATAGTCAATTTGCTTTCCCATTTAACTCTTTTCTCTATTTTACAAATACAGTTTCTCAGTGGAAGCATCACAGTTCAACAAAATGATGTGCAGGCAAGCGAAAAAGAATCTGGCATTTTTGTTAAATTGACACCAGTGCTTATGAACCATGCACAGCTGTACATCCCCTGCAATAGGGGCTAAGACCACTGTGGATACCTGACCTGGACCCCCTTTCCTATTGTTATGTTTATTATAATTATTATTTTGTAGCCTGACTCTCAGTGCAGCACCAGGTAGTTGGATCTAGCTAGCCTATGATTTCCCACAATGCTGCCAATCTAGTGTCATCTTCAGGCATCATCAGTAATTACTAAACACAGAGGCCAAACACTGCTCAAAATAGTGCCATGGGAAGAGCCAGCCCAACAGAAGACAGGAGAGTCTACCACAGGACTGCTTAGGGTTTCCTCACTATAATGCCATGGGAAGAAAGAGCCCTTGAGAAGATAGGAGGGTCCACCACAAGCCTGCTAAGAGTTTCCTCACTTCTGGAGCTGGCTTTGCAATTTTGCAGGGGACAGGAGGGGGTGTCTCTTTCAAATCTCCATTCCAGTCACTTGCACTGCCCTAGAAGCAACATTAGAACAGAAGAATGGGTTTCCTCTTGTGAATATGAGGAACCATCAAAGAAATCTGTGACCTTTTCAATTTTCTTGCAATTGTGCTTCCAGGTACCATCTAAACATATATGGAGATACTCACTGGTGTGCTAATCACTGAGGTATCACACTTATTATTTATATCCCTGCTAAGTGATCTACACACTGTAAGTTGGCTTGATAGGCAGATGGCCTGGGGGAATGGACTTCAATACATTCAGAGTGTCTCTTACCGTTGAGCAAGTGAGTAGAAACTTACATCTTTAATAGGAAAAATGTCTTTTTGAAAGTTTGGGGGCTTTTAGAGTGTAACTGATCACACTGCTTTCATTGATGGGGAGCACATTTGCATTTTGGATTTGCAGAATTAGTTTAACAGGTGCTATAGCAACTGCAGTGACCATCTTTGCAATCTCTTGGCCTAGTCTACTGACCAGATAAGAGAACAAAATGAAAACAGGAGGGTGAGTGACTACCTGGCTTAAATATTCCAATCCTGGTGGGCATTTGGGAATTGGAGGTGGTGCTGCCATCCAAATTATAGGCCCAAGTGTGTTCTGCTGATCTTGGACTCCGACAGCCCCATAAGCCACCGGCTGACCTGGGGAAATTGAAAAAAGCTATTCTGAAGGAGTATGAAAGACAGAAAGAAAAAAAGCATTAACGCCCTGAAAACAGGAGTCAGAAAAAAATATTTTAATCTGTAAAATGTTGGTGACATTTAACAGTAGTAATTTAAGGTCTGGAGGAATCAATAGTTTTACAAATTGTTAATTTTATTACATTTTTCTTTAACTGCCTAGGTACTTTCTTTCACTAAACCATTACATCACATTAGCCAGACTGGTGTAATTTGAATGTGGGGTATTTACAGCATTTTAATATTTTTTCTACGCTTGAGCCATATTTTTCACATCCTATTTCAGACCACAGTAAGTTGATAATAAAGAAGATGGTTCATGCTCAGTGGGCATAAGAACTGGGGGCTCACTGATCTTATTTTTTATATTATAATGATTAGCCTAACCATTATACCACATTTGAGATCTATGCTCTCCCAAAACAAATGAAATAGATTTGTAGGGATGAATGTTGTCCCAGATTTTGTTCCCCCTTTTAAACTGTATGTGGTAAGCAACTGAAACTCAACAACTTTTCAGGTGACAATGTCATAAAATGCCCACCTGGCGGGCCCAGTCTCATGTGAATTCTAAAACAAAGGGTGACTTGAGGGGACTCTAATGTCTCATCAGCCTGGATGACAATTAAAAGAGGAACATAGGGGACCTCCCCATATTCCCTGACTTCTTTCAGCAAAGGTCTTTAAGAGAGTGTGCAGAGTATTTACCAGTTACAAACATCAAGAAGCTGAGACCATGTATGATATGATGGTTAGGGTATTATGCTTGCACTTCAGATAATATGGCTAAAAAGTACACATCAGTTCATAAACCTGTTGCTGGGGTATAGTCTATACAACAGGATTTTCTCAGCCTCCCCTGAATCTGCTTCAGTTTATTTTTGATCCAGGTCAATCTGTGCCATGTTGCATTAATGTTCTTAGTTCAACTCTGAACTGATCTTGTTAGCCACGTGGGTTCACCTTCAAGCGTATAATCAAAGGAATCGAACTATACGCATGCGTGTTTCTTCAGCCTGAAATCCAATATTGTCTTGGTCATATGGATCAGAATGAGCTACAGCCTCAGAAAACTAAACAAAACAAAAACTAGCATGCACATGTATGCTTACTGAGGAAAGTTATATCTTTAGTAAAAATGTACAGTAGGCCCTCCACATTTGTGAAGGATACATGCACAGAAGCCCCGCGAATGTAAAAAAAAAAAATGGGAATAACACTCCCCCAATTAGCACACCCCCTCCCTCATCCTTTCCACTGCTGCTGCTTGGGGGAAAGGCAGAAGAGTACAGGGGAAAAAACCTCCTGCTTGTTGCCCCTGTGCCCCGCCTTGTTTTTGTGCTCTTGCTTGGGCGACAGGCAGGAGAGTGAAGGAGAAGCAAGGTTTTGCCCTGTGCTGTCCTACCTGCCACTCATGTTCCTTTCTGTTTTTCCATGCACCCAGGCAGGATGGACAGGGGAGTGTGGGGACCAAAGATCTTCCTCTCTGCACCCTCCTGTCCGCCACTGCCAGTGCAATTGTGTGGGCGATGGATGGGACAGTGCAGGAGAGGTAAGATCTTCCTCTCTGCACGCTCCTGCTGGCGGCTCCCAGCACGATCACGCAGGCAATGGCTGGGGGAAGTGCAGGAGAGAAAGATCTTCCTCTCTGCAGTCTCCTGCTGGCTGCTGCCCACAGCAAGGGTCGGGGGGGAGGATGCAAAGAAGGGACAATCCCTCTATCTGCACTGCCGTGGCCTCTGCTGCCAGTATGCCCTTGCCAGCAGGGGGGCAGGGGCAGTGCAAGGGAGTGAAGATTTTTCCCCCACCTACCCCTCAGCAAAAGGCCAGGGAATGGGAGAGGGAGAATGAGGGGGGCAAGCAGGCATCGTAAATAATCAAATTTGTGAAAGTGAAACCTGGGAATGTGGAGGTCCTACTGTACATATTTAAATATCTTGCCAAATCATTCATTTGTAATATGTTTGCATTTCACACATGACCTTACCTCTACCTTATCATCCTATACCTCTGTTTTATATGGTATAATACTATATGTCTACTCAGAAGTAAACCCCACTGGATTCAGTGGGACTTACTCACAGGGACATACTCTTTCCAGCCCTCTCTTTTCTTTGGTAAGGAAAAAAAAGAGAGGGAGGGCTTGTCAGGAGCAATAGCAAAGAATCTCCAGCCAGTCAGCCCACTCCCCTGGAATGTCTGCAAACACTAGCACTTGACACACCACCACCTCCTCATTTGTCCTTGCTGGGGACCACATTTCCCCATCTGACCACAAAGGTATGGACAAATACTATGTGGAGATGCATATGTGTACATCTCTGCTTCAGGATTAAAGCTGTGACTAAATCAGGACAGAGGCCACACATACCAACCTCCCCACCCCCCAAAAAACCCAACAAATTACCAGGGAAAATTGGAACAAAAAGCAATCCTTTCTATTCCAAGTGTAAGCCATAAGGACAGGAAGAAGAGACAGCATGACTCAGGAGTCAGTGAACATCATACTGTTACCCCAGTGGCAGATTCTGTCCAGGGGGAATATAAAATTGATATCAATATGCCCACCATGCCAGAGAGGTTGCCCGGGTGGGTGCATAGACAAATAGGTCGAACAACTGAAACTAGGTCAAGGCCAGGAAAATCCCCAGTCATGTTTCCCCAGTCATGCAAACTATCAAGTTGCTATTGTGTAGCATTTATTTTGGCCATTGTTCTTCCTGGGAGGAGGCCTGCCCTCGAGGTATGTTCTGCCCTATAAGTAGTCCCCATTTTTGAGGGTCTCTTTGGAGAACTCCCTGCCACGCTTGCAGGCCGGCACTCTGTTAGTCGAGTGATCCCCTCAGCCAGCTCTCTTTGCTGAGCTCCATTCTTCTCGCCACTTCCTGGACTGAAGACTTCTGGATAGGTGCAGTATCACCCCTTTACACCCTCTCTGCTACATCCCCTATCAATTTTCCCCTCTTTCCCCTCTCGATAGGCCTTGTGTGCATGAGTGAGTGAGTGCACTGGTGCATGAGAACACATTTATTAATAAAAACCATTTATTAGTATGTTTGTCTGGCTTTTTGCTTGGCCTGACCCCGTAAAAATTAAGTAAAAGATTCTGCTGGGTTACCCTGCCCCTCATTTTGCTATAGCCAGTGCTCCACTAATTTCCCCAATCCTAGCAATTTTGGAGCAAATCAAGGTGTCCCCCAAGGGACCCCCAGAAGTCAGGGTAACAATACATCAGCAAGCGCTAAAAGCAGAGTTGAAAATACCACTAGATGAGATGAGACCTAAGTAAATTCGACCTTGGTAATCTTGTCTCAAACAGTCACTATTTCTCAACCCAACTTACCTCTCTGATTTGTACTGAAACAAAAAGGGGTAGGGAGCACCTTAGACGAAATAAGATGGTAAGCATAACAGATAAACAATTACATTGTCCTGTACTGACACTCTGGATATCCTCATTATATAAACATGAGTTTCTTCCACTAAATTCTACACACATACTCAGTTCCTCACCTGTAGGAGCAGATCCAGATACATACTGAGGAAATCCATGCTGGGCTTGGGCAGGTGGATACCCTGGACCAGAATAAGCTGGAGGTGGTGGTACAGATTTAGAGTCCCTTGCTAGAACAAGAGAAAAACATCCAGGTTTTTCTTCTATGGTGTTTCTATTCCCTACATTTTCTATGATCTATAGCAAGATAATTTTCATGCCTGTGTGAAACATACTGAAGACTAACAATCTTTCTTTCTTTGACAATGCTGGACTATAAACACACATGTATGTAAGTCCCATTGAATTCAGTGGATATTACTTCCAAGCAAACTGTGAAGGACTGAACTGTCATTTATCCATATATTCATGAACAGAACTAAAATCATCAGGATGCATGTAGATTAAAAATCAACTGTTAACTTACAATGATTCTAACATATGAATTTTAATCTCTATCATTCATTGCATTAAGTAGCATTAAATTAGATTGGGTTAGAATATCTACAAATGTTTATAACATGTTCAATTTATCAAACTCCCATTTTTACTTGGAAGTGTTAAAGTTGTAGGAAATCCTTTCTTTAAAAAAAAAATATGTAAAATTTCCCTGTGTTAATCTTACAAACTCAAAACATCTCAACTGGAAGGATTGACTAGTTGTTTATGTATTATAAGACCAACCCCACTCCCTCAAAAAAACATATTACCAGCCTTCTTTTCCATTTTTGTATTCTGAAATATGACTATAGTATCTACATTGATTAAAAGCTCATGAGAGTTAAAATATTGAGTTGATTAACCAAGTTAGAGCTCTCCAGACTACTACAAAGAAATAAGAGCTGCTATAACAGAGAACCTCGCTTATTAGACACTGGTGTCTTTCTGGTAAAAGACTGTAGGACTTTAGCCAATCATCACACAGCTTTTAAGAGACGAGGCAACTTGGCCAATTAGCATGCAGACCTCTTCAGTGCCTTTCCAATGAACAGAAAAGAGTTTTGAAAATCTAAATGAAACTACTGTACAGTAGAGTCCCGGTTATCCGATGCTTGGTTATCCGACCATCCGGATTAACCAACGTCGCGGTGGCCTGGGGGCGTGGCTGTGGGCATTTCCACACCCCCAGACATGCCCTGACATGCCCTCAGGCCCGCCCTGACACGCCCCTGACACGCCCCCAAAATGGCGGCCGCCACGGGCGTCCGGGTAATCCGACCTTTCAGTTATCCAACCCTGCGGCCGCCCGTTTGGGTTGGATAACTGAGACTTTACTGTATAAGGAATATCTGTTTTCCTCCCAGTCCCCAGGCAGCAAGGAAGAGGAATGGTCAGGCAGTACAATACTAACTACAAGTGTAGAACCATAAAGACCCTTACCACAGACACTTTTTTGCACTCTGTTTACATCTGACCATCCAGTGGTAGAAAACAATTAACAATTATGTGTATATATACCTGCCACAACAAATTTGTAAGGCTTAAATCAGAGTCGGCTTAGGTAGATCACAGAATCAATGTGATTTATATAAATAGTGATATACCATTCAGCAATTGATCTAAGTCTTCTCTTGGTGGGACTAGCAGTTGGATTTAGTGTGTGTGCGTGCGTGTGTGTGTGTATAATCTAAGCAAGCAAATACACACACACACACATTTGTGCGTGTGTGTGTGTGTGTGTGTGTGTATTTGCTTGCTTAGATTATCTTTTTCATTTACAATGTCTGGACAATGTTTTAGAGTGGGCTGCTCCTGTCTTTATCAATAATCAATCAGCAGAGAACAGATCAGAGGCAATGACAATGACTACAATGACAATGAGCCATGGAAATGGGTACAGCTCCCATGATCCCTCACCCCTGGCTATGCTGGCTAGGGCTGATAAGAGCTGAAATACATTATTGATATGTGGAAAGAGAAGTTCTTCCCTCCTAGGTAAAGGTCCAGAACTTGCTATAAGCCTGGAGGCTCATTTCATTCAGCAATGAGCAAAAGCATAGGCATTTTCCCAGATGTATGCAAAAAGAAAAGGAGTTTTTTAAAAATTAATCAATTAATCTTCTAAATGAGAAAAGAACCAAACAACCAAAGCTCTTACCTGAAAAAACTGTCTGGAAAATGAGGAATGCATACTACAAAGACTAGCTAATGTATGCTTTCTACTAATTGCTTCCTAGTAATTCATTATCATTTTCATCTGTTAATACATTGCACTTAATTGGGTCACTATAAATTGTAAGGATAAAACCTTCCATTATATCCCTTCCCATCATGCAATGTGTTTGCTGGGTGAAAATGGCTCTGTATACTAAATATCTTATTGAAGTCTTGTGTTTTATTCACTCTCTGTAGGTATAATTAAGAAATATTGTAGATTCTATTATCTGAATTGGTGTTTTATATATATATATATATATATATATATATATGTATGTACGTATATATGTTACATAGGAGTTAAGGTTGCTGTATCTCCAAGTTCAGAATCAAGTTTGAATGATTAATAGATGAAAAAGCTACCTGAGGAAGACTGTACTGAAACAACTTTACGTGGTCCGGAGTAGTCATATCATTAATTATCTATCATTATCTAGTTGGTATTTTTGGACTTTTCACACCTCTTTATAATGGGACTTGTTCCAATTGGACTTTTTATAAATTCCTTATTGAAAGAATTATATATGCTTCTAATTACTGTTTGTTATATTTCTGTTCATTACATGAGGACTTAGCTGCATTTAATTTCTAATGCGTTCTTCACATCATGTATATTTATTTGTGGTTTCCAGTATATTGTGTCTGTCGTCATTAGGTTCTTCACCTAGTCCACAGATGTTACATTGTAATTACAGGATATTATTTATTTCATTAGATGTTGAATTTTTTATATATATTTACTACTGACTTTTTTTCATGCATTATGTAGTTTTTCTAAATGAGAGAAAGCCAGACTCACTGAAAAACAGTATAAGAGTTATACAAAAATGTCATGTACAACACAAACAAAAACTAATTTAAAAAACTAACTAAAAACTCTGAGAAGGTTAAGAGGGGACATGATAGCCATGTTTAAATATTTGATGGGATGTCATGTTGAGGAGGAAGCGGGCTTGTTCTGTACCGCTCCAGAGACTAGGACAAGGAGCAATGGATTCAAACTGCAGGAAAGGAGATTCCACCTGAACCTCAGGAAGAACTTCCTGACAGTCAGAGCTGTCTGGCAGTGGAATATGCTGCCTCAGAGTGTGGTGGAGTCTCCTTCTTTGGAGGTTTTTAAGCAGAGGCTGGATGGCCACCTGTTGGGAATGCTTTGATGGGTGTTCCTGCATAGCAGGAGGTTGGACTCAATGGTCCCTGGGGTCTCTTCCAACTCTATGATTCTATGATTCTATGAAATAATCTCAAACATATCTCAAGCAAGGAAGCCCAAAACTGTAGGAAACTATTCAAGGAGTCATAGGATTGCTAATTTGGGAGGTTATTATGAATAGTACCTTTTGACATTGCTAGAGATGCATCAGGAGAGCATTTATTTTTCTCACCCTCATGGACATGGCTCAAAATTGGGAGGCCTGAGTGGTAGGACGGATGTGTGTTTTATTCCACAGGGAAGTACTGAGAAGCTTGAGAAGACTGGCTCAATATTTTTACAGACATTTCTCTGTATAATTAATGATATAATGAATTTAACAATTAATTGTAGAACTAAATATTGCATTATCTGGTTGTATACATTTCTTAATTTGTTGCTTCTTCTTTGTTAACGAAATTTTAAACATTTAAATATAAACTGAAAAAGGTGTCTCCCCTTTTTGAAGACATCTTCTATCTATAGGGCTGTCCAGTTCAAGTGTGATTTAAAAATATGGAACCCCAGGACAGCAGATAACAGGGGCCTGACAGATGTCCATCAGTATACCTTGTATATCAGTATACTTTGAGAGAAGTTTCCCTTTATGGAGCAATACTGTGTTCAGTATTGATGTTTTTCTTCTAGCAAATGACATCCAGTCATCCAAGCCAAGGCACCTATAGCATCCCAATCTGGCCATGTTAGTTTAGTAAATGAACAGAAAATCCCAAAATCACCTCTCCCACTCCCCAGGAGAAGAGGAAAAATCCAATAAAATAATTTAACTAACTAACATTTTGTTAATTTCCCAGTGATAATGATCATCTTCTAATGCTAGATCTGGATCTGGTTATATCTGTTTAGATTGTATTAGTTATTTATAAATTGGAATATATCCATATAAATCACATGCAAATCCTTTTCTACAAATCCTTGCCCTCAATTGGCCTCAGGCCTGGGGATGTATTATTTCTTCTTGGATGACATACAAATGCCCCGCCCTCAATTAAATCCATTTTGGATGTGCTGCAATACATCCTCAGAGACTGCTGTTGATACAGCACAGATATCACACATACAGTTCAAGGATTTTCTGTTCATGTGCCAAACTAACATGGCCAGATTGGGATGCTATAGGTGCCTTGGCTTGGATGATTGGATGTCATTTGCTGGAAGTTCAGTTCTCTTCTAATCATCAGTGAGATAAAAGCAGGAACACAGAATATGCATGCAAAGCAAACCGTCCACCAACGCAAATTGCATCCCTGGCCAAAAGCAGAAAAGAAAGCGAGGAAAAGAAAGATTGGACAGAGAGATAACATTTTACTCACATTCCATTTCCATGATTTTGTATTAAAATGTTTCTGAAAAAAAAGATACTAGTTTTACAATATGAATATATTTTCCACACTTCTGATTTCAGATCATTCTTTGGCTTCACACTGACAAAAACAGGAATGCTACATCTGCCTGGACATTATGCAAAATCAATACACTCCACGTTTACTTTCAAAGGACTCTTGGAATTGAAACGGCAGCCTGAGCGCACATACTATGGAGCAAGTTTCACTTTTTTCAGAACAAATAGGCAAAGGACAACTCTGACACAGAACGACATATACACCCATACACAGCAGATACTGAATGATACAAAACTTCAGATAAAAGTTGCAATTTCAGTTCAGTTTTTTTCCCTCCAGATCTTAGATGTGTCTGGGAAATCAATTTGCCTGCTCTGTGTTTTGGCTCCATTGTACTGCCATTCTTTCAGTGTTATCAACTACTTATTTCCTTTAAGAACCTGGATGTTTGAGGAACAAACAAAACTTTACTTCCGAGAATAGAAATCTGAAGAAGAAATTCTTCTTTCTTGGCTGCACACACAGAAGCATACAGGTTATTCAGAGAAAGTCGGCTCTTTTAAAAAGATTAAGTTTTTAAAAATAGTTGTTCAACTGTTACTTTGTGCAGTTTGTTCCACAAGCACTCACCACACTTGGAATAGCAGTCCATGGGATATCAAGATACTTTGTATTCAAAATTTCCACCAATATCCTCCAATTCTGGCAATACGTATTATTCTAGGAAGCCTTGTAGGAAGAGCAGGTGCTTTTGCTGCAAAAGATCTTAGTTTCAGAACTTGCTATCTCCAGTTACCTTGGAAAAATTAAGAAAAAAGAGTTTGGTGCCAAAATGACAATAAAATAGTGGTACAAAAACACTCCCAACCGTGCTAGGAAAAGGTCCTGTCTCCAGTAACTAAGCACCTCTTCTTAGATTGCAGAAGCACAAAGTGATCAAATCAGGATGGAAACTAAATGACAACATGGCTACATGTCTTACACATCTTATTTTGACAACAGTCATTTTTAAAAAAATTATATTTCCGTTTGGACTACAGCATCTGTGCTGCACAAAGCTAGTAAGAGGCAGAAAAGAATAATAGGACTGGTTCTTTGTATGGGAGACCACAGTGGGGGTCGGTTGAGAGGCCCAGTCTCCCATCTCATCCCATTGACTTTTGCATCAGGGAACAACATCACAAATTCTATCTCACATAGAAATATTAAAGGCACAGAATTTTCTTTCTCACAGTTCCATTTCATGATGCTTTACTGACAATTACTTAATATCTCTGCCAGAGCATGTGAACATTACTTTTTTTAGATCACAATTTTGATAATTGCTCACTAGTTACTCTTTCTGGAGATTGCAAGAGTTCCAGTACAAAAAGTAACTATCAATCATGAGTCTAGATGAGTGGTTCTTAATCTTTTCTTTACCAGGGATCCCCTGCAAATATAATTTTTTGCCAGGGACCCATAAGATTTAAGATTCAAATATTTAAATTTAGATTTAAATATTAAAATATTCATTCATTCATTCATTCCTTTATTAAAGGCTTCTGGAGACTTGGAGTTAAATCCCCGCTCAGACACTGGGTGACCTTGGTCAAATCACATTCTCTCAGGGCCTTTTCACATTACACTGTTATAGTGCTATTACTCCACTGTCAATATCCTCTGGAATTCTGGCGTTTGTAGTCTACTGAGGCCAAAGAGCTCTCTGGCTGAGAATTCTAAATGACCCTCCCTTTACTGCCAACCCCAGGATTCCATAGGATGCTGAAAGCGGAACAACAGCACTATAACAGTGTGGTGTGGAAAGGCCCTCAGCCTCAGTGGAAGGCTAACGCAAACCCCCTTTGAACAAACCTTGCAAAAAAAGAAAAATGTGATAGTTTACTTTAGGGTTGCTAAAAGTTACTTGAAGGCGCACAATAAGAAAGTGCCACTGATAGGGATGTTCTTTTTAGTTACCATGTCTCTCCCCTTTGAAAACTGACTTATGGTGACCCTAAGAGGTATCATGAGGTTTTTCTTGGCAAGATTTGTTGCCTTTGCCTTTCGTTGAGGCTTTAGAGAATGTGACTTGCCTGAGGTCACCCAGTGGGTTTCCATAGATGAGTTGGGATGCAGACTCTGGTCTCCAGAGTCATAGTTTGGGTGCACACACATGCCTGACATTGTATCCCTTTCATCAGGGATACAGCAGTAGGGGTATGTGACTATGCCCAAACTCTCTCTCATTTGCAACAAGGGAGCAATTTCAGTACCCACAAACCTCCACATTGACGCCACATCCCTACTGCTGCCAATGATGTTGATGTCCAGCAGCACGGCTTCGCAGACCCCTTATGAGGGCTCTGTGGACCCCAAGGGGTCCTTCGACCCCAGGTTAAGAACCACTGGTTTAAGCTATTTGAAATCCAATTCTTCATATGGGTCTGTCCAATTTTTAAGGCCTCCAAAGGAAGGCTTTCCCTCAGTCCCCTCACTGTCTCACACAAGAGAGAGGGCCTTCCCATTAGCTATTGCCACTCCATCAAATTTCCTGCCATGAGAAGTTAAGTTGGTCCCCTCTCTGTTATCTTTCCACTGGCAGGCAAAGATCCTTTTTTATTTAGACAGGCTTTGGCTGTTGGAGAAGGCTTTTCTTTAAAAAAAAAAGGGGGGGAGGTTTGCTACAATTTTATTCTCACTTAGTGGTTTTTAATAGCAGCACTTTTTAAAAACCTTTTTATGATAAATTGTTCTTAGTTGTATTTTAATCTATGCTGTGAACTGCCTAGATAGATAGATAGATAGATAGATAGATAGATAGATAGATAGATCGATCGATCGATCTTACTGGCTAAACATTCTTTTACTTTGAGAATCCAGTAATAGTGTTATCTATGCAAAACCATAGAAAAAACAAACAAAATGCAAACAAAATACTAAACTTCCAACCTACATAGTTACTAGCTGTGACTAAAGATGTCTCTCCCTGTGTGTGTGTGTGTCTGTCTCTCTCTCTCTCTCTCTTGTGTGTGTGTGTGTGTGTGTGTGTGTGTGTATGCGTGTGTGTGTGTTCTTAACATGTAGAAGAAGAAATCATGCCAGTCCAGTTGATCCAATCTGTATATTCAGCAAAGTATTTGACAAGGGTCATACATATCTGATATATCTCCATGTAATTACAACTCTCACTTAAATCGGTGAGTCCCAATGGTGTGTAAGCCCGTCTATGTATCTATTTGCATAAAAACATTAAAGCTATGCTGGAACAGACTAGAGTCCTATCAATTCAACATTCTCCCAGTCAGTTACGCAGGGAAGCCTGCCAGAAAAATACGAGTGCAACTGCATCCTTCATTTTGCATTTCATGAAAGCAAATACACAGACACAACCTTTTTCTAATACTGGAGAAGACTAGTAGCCACTGACTGCCCTGTCCTCCATGAATTTATCTCATCATCCTTTAAAGCCACAAAAGTCAGCATCCACTACTAAGCGTTGTGGTAATGAATCCATGGTTTAATTATGAAGTGCAGTCTGCATGTAAGAGCCCCTTTCAGGCATCAGACCAAATGTATGGACAACAACAGATTACTATTATTGTTGTTATTAAAATATGTGTACACCTCTCTGTGTCAAAAGATCGCAGGGTGGCTTACAAATAGCATTGAAACAAATTAAACAATTATTTAAAACAGTAAAATAATATAAATAAACTAAAAACATAATGAGTTAAAAACATGGTCCCATTTTCCTCTTTGCACACAGCAGGTATTGGCTAATCTTCCATCCAGATGATCACAGATATCTAGATGCACACTACATGGGGCTTCCCTTGAGGTTCATAGAGAAGCTGCAGCTAGACCAAGCTTGCGGAGGCTGCTGTGGGGAGAAACTTTAAGACTGTAGTCATGCATACTCACATGGGAGCAAGCACCAACCATGTAGCTGAATAATGGTGCTGGGAAAGCTATGGTCCTCCATAATCCTTGCTTGGTTTCCAGTTCCCAATAAGGCCAAACAGGGAAACTCAATGTTATAGATGATGGAAACTGTCATTAATCTGTATCTGGAGTGTCATTAGCTTAGAATCATAGAATCATAGAAATGTAGAGTTGGAAGAGACCACAGGGGCCATTCAGTCCAACCCCCTGCCATGCAGGAACACACTCAAAGCACTCCCGACAGATGGCCATCCAGCCTGTGCTTATAAACCTCCAAGGAAGGAGACTCCAAGGCAGCATATTCCACTGCTGGACGCCCCTGACTGTCAGGAAGTTCTTCCTGAGGTCCAGGTGGAATCTCCTTTCCTGCAGCTTGAATCCATTGCTCCTTGTCCTGGTCTCTAGAGCAGCAGAAAACAAGCCCTCTCCCTCCTCTACATGGCATCCCTTCAAAAGCTTCTACATTGCTCTGCTGTGTGGAATAAGTTTGTAGTACACTTTCTATTAATAGCAATGGAAATCATTAGCTGAAATGAATTTGTTTAGTACATAAATGCAAGTATAGCTATGCTGACCATAAAACAAATTCCAGAGTCCATATTGATCAAAACAAGTTCATGAGACCACACTCCAAACAGCCTTGAACTTGCTATGAAAAAGAATAGCGGTAAACAGACCAATTTTGCTCTCAATTTGAAAATACAAAAAAGGTCAAATCTGCCTCTATCCAGTATGACTCTTCACTTCCATGATCCTCTTCTGTGTGGTTTTTCTTAAAGATGTTTCGCTGATGAAGAATATGTGGTTCTGAGAGCCCACACTGACGGTTTTATGCCTGTTTGGTTGGCCTAACAAGGACTCATATTACTACAGTAAGGGTTTTGAACTTGTTTAGTTTAGCAAAGGTACGTTGTGTTCCTGATAGGGAAGTAAAATATTATGCCAATGATGCTAGTAGTGGTTTAGAACTAGTATAAGCAAAACACTGAGGAGCAAATCCTGTTTTAATATTTCAAAACTATTATGAATGCTAGTAAGGAAACACACAAGAAATTCCAAATGGATACAGTTTCCAAAATCATCATTGTTAGTTCCCTACCAGGATGGAGGGGAACCTAAGTTAGCAGTCCTAACTTAGACTTTAGACTAACTTCACCAGGAGTTGAATTATGTGGCCTTCCCAAAGTTGTTGGACTGCAAGCCCCAGCATTCTCCACCTTTAACTGTGCTGGCTAAGACAGCTGACAGCTGCAATCCATAAAAATCTGGGAAGGGACTGATTGATTCCTGCTACATATTTTTGGAATAAGCTGCACTGTACTCAGCAGGGCTTACTTCTGAGTAGACATGATGATATTGTGGCCTTGAAAACTAACAGATTTTAGCAGAAGCTTTCATAGAAGCAAGGAATGGGCAGGAATTTCATGAGATGCATGACATTCCCATTGTTTATAAATCCAAAAGCTGATGCTACCTTTACGACAGCTACAATATTTGTTGTTATTTTTCTCTGGATTTTTTGAACCACATCCACATTATCTGTTGGTGGCTGGATCACAACAGAAGCATGCATTTGTTTTCCAGCACAGTTCAAAGTGCTAGTTATGACTTATAAATCCTTGTATGGCTCATGTCCAGTCTATCTACTACTATACCAATGGTTCTTAACTTTTCCCTTACCAGGGATCCTATTTAAATATCTTCTGTTATCACGGACCCCCAAAGCTTAAGATCTAAAACTCCAAAGTGTGTAAAATATTTATTAAAATTGCCTATCAAGTGGTCTTTAAGTTGGGAGAGAAGGGAGAAGTAAGTAAATGCACATTTCACTCTGAGGCATTGCGAGGGGGAGGGAAGACTTTTTTCCTGCTCCTTCTCACCAGTTTAAGGCTGGAGTGGACTGAACAGCCAACAGGTAGGCCCAGCCAGCCAGTCAGCATTTGCCCTTCTTTCTCCCTGCCCTCTTTTCCAACCATCCAGTGTATCAAAAACACACAAGCACTCCCCCCACCACACATTTGCCTTCTTCACCAGAAGGAGAGGAGACTGAGACAGATGAAGGAAGTAGGAGAAAAGACAAAGAAAGGGGGTGTTTGAGCATTTCTGATAGTACACTGGATGGCTCTCCAATGGAAACAAAGGGTGAGAGAGATAGAGAGAAGAAAGGCAAGCGTGTGTGTGTGTGCTGGCTGGCTGGCTGACTGTCAGCTCTGCTGTCACTGGAGCTGCTGAGACTACGTCCTCTCCATAGCAGAGCAGCCACGTGACAGGCAATGCATAGGCCCAGCCAGGCTGTCTGCCTGCCATCTTCTCCCTTGGTCCTTATCACATGGCCACTTTGTTGTGGGGATTGCGACAGACTGAACAACCTTCAAGCCTTTCACAGCTCCCCTATGAGAGCACTCTGGTCCCCTTGGGGTCCATGGACCCCGGGATAAGAACCACTGTACCAGACGGTATCTCTCTGTAGGACCCTGCCCAGGACCCTAAGATCTAAAGGAGAGGCCTTTCTATCAGTCCCACGACTGTCACAAGGATGGCAGGTGCAGATGTGAAACAGGACCTTCTTCCTGGCTGCCCACAGACTCTGAGACTCCCTTCCTGGAGAGGTCAAAATGGTCCCCTCCTTTCCTGTCCTTCAGTTAGGCAGGCAAAACCCTTTTTGTTCTGACAAGCTTTTAAAGGAGAAAGTCTTTAAAGAATGGAGTGAAAGTGTCCTACTGTTTTAAACTGTTCTGTATTCTTTTAAGCTGGACTGTTTTTAATTGCTTTTTATTTACCTGCATTTTTTCTTATTAAATGTAGATTTAAATTCTACCAATACTGTGAATAGTTTAATTCCATTTCAATGTTCACTTTTTGTATGTTTTTAGCTGTTTTGTTCTTGTTAAATTGAAAATCTCCTCGAGTCCCAATTTTGGAAGAATGGTAGAAGACAAAGGTGGTGATGGTGATGATGATGATGATGCACGAGGCTTTCCTATCATAGAGAAAAAGCAGATACTGACCAGTGACTTCAGATTGGATAGGAGAGTCACCACCTCGCCTCATTTGTGACCTGCTTGCCAAAACCCACAGCTCTCTCACGCCGCTCCCACCCGAGAGGAGGAGTTTATGAGCTTTGTATCCAGGAGGAAATCAAGTGGAGACGGGGAGAGTAATTCTAAACACATCATTGGCAGTGAAAGGATTAAACAGCCGCCACCCATTTTTCACGCACGGAGCGAACGAAGAGCAGGAGGAAACGGGGGGTACAGAAAGGGCACTTGCAGCTATAACTTGCCCTTTTAGGTTCTGCAAGGCTGCTATCCCGCGTATGTTTCCCATTTAAGATCGTTTCCGCACTAGACGGTAATAGCGCTATGATTCCACTTTAAACATCCTATGGAATTCTGGGGTTTGCAATTTCGGGAGGGGCCCCTTGGCCCCTCTCGAAACTGCAAACCCCAGGATTCCGCAGGATGTTGACAGTGGAATCATAGCGCTATAACTGTCTAGTGCGGAAATGGCTGAAGTTAAGAGAGCCTACTTTTAAGTAAACATGCACGGGATTTGTGCCCTGTCTGGTCGGCGAGCCAGCCCTATGTTGTTCCGTAACCTTACATAACCAAATCGTTCGTTGTAAATATACACGTTAGAAACTACAAAACCCATAGCATTAAACCGTGGATTTCGTGGTTGACGAGATAGAAATCAAGAGGTCGAACCTTCCCCAGTACAGAAACGCGATCACCGCGGGCTAAGCGTAGCCGTAACTTCTCTAGCTTCTGAAGGAATAGAAACGCTATGGGGGGGGGGACTGTAGCAAACCCTCATGCCCGTTAAAGGTCCCTCACTTTGCCTGTATTTGGGAAAAGAGAAATGCAAAATTTAATGGCCCGCCTGGATTCCCATGAGGATGAAACTGCGCTGAAATCCCCAAACGTGCACGTTAAAAGTTACTTCTGTAGGAGGTCGGGGCTGCGAGAAGTTGCACTTTCAATCGCTCCCGCGGCCCCCCTCTGCTCGTATTTTGTCCCCTTCCCCGGGGTAGGAAATGAGTACCTTTGGTGTTTTCTTGGCGATCCCGCGAACTTGTTTTTTCCTCCACCCACCTGCAGACTATGAGTGCGGAGAGCCTCCGGAGCCTAAAATATGGAGCCTCACAGAACGCTGGCACGGGTTGAGGGGTAAACATCCAGCGGATGTGGGAGGGGAAACGGGAGGGGGAGAAAGGCGAACCGAAGAAGGCGAGAGGCCGTCCTGTGTTACGGACGCTGATGCTCCTCCCGTCAGGCGGGGACCTTTCGGAACGCTTTCCTTCGCCGATGGGCACAACAAGGGGGCGTTCGGCTCTTAATTTCTGACGCTGAAAGGTCAGGGAATTAAACCCTGCCTGCAAGTTCTCAAGCTCTCCTCAGTCTAAAAAAGAAACTCTGCATGCGCTCAAGAGCACACCCACACCCATTTGTATTGCTGTTATTATCTGCGTGTTTAAAGACTGGGTTCGCAAGTGTTAATAATCGTACTTGCACACTGGAGGGCAGGCAGACCTCAAAGGCCCCTCTCTGAACTGCAAACCCCAGGATTCCATCGGATGTTGGAAGTGGAATAATAACACTATAACAGTCCAGTGCGGAAATGGCTGAAGTTAGTCCAGCTGGTCCCAGTACTGGTAGTCGTTTTATAACAGGCAAATACATTTTTTATTTACAGAGCCTCATGGCTATTGCAATGCAACTCAGCTGTTTAGAACAGGTTATTTAGTGATTTAGTAATTAGTGTCTCACCAGACGTTTTTACTTTGTTTTTTTTACTGTTGCTTCAGAGTATTTTTGACAGATACAGTGTTGCTATTATCTACCTTGAACATCATTTGGTGAAAAAGCAGGATGTGCAAGTGAAATGGGGGAAAAAAGATCAGTAATTGTAAACTTCAATAACTGTGAACTTTGTCAAATTCAGGCTGCAGTTCTATTCTGCAAACAGGTTGTTGAGTGTAAACCCCACTGAAGTTGGAATGTGACTTGTTAGCACTTTAAGAGCCAAAGATGGGATGCAGAAATGATGGGAACTGTGTGCTGAGCAGAACACACCTTACAGTGGCCCCTTGACTTTCACGAGGGATGGAGGTGCAGAATCCTAGCAAAAGTCAGAAAAACCATGAATAACTCCTCCCTGCCATCCCAATGAGCGCTTCGTCTCCCATTCAAACATGCTCCCCTCCCATGTTCTTGCCTTTTCCCCAGGCATGTGTGCCTTCCTTCTGCACATCCAGGCAACAGACAAGTAAATAGGAGGAGGAGAAGGGGGGAAGACATGCACATACCTTCCTTCTAGGGGTGCAGGGTTCCTCCCTGCATTTGCTTGCCTTCGACCCTGGTGCAGAGAAGGAAGGCACAGTTTGCCTGGGAAAAAGACAAGGGAATGGGAGGGGGAAAATGGGGGGAATAGGCAAGTGGGTGCCTGAAGAATAATCAAATTCATGAAGGTCAAACCTGTGAATGTGGATCAATGACTGTAATTCATGGAGGGGGGCTGTAAGCTGCTGGAGCTCTCAAGCATCAGATTTTCCTTCTCTATTTGTTTTTGCAAAACACACACAAAAAAAAGTGGGATTAGTTTTGCTTGCAAATGCAATTTTGGGAGAGGGCAGTCTGGAACAGCCTAAAACTGACTGGAAGCACCCAGAACATCACTTCCAGTTTTCCAAAATGATAACCTGCATGCGGTTAGGAGCAGCAGAATACTGCACATGTCTAGCCCAAATCTACCGGAACAGTGATGAACAAATACCCCAGCTAGATTATTCTTTTGTTTTCAGAATGGTGTAGATTTATGTGTCTTGTACCTTCTTGTGTGACACCCCTTGTCTGCTTATGCAACAGCAACCAGGGGGTTCACAAGCAAAACCCTGTCCTCTTTTCCACTACTCACCTGTGGGGGTGTACCTGGGCAGCCTTTGCACATCTGGAGAAAGAGCAGTCTTACAAAATGCTGCACATCTAGGAGGGGATGGAGCAACCTCTGACCCCCGCTCCACATGCCTGCACACCATGGTGGAGAAGACCAGTGGTCCAACAGCTTGCTTGTTCAAACGATGGGAGCTGCAGTTCATCAATATATGGAGAGCCATGTAATCCTCACCCCAAGATAGGGGTTTATTTGAACATTTGCACAGTCCTCCCATTCCGTCTTAAAATGGACCATGCAGAAAACCTCAGCCTCAAAACTAGGTTCTTTTCTCTCTCCTCCCTTTGCAACATCTTGTCTGGTGAAGAGATCTGGAGAGCTCAAAAGCCTGCTTATTTTTATGCATTTTCAGTTGGCCTGACAAAAGTATTGCATCAGTAAAGTTTAGGGAATAATAAATTCAGGTTTCATTTCAATATATGGTTTATTCTAAAGCACAAATGCCCCCATCCCAGTGAGAAAACTGCAGCTATAAGTTTAGGCTGCCAAAAATCAGTTCTTTTCATGAAAGTCTCTTATCAGCAGGCTTGACATTTCCTGTCAGCCAAAGAAGAACAGAAGCAACAGGAGGATTTTCTCTGAAACGCAAGACAATAAAAGTCGTGTTAGGGCTGCTGTACCCTTCCCTGTCGTTGTTCAAAAAACATGAAATCCTACATAGGGGAGAGAAAAAAAACAGAAATTAGATTAACTCTAACAGAAATGCAGATCCCATACATCCATCTTACTTTACACAATATCTTTAAAAGAAAAGCTGTTCTAACAGGTGAAATCTGAGGATGATATGGAAAGCTTTATGGGCATGCGAACAGCAAGAGAATGAGGCATTCATATTTTCTGTTCACATTTCTGCTAATCAACCCTTTACTTGTGATAAACAACATTGCATCCTTTAGGGACAGCTTAGCAAGGCTGTTCCCTTGACATCTTTTTCTGTTTACCAGTGTACAACGTGCCACAGCACTATGCAAATTTCATTTGAAAACTTTCCTCTTTTCGTCCCACACCACTTTGTATCTTTGGATTAATATGGACTTGGCATTACCCTTCCATCACAATTTTGAAGTAAGAAGTAGCTTGCACTGTTAATGTGTTAGTTGGCAGCCCTCCTTCTAAAAAGTGCCTCTCAGGCTCTGCTGCTTTTAAATTATGAGCTAGCTGTTTGGTTTATATGTGCAGTGCTTCCTATTGGCAGAATATCACCAGAAAGTCCTACAGGGCTATAAAGTACACTCCCCCCCTCCAAAAAAAAAAAAAATCAGAAAAAGCAGGGGCAGGAAGGCAGTATTCACATGAAGATCCCAACACTGGATTGTACAAGCGACTGCTTCATCTCAATAAATCTTAGAATTGTGCCACCTGTAGAGTAGGACATCATAAGACTTACAAGAAGGAATGGAGCAGCAAGAATAAGGGCTTTCATTTTAACATCAAGATCCAATGGAAACTCAATTTCAAAGTTGCTGGCAGCTGTAACAACCTCCCTTGCCAGGCCAGTCCATTTCTTAGTAATCATTCCAATTGTTGATTTCTCATCTCGTGTCTCCACCTAATTTTTGAACAAATAATGTAAGATCAGAGCTAAAATGCTCAGAACCACACTGCAGGCAGAGTATCATAAAATATCCTAGATTCTGTCCCTGGAATCTCCAGAAAGGTTCAAGGCTTTCTAAAAAGCACAGATCACACTAAGGTGGAGGACAAGTAATCTGACTCAGTATACAGAAGCATCCTAACCACATTTACTATCGGTATTCAAGTGTCAAGCATACTTTTAAAAGCCAAAGAGTTTTGGAGCCAGAAGATCTGAAGAGGTTACTCCAGCTGTAGCAGTGCTGGCATCTGTGATTTTGAGACTGAATTAGCACATTAACCATGACAACAAAAGCAGAACCAGACCAATTGGCATTAAAAAATTATTAAGGGCCTCTACTGATCACAGAAACATAGACAAAGGCTCCACTTCTGGTCTCATTATATAGGAATCGGGGGGATCATTCCCCCACCCCAAATATCCCTAAGAGAGAAATGTCACCTTTTGCTTACCTCAAAATGAACATCCTCATAGTACTGGCATGGCACACAAGGCCCAGCCATTTTAAATATATCTTCCCTGGCTGCATTTTGGATAACAAATTTAGGCAGACAGGGGTGCCAGTTCTGTTTAATGTAGCCAATGACTGTGCCTAGTGGGGCTTGAACTTCCAGCTTTAAAAAAAAAGAAAAATACACATAATTAGCATGAAGGCAAACATCACCTTTTGTCCCTTAAGAAGGTACAGAAATATGAATGAAGAGATTTAGAAAACTGGATTGCAATAAGAATGAAACTACATGGAATGATCTGATTTGTTTTGAGGGTCCAGTGACTAGATTAGGAAGGACTGTATGTTGCAGTAACCTACACAGATACCACAATGGTGGACTGGAAAAGTTTTAAAGTCTGCCTTGGTTAGACCTCATCTTGAATACTGTGTCCAGTTCTGGACATCCCAATTCAAGAGGGACATGGTCAAGTTGGACCAAGTCCAGAGGAGGGTGATCAAAATGGTGAGGGGCCTGGAAGCCATGCCCAGTGAGGAGAGACTTAGAGAGCTGTGTATGTTTAGTCTGCAGAAGAGAAGGTTAAGAGGGGGCATGATAGCCATGTTTAAATATTTGAAGGGATGCCATGTAGAGGAGGGAGTGGGCTTGTTTTCTGCTGCTCCAGAGACCAGGACAAGGAGCAATGGATTCAAGCTTCAGGAAATGAGATTCCACCTGAACCTCAGGAAGAACTTCCTGACAGTCAGGGCTGTCCAGCAGTGGAATATGCTGCGTCGGAGTGTAGTGGAGTCTCCTTCTTTGGAGGTTTTTAAGCAGAGGCTGGATGGCCATCTGTTGGGAGTGCTTTGAGGGTGTTCCTGCATGGCAGGGGGTTGGACTGCATGGCCCGTGTGGTCTCTTCCAACTCTACATTTCTATGATTCTATGATGCTAGTTGTAGCTCAGCCACGCATGGGTCAAGAGCCACTCTTCAGGCAACTTGACTATTGGCTTATGATTCACAGCCTAGCCTGCCTGCTGGGAAGCATCTGGAGAAGCAAACATGAACAGAACCCACTATGCAGATCTTCTGCCACCTGGGACTGAGACTAGTTTATTTGCCCCTGAGCAGCTTATGCCTCCAAGAACCCATATGGAAGCCTCCAGGTGGATCTGATGGGCTTTCAAGCCCCATCTCCCTCCAAGCTGGATCTGGCCCCATGCAAAACTACAAAAAGTTGTGTAGATCTTGGAAGATACCATGGATAGACCATACTGACTTACAATTGATAAAATCATACCATGTAACATGACAGTAAATGAGAAGGTAAGAATAAGTTTGGAGCCAGAAAAGGGCTCTTCTTGTACCAGGATGATTTCATACTCTCTCAATGCATAAAAACCTCAGGGGCACTGAGGAGACCCCGCCACCCGCCAGCCAGTTTGCCATCCCATTGGAGGAAATTTTCTGCCATCTGACAAGCCCACAAAAATTTCTCAGGCTTCCAAGGCGATACTATCAGCACTGGAGATACAATGCTTGCTCCTCCAGCCACAGACACAATGCTGTTCTCCAATCATTGGGTGGTTTCTGCTCTGAACTAATGCTTCAGAAAAGGAAGTATAGAGTGATCTGAATGCATGCCTAAATATCACAAAATCTGAATACTTTAGGGAGTATCTCCTCTATACTAACCTGCCTTCACAATTAAGATCATCAAAAAGAGTCCTTTTCTGGGTTTCTTGGAAAAATAAATGAATTATGAAGGCATGGAGGAGA
This sequence comes from Iguana delicatissima, assembly GCA_948472985.1. Lineage (NCBI taxonomy): Eukaryota > Metazoa > Chordata > Lepidosauria > Squamata > Iguanidae > Iguana > Iguana delicatissima. Next base: position 676,842 of record CAOKZL010000003.1, read on the forward strand.
GGTCTTCTTTTGTAGGCCCACCATGACTCTGATATGCCCTCTGAAGGGAAGTGGGGCCAATGGTACACTTCTTTAGTCACCTGGTTTAAATATTTTCTATTTTTCCAAGCATTTAAATTTGTTTACTGTTTCATGTCACGTCTATGATTTTTCACTCCTTAATGAATTGTTTTTTTTTAACCCCATCAGGTTGTTATTGGTTTACAATTCTTGCTTGTCTAAGAAGAGACAAGCCAGGGAAGATGACAATAAATGAGCCACATATCTAAAGTTCTCAATTTTTTAGCCAATCCCTACTTGTCCCATCCAAAAATGCACAGTAAGTTTCTTGTCCCATCTAAAAATGCACAATAAGAAAGAGCAATAATTAACATACATGTACTTACATATACTTGTTATTGTCTTACATGCACATAATACCTTTACCATTGTTTGAACTGTCCAGTTATAACACTTTGATATCACATTAACATCATGGCTCCATGCTATAGAGTACTACTACTACTACTTCCAGTTTGTGAGCTACTTAGAATTATCTGCTAGAAAGTTCTAGTCTTCTTCCCAGTTCCCAAGGCACTCTGAGAAGAAAGGGTTTGAATATGAAGGCTTTTTAATTTTGTAGCAAAGACAGATGATTAGGTACCTGAAATGCAACTCAGGGAAGCAGAGTAGAGTTCTCTAGCACAGGCCTGGGTTCCAGCAAACTTTAAATTCCAAGACTACTTAATAGGAAGCCATGGCAATTAAAGTGATATTAAACTGATATAAAATGGTTGCACAGATCCACCCATAAATTGCCACTGTGGTTACAAAACAAAAGGGGTCTTTACTCTTACCATAACATGTTCCAGGTGATCATCCATGGTCAAAAGACAGTAGCAATAGAAACTACATTTACAGCACCACAAAGAAATGTTGACAACCAAACTTCTATAAATTTACAGAAGGTATTCCCCAAGTCCATTGGGGAAACAAGGAGTATTTCTTTAATGAAAGCAAGCACAAAACAGCAGAGACAAGTTGTTTACCTCTTGCAAGCAGCAAACACAAGGACAGCAGCAAATGGCACACTGGAATTCTCTTGACAGCTGCATGACTGGTTGGTTTGTACTGTCAAAGAGCTTTATGGTGAATGACCGTAATGACCCATAGCAGTTCAGGTTGTAGTCATCATTTTCTTCAACTGCAAAGTACACCCACTGCCCCACAGAGTTTTTGATTTCATATCTGTTGCAAGTTTCAAGTCCACTTACGACTGAAAAGAAGAAAGTTCCATACAACTATTTATTTGGTCCAAATGCTTCTTCTAAACATTAACAACAACAACAACAACAAAAATCAGAATCAGTAGCTTCAGCCTCTAATCTCCCACCATTAATATCTAATGGGAATATTCAGCCTGCCATCTCTTCAGCTTGTTGGATAAAATGGCCCACAATACATAAAGACATATACTTGTGAAGATGCATACAGCATTATCTGCATCTTGAAGAGCCCATAATCACTCATTGCCTGTAATTAAGTGCTATCTGTAGGTGCTCCAATAGCTGCAATAGTTGTAGACAAAATTTGGTGACCAATATTTCCAACAATGACATCTATAAAATCTGTTCCAGACCATGACAATGATCTACCTAGGTTTTTCTGTTTTTTCTTATGAGTAAACTAGGTGATTTTGTTGGTTGGACAAATCAGAGCAGAAATTTGTTGAGGATTTCATTTACAGGGACAGCACTATACTGTCTTGCCTCAACAGGGGAAGGAAGGGAGAGAATAGGGATGCAAATTTTCACTTATTTTATCCTTGCCTGCAAGAGTGAAGAAATTCAGGAGTTGTCTTAATACTGGATGAAATTATGAGAGGTTTCACACAGTTTCCAATGATTTTTCACATTGAGACTTCTTTGCAAACTAATGTTTTGCACAAAAAGAATCCCTTCACCTAAGTAACATCAGTTTTGTGTAAAACTTTTCTTTTGGACAAAACATCTTTTGGGGAAAAGTCCCAAATTCAAAGAATCTCATGCAAATTGACCTTTCTCATGCAAATTGACCATCACATTACACTAGCCTCATTGCACTCTGCTTAATATAGATACCAAATATTCCTACATTCCCAACTAGAAAAGATCAACGGAATTAAGGTAAATTTGATAAATGAACACTTATGTAAATCCTATTATTCAATGTGTCTGTACTAGTTGGGATTAACCATTGAACTGACTCTTTAGCATTCATAATGCAGCATGTAAAATAGAAAGATACATACTTTCCAAAATCTCAATCTGCTGTTCAACTGATATCTGGCAAATCTGTTACAGTGGTGAGAAAAAAATTGTAGATGTTAAAACTGAAATGAATTACTAGATGATTACATTTAAATAATTATTTAAAATTCTGTGGTTCAATATATTTCCATGATGTACATGAAACAGAATATTCTATAATTTTTTATCCTACATTCTCAATTGGATTTCACACTGAGATGCTAGTGTCACATAACTCTTTAGAACAAGGTGTGTAAATGTTATTGTCACATAACTCACTATCATAGAGTAGCCCTCCAGTTGTTCGTGGACTGTAGTTCCCATCAGCCCATCACACAGACAAGGATGATGAATAACTGGAATTGTAGTCCAACAGCACCTGTGCGTTCACATCATGCCCATAGATGCAATATAATCTGTTGTTCTTTGTGGCTTCAGGTCTATAAATCAGATTTTCTTGAAAAGCATTTTAATCAGAAGAGGTTTGCCACAGCCTTCCTTGTAGACTGAGCATAACATGCCTAAGGCTACCCAGTAGGGTTGCCAGATGCCAGACCTGAGTCTCCTGCTTTCATGAATCATTTCCAGGAAGGACATGAAAAAACAAATTCTCCAGTTTTGGGAGGCTCAGCTCTGGGCAAGAGGAAAGGGCTGCCCAGCTAACAGAGTAGCAGCTGGCAAAGATTTGCAAGATTTAGTTGATTTATTGCTGCAAGGGACTCTTCATGGAGTCTAGGAATGTACTTGGTTAGCTTCCGTCACTGTCAATGTGGTGCTAGGATTCACCCTCTGCTCTGGTCTATATCCTCACTTCATGTTTCTAAATAGGCAAGAAACAATAAACCCCTCATTTCATTTTAAGACTTTGTCCTAATTTCCAAACATACCTATGCTCTCTCTGTGAATGTTTGTGTGTTTGATTGACAAGCTGTGAACAAGTGTGGCTGGGACTTAATGAACAACACTTAGGCTATTTCCGCATGGCATTGCAGTGCCGCTATGGAAATGGGATCACAGGAGTCCACAGGTCATGTTTTCATAATGTCATCCTGGTCCTGCTGCCATCCCACCCCCACCCATCACGATCATGAGATATTCACTTAATGGAATAAATCCATCAAGTGCCCATGATTGTGTGATGCTCCTGTCCTTCCTCGCCATGCAAAAGGGCAGGAAGCATGATGGAGGCACTTCCTTCCCCAATGCAGCATCGGAAAGAGCCCAGCTGTGCTGCAGGAGGCAGAAACGTCTCGCTTGCGCTTCCTTCCAGCAGGGAGCTGGTTGGATGCAGAGTGGAGCATTTCTGTTGCACTTCCTTCTCAGCAAAGGTGCTGCTGGGATTGCGACAGGAAGATGACGGGATCAGGTAAGGTGTGGAAATGGTTTTAATGACGTCACTGGGGTCATCCTTTGGTCTCATGTTTTGGCCAGAAACCTCATGGCCTGGGGTGATCCTGACCTGGCAACCTTACTACCCAGTGAGTTTCCATGGTTGAGTAGGATCTTGAACCTGGTGTCCCAGAATCCTTGCCCAACCCTTGTCCAACCAAAAGACACTACACCACCTTGGTTCCTCTATACACTGTAATAGTTATCTACCGTTAACAAAATCATGTTACACTTTTCATCAAGTAATGAAAACAAAAAAGAAGAGGATCGCATCAAACACACTGCTATCCTATTATCTACCTGATTTCATTAAGTCTGTAGCCAAGAAGTCATTCTTTTTTCTGTTTGATCACTCTTCAGTGAAAGCTTTAGAACCCAACAAAACTATAAGCATTTAAGTGAGAATCACTTGTGCATGGAAGACAACTTCTTTGCTGTTTCCACCATAGCCTCTTTGACTGCTAAGCCTTTAACTTGATTTTTATATTAATCTTAAATACACTTACCTGGGAAGAAGTCTCACTGCATTCAAATAGAGCTTACTTCTGATTAGATATGTATAGAGTTTAGCACTGTATGTTCCTTCTATATTTATTTATCCAGGAAAATAAAAACAGGACAGAAGAAGATACCTGAGTTAAATATTCCAAGCCAGGAGGGCATTTGGGGGCTGTAGGTGGAGCTGGCATCCAAGTTATAGCTGGAGTAGCAAAAGGCTGACTTGGAAATGGGATAGCTCCATATGTTACCGGGTTACCCGGGAAAGCTGTAATACTTTGCGCTATTCAAAAGAGAGAGAGAAAAAGAGCCCAAAGCAAATGTGAGGAAGTAATTTTGTATACTATAGATTTTTTTTTTTCAGTCACCGAGCAGTCATTATTGAACACAGTTCACTGAGAGTCTCATTAAGGTCTGTTTCATAGCTCCAGGTCAACACTTCATCATGTACCTCTGCCCTGTCACTTCAATGTGGGCTTTAGATAAGAAAATATACAGTACTGTACTGATATAGCCTAGTGCAACTATTTCCCACTGGCTGGAGATTACTAAACTGTTGTTTTTTTTTGTTTTTTTGTTTGTTTGTTTTTGCATGAAGGCAACACTGTCAATGAGAACAATGACAAGACTTAACATACGACTGGTATTTTCATATGTTTCAGATATTTCATGTCATCCTTATAAGCTATGACAATGCCTACTTTTTTCCCCTCACAGACTGGAATAGCAGCTTCCCCTTCCACAGTCTGCTAAAGCACCTTGCCACTTTATACAGCTCTGGCCTTCCCTAAAAACACTGCCTTTATGTATAAAAGGCAAAGCCTTTCAATTGTTATTTAGAACCCCTTTGGAATTTATGGTAGTGTGGTTCTGTTTGGTTATAACTACTGAAAAACTTATAGGTTGTAACTACTGTATGTATGTCCAAGCTTAAACAGAATGCGTTTAATATATATGTCTTTACCACAGCATAAAGGCACAGGTCTCTCTCACACGCAGGCCTCTGGCTACCCTTTTTGCCAAAAGCTCCCCTGTTCACAAATCTAGGTCACTCTTTCTGACCGGATTCAAAAGTGGGTTGATTTTTCTTCTGCTCCTCTCTCTACGTTTTCTCTGTGAAAACAGTTGTTACTGTGGTCCACAGTCCTATTCTGGGGTCTACTAAATATAATTCGATATACAAAGATTGGCTATTCAAACTGTTTCCCTTCATGTGCTTGAGAGGCCCCCGGATAAGCACGCACACAGACACGGCAGAACGGCTGAAAAATACAAGAAAAATCCTAGTCAGGCCAGTAATTTTCCTGCACGCAGCTTCAGGAGACCTCCAGACAAGTCCCCATTGAAAACTAAATTAAGTATGCACCAAGCCTACAAAAGATTCTCAGCCCCGAACCAACAGCTTGACAAGATTAGCGCTTCTGACTATCCAACTGTCAAACTCTCCCCATTTGCATACTGTCTGCACTATTGGCAACTCCATCAAAAGCCAATCATCTTAAGTGCTGACCTTTCGGAGGCTTTGTCACCGATCCGAGACCCATTGTTCTCCCCGGGAACGGACTACCCTACAGGCACCTTTCCCCCATAAGAATCGTTTTGCTCTTGGCTTCCTCCATGTCTTGCTGCCTCCCTGCTGGCCAAAGCCTTCCCCTCAGCCTCCACATGCTGAGATTCACTGCTCCCGACTCTCCGACTCTATTTCGGCTTCCTGGACTACAGGATCAGGTGTAGTATTTCCCTTGAAAATCCTTCTTAAAATCCCCTATCTCAGTGGTTCTCAACCTGTGGGTCCCCAGATATTTTTGGACTTCAGCTCCCAGAAACCCTGAGCATTGACCATAGTGGCTGGGGCTTCTGGGAGCTGAAGTCCACAAACATCTGGGGACCCACAGGTTGAGAACTACTGCTATCTATTTTCTTCCTTTTGTTTCCTTAGTTCTGTGTGAGTGAGCACGTAAACTAATTTTGCTTGGTTTTTTACTTGGCCTGACCCCGTAAAAATTGGGTTTAAAAGATCTCGCTAGGTTACCCTGCCTCTCGTAGTGCTACAGCTGGTGCTCTGGCTAATTCCCATTCCCCATTATTTGGAGCACATTGAGGTGTCCCCAAGGGACCCCAGAAATCAGGGTAACAGAGTCCCCTTGGTTGACTGAAAATCTCTCTGGCTGAAGGACTGACTCTCAGCTCTTCTGTTAGAAGTCTAACTCTCAATTCAGTGCCTACTGTTTATGCATTTTCACTCAGGCCTCCAATGCATTTTCACTCAGGCCTCCTTCACACTAAAGGACCTGGGTTTCTCTCTGGAGTGGCCATTCTAGTTGCCTAGCAATCTGCTGCTGGGTGGTTTCTCTGACAGCCAGGATACTATTCCCCCTAGGATCTACCACACAAGCCTGTAAGGCAATTCAGTACTCTTATTCCCCCACATAGCAGATGGGAAGACCAAAGCTGAAAGATACTTGTCATGAGCTGTAGTTTGCAGTCAGTTATTATAATATGTCATCTTTCTAAGGGATGAAGTGCTACTCACTGCTCTTCAGTTAGAGAAGCGGAAGTGAATATGATCAGGGGAGCCAGACCACATTGTCCAAGCCGCCTGCCAAAAACGGTCATATTCCTTTGGCTGTTTTAACTGTATACTTCTGGCTGTGCCAACACACTTTTTTGAAGCAATAGCTAGAACACAGTAACTTTCATCTGCAGAATGGACAAGGACACAATCTCCTCTCCTCCATGCATCCCAAACAGCTGCTCTAGAAAATGGGGACGCCTTCCAGAGCTGATTTCCAAGTGGTGTTAAGGGCTGCTAGGTAAAGAGAAAGAGAGAGTAAGAATGTTCTGCCAAACTGCTATTACATTGCCCCTACAACATGTCATTCGTCAGTCTGAATCTTTTAGAAGTTGTGTTCTCTGGACACTTAACTACCTTGGACCTCTGCTTGTTTGATGATGACTCGGATTTGCTTTGTGGATTTGTTAGCTTTGGAACTTGACCTTTGCTTGGACTGCCACTGCTCTTACCTATGTGCTCTGCTCTGCTGCTTACTTGTTGACTGCCTGGTCTGTCCGGTCTGCCTGGTCATGACAGTTACCCAGTAGGTTTCTATGGCTGAGCAGGGAGTTAAACTCTGGTCTTCAGGATCTTAGTCCTGCACTCAAACAACTACACCACACTGGCTCATATACTTACATATACATACACATCTACATATACTCCCATCGAAGAGGAACACAAGCACTATCTTACACATTGACATTTCAGAGTCTAGGCTTACATCTTAAATAGAATTTATTTTGGTAAGGAATATAGTATCTTACACAACACTCTACCTTAATAATCTATTAAGGAATTTTATGTGTATAACTGTTAGAAGTAGAACAAATTATGGTCTCTTATACTTCTAACAGTATTCCATGAAGGAAACCATATTTTTCCACATACCTTCAACTATATATTAGAAGTACAGGCACCGCTAACAGTCTATCACCCAGCATTATCAAGTATGGTACTTGATAATGGTTCATTTTCTTGGATGTTGTTCTTGTTGATTCACACGCAGTCAACATAGTCCAAAGGTACACTGCTAGACTTTAATTGTCTTCCAATCCTTATTTAGCTACTGTATGCCTAGAAAGCAGGTGTAGTTCTCTAGACATTGCTGGATTGATGCTCTGAGTAGTATAGCAGAATAACCAATTGTGTGGGATTATGGAATCTGCAGTCCAATATCTGGAAAATGAGATTTGTCTACCTTTATTTGAGGTAATGAAGATTTTGAGCAGCTTTGAGCAAGTCAGCATTTTTCAGCTTAATGCATTTGCAGAGGTGTTGCAAGGCTAATATTCTGTTTAAAACTCCTTGAAGAGATGCCAGAATATATGTAAAGTCCTCCCTCTATGTTCACAGGCCTGACCTTCATGAACTTGATTATTTGCAAGGCACCCACTTGCCTCCCCCATTCTCCTCCTCCCATTCCCTTGCCTTTTTCAGGGGCATGCTGTCTTCCTTCCACAGTTCTGGGCAAAAGGCAAGCAAGTGGTAGGAGGCAGCCCCGTGTGTGTAAAAGGCATGCACATGCCTTCTACTCACACAGGGCTGCCTCGTGGCACTTGCTTGCCTATCTCCTAGATACCTGGAAGGCAGTACACTCAAGTGAAATGAAACTTAGTGGGGCGGGGGGAAGTGTGTGCACATGTCTTCTCCAGGTGCATGGCTGCCTCCTCTTATTCCCTTGCCTATCACCCAAGCACTAGATGGCAGTGCACTCAGGCAAAACACAAGTGAATGGGGGGAGGGTGCTTGCACACCTTCTCCAGGCACGCGGCTGCCCCCTCTCTTTCTCTTATCTATTGCCTGGGCATTTGGAAGGAAGGCAATGCGCCCAGGGAAAACACAAGCAAATGGAAGGGGGAGCCCTGGAAGGGAATGAGAGGGGGAGTGTTCACTTGGGCAGAGAGGGAGTTATTCACAGTTTTTAACTTTTGTGAGGGTTCTGCATCTTGAACCCTCACGAAAGTTGAGGGGCCACTGTACATATGCTTCAATGTATATATTATTTCTCTTTTTTGCATTTGTTTTAATATCTTTGCAAACTTAATGGGGCAGTTTAAAATGCAGAAATAAAGCTGAGAAAAGCCCTGTCCTCTCTAGAGATCTGCATTTTTTAATATTTATGTAGCTGTTCACAGGATGTGACTGAGGCTAGCTTGAATGTCTGTGCCTCATCCTTCTCTGTCCCTTTACAGTGTAACCAAATACAGATTCTTTGACATAAATATTAGTTAACTCCTCATCTGTTTGCTTTGTTTATCATTTTGTCTAACAAAAAAGAAATATGGGGAGTCTGAAGCACAATATTAGCACAATATCTTTGCCATACATAAATTCACAAGCAAGGGCTGAAAGATCCACTAGAGGGCATACACACAAAATTACAGTTCACAGAAGAACTTGCAAAAATAAAGTAATGGGTTTGACTCTGTTATGCGACAGGTGTGTGTGTTCTACAAACACAGGCTATTGTCTGGATAAAATAGAAAGCAAATGTTGCAGAAAATTCTTGCTTATCAGTAATTTGCAGACTGATTATTCATGCTCCTCACTCATTCCTGGAGGAATTTTTGGCAAAGAATAGTGACAGCAATAAGCAATTTGAGGTCCTCCAGATTTTTTTGGATTCTAGCTCCATCATCCCTCAACACTTCAGCACTGTGTGCTAGGGCTTACATAAGCTGTAGTCCAATAATAAATGCTGATCTCTGGGCTGCAGGAGCCAGAAACTAATGAAGGGAGAAGAGGTTAGCTTTATGATGAAATCTGGATCCTGGCTGGACCTGCTTTCAAACCAGCCTGGATCTGTAAATCAGCTTCAGAGCCTGGCTTCAAATTTTGACTTATTAGAGAAGAAATAAGCAAAGAGTCTAGATCTGGATGGAACACTAACCTGGTAAATTTCTGGTTCATTCAGCCATTCCTACTTGCAGGACAGTAAGAACTACACAGCCTGTTTGAATAGTGTGTGCCAATTACTTACAAGCCAAATTGCTCAGCAGTGTGACTTTAAGTGCTGTGCACAAGTGTGGACACTGCCTAATTGTACACAGATGTGTGAGTGGCCTGCAAGAGACACAAAGCTGAAGATTCGATTTAAATTCAAACTTAGTTCAGACCCTCATCTAACAAAATTTCATGATGCTAAATCATAAATTCATTTTACCATTTGCTCCTAAAAGGAGATGATTACAGTTGCAAGATATTTTCCAAGATCAATCATGCAGACCATGTTTTCTTATGATGGAGTCCACTGTCATGAGAGAAGTCAGGGATGTGAAGTCTGAAGCCCTTAGTGTCTCTCACCATGAGCTATGCTGGCTAGGACTGTTGGGACTTGCAGTTCAACCACAACTGGAGGGCACTTACTTAATTTAGGTTGACTTGCCTTGCTTCTCAACGCTGTTTTTGCCTCATCTGTTCAGATTGTTCATATTTTATAACAGTATAATACAACCTTTATAACTTCACTTCATAACTCTGTATTTCTCTTACTAAATTAGAAAGTCTACATATCCCCCACCCTCAACTGTGTACCTGGAACAGCAGATCCTGATATATACTGATTAAAGCCAGATACGTACAGTCCCAATTCATGTTGGCTTTGAGGAGCTGGATAAGGTGGAACTGGTCCTGGATATGCTGGAGATGGTGGTTCAGGTGTTGATTTATTGGCTGGAAGAATAAATAAAATGCTGTATTATTCTAAAACATTGTATCTCCTTGAGAAAGACATTTAAGGCTAAATGCAATATTTGTTATACCATGACTGTGGAAAAACCGTGAATAACCTCCCAAACCCTATTTAACACAGAAAAAAAGTATGATCACCATACTCAACCCACCATGGGTTCCATTGAGGATCAGAGTTCCTTCACAGGGCAGAAGTGGGTGCTGGTGTGGCTCACTGCCAGCTCCACTGCTGTCCCACACCATTTTTAATAGGGACTTACAAGCTTCATTTGCAGTTTCTCGATCTCACAAGACTTGCCGTCCCTCTTAAAAATGACATAGGGAGGCAGCAGAGGTGACAGCAAATAATCTGTGAATAATCAAATCCACAAAAGTGAAACCCACAAATGTGGAGGGCTGACTGTATTTATGCTCCACAGATTTCTATAGGCTTATTCTATCTTGGCCTCATGTTGAATTTAACTCTTAGATAGTATGTCAAATAAAGTTGCTGTGTGCCTTCAAGGCATTTCCAACTTATGGCGACCATAAGACAAACCTATCACAGGTTTTTCTGGGGCTGAGAGTGTGTGACTCAATCAAGGTCACCCACTGGGCTTCCATGGCTAAGTGGTAAATCAAACTGTGGTCTCCAGAGTCATAGCCCAATGCTCAAACCACTGTACCACTTTGGGTCTCTGCTGAACAAAGACAATAACAGCATTTCAAATATTAAAAATGCACATTTCTTTTAGCCTTGTATTGCAATTTCTTAGGTACATATTTGTAAGTTTCTAAAAAACTTAGTTGTAGAGAGTGCCACTTTGACTTTGGAATTTTGGATGCAGATTAGTTCTTTTATCATGATATTTCTAGTTCTGAAACTCACATATTGAATCTGTATCAATATGCAAGATTTCAAAACTCAGTTTCATGCTCTTAAATCTAATACGTCTGCTTGATTCACTGTTTACTGTTTTGAAACTGAATACTGTTGCAGGACCTTTCTCTGTGTATGTATGTGATATGTGTATGTATACATTCAGAGTTACTTGGGTAGCCATTTTTAGTGCATTTGTACGTATCACCAAGTCTAAATTCTGTGCTACTTGATCAACTGGGAATTAAATATAGTCAGCCTTCCATATTTGTGGGTCCCACTTTTGCGGATTTGATTATTTGCTGTCACCTCTGCTTAATAGGGACGCCAAGCTTCATGAGACTGAGAAACTGCAAATGAGGTTTGTAAGTCCCTATTAAAAATGGTGTGGGGCAGCAGTGGAGGTGGCAGTAAACACTGACCAGCCACCCATTTCTGCCTTGTGAAGGAATTCTGATGCCTCAAAGGAATCCATGGTGGGTTGAATATAGTGGTCATACTTTTTTGAGTGTTAAATATAGTTTTGGAGGGCCTAGAGTTATTCATGTTTTTTCCACTTCCATGGGGGTCCTATGCCCCTAACCCTTGCGAATCTGGAGGGATGACTGTAGTTCATAAAATTAACTTGCTGATGGAGTTCAGACAAGGCATTAATCACAACCCTAGGAATGATTTCACCCTGCTTCTCTGGGCTTCTAGTAAGGTTTTTACTATTCTACAGATACAGAGCCATGAATAACAAATTATGGAAGCCATCAAACTTGGAGCCACACCAAATGTAGCCCAAAACAATTGGAAGGTACTAGGTTAGGCATAAGTATAGTTCTTGTTACAGTGCAATCCTACTCATGTCTATTTTAAAAGAAGTGTGATTGAGTTTGATGGTACTTACCTAAGGAAAGTGAGCATAGAACTGCAGCATTGGGATTAAATAAATGGATGAAAAGATAGAAATAAATGTGATATCAAAGGACAATAGGCAAATTTATAGTCTGAAGGATCCTATTGGATTAGAACCTGAGAAATCTGTCACAAAGAAAAATTGGCACAGTATGTGCCACTCTGGCCATTTCCGCACACGGCAAGGGAATCACTCCCTGCCACTACTCGCTGGATCTTCTTTGGGTCCGGTCCGGTCCATGGTGAGGAGGAGCAGTGTGTGATCGCAGATCCGCACTGCTCTGGCATCCAAAATGGCAGCTTCCAGTTGGTCATGGGTCACGACCAACTGCTGAAGCTCACCAGCCTAAAGCCCGCCCTCCGCAGATTGCAGGCTCACATTGGTGTGAGCCTGCAAATCTGCATTGGAGAGCAGGCACGCAATGGCGCATGCCAGCATTTTGAAAAACCTGAAAAATCAGGTTTTTCAAAAACATGCTGGAGGACCACTTGGAGTTGCTCCAGAGCAGACTCAGATGCGGATCTATGCTAAGTAGTCTGGACCCAGTCTACTCCAAGGTGCAGACGTCCTCTGTGGAGGACGCACTGCACCGTTTTTTCTAACCCATGTGGAAATGGCCTCTGTTAAGGAGACCTCTACAATCTTTTTCTGTAATGTTCAGATGGACTTTATCATGCTATGCCAGGGACTGGGAAATATAGTCCTCCATATGTCATTGGACCAGAGATCCAAATGATCTTCATCATTGGCTGTGCTGTCAAGCAAAACGGGTAGCTGCACACTGACAGCATCTGGAGATACACAGGTTATCGGGCCTGTGCCATATAATTTCTGCTTCCATGGCAAGACTAAGACTTGGCACTTTTTTATTTTTTATTTTGGTCTAACCATAACATTTAAAGTAAGACAATAGACAAAGGAAAATCTTCGCTGAGGATCCACTGAAAAAACGTACATAACTGATACATAAAAATATGTTACTCACATTGCATTTTCTTTGTCTTTTTTACACTTGTTTCTGAAAAATAAAATAGGCATATGTGTACATTTATGTCAAGAATTTAACAACAACAAAAAGCCGCTTACCAAAGTGGTATACAATATGAAAACACAATAAAACACAGTATAAAATAACGAAATAGCTGTGTGTAGAAAAGGAACCAACAGCTTATGGAGCAAGAATAATACGCTAGGTGCTGGGCCTTTAGTATATGCTTAAAATACCTACAGTGGTCTTTTGACTTTTGTGAGAGTTCACAGTGCAGAATCCTCATGAAAAAAAGAAAAAAAGAAAGAAACCCGCAAATAACTTTGCCTGTCCAAGTGAGTGCCCCCCCCCTTTCCCCTTCTCTTCTAGGGCTATCCCATCATCCACTTGGTGTTTCGCCTGCCTGCACTGTCTTCCAGGCTCATGGGCAATAGACAAGAGAATGGAAGTGTGTGGCAACCACATTCATGCCTCCCCCCCCCCATTCACTTGTGTTTTGCCTGTGTGAGCGGCCTTCCAGGCTCATGGGCGATGGGCAAGAAAATGGGAGGGAGTCACATCATGACTGAAGAAGGCACGTGCACAGAGCTGCCCCTTGCCGTTTGTTTGCCTTTTGCCAAGGCCTGTGGAAAGAAGACAAAAGCACTCTGGAAAAAGGTAGGGGAATGGGAGGAGGAGAAGGGGGCCTTGCAAATAGAATCTTGCCAACATTTTTCCTAGATGAGTTAAAGGTGGTGACTAGGAAGTTTTAATTAGAAAAATCAGAAATGATGTTATAGATGTCCTCATGTCCTGTAAAGAAGGAAGACAATAAGAAGAAGAGATCATATCATAAAACAACCCAGTGAATGTACTAAATTAAGCATGTTTAGAAACGACTATCAGATTTTTGTTTGTCATGCAATTTCTTGGCTCCCTGGATTTTCATAGGAAATACATCTTATTAGTCAAGTTGTATTTAGTTCCATTTCTACTTCTATGCTTTTAATATTAGGAATGCTCACTTTCATTAAATACAGGCATTGCTAATCACCACTGAAATTTTACTGCTTTCTCATATGTTCAGGTTTTTATGGTCACAGTGAATTGTTTTTAAGTTGCATTTAAGTTGTTTTGTATACTCTTACACAGGACTAAACCCTATTGTTAGCCAGGACTAAAGTAGAAGACTCAATTGGATTTAGCTGCTCTTATCTTTTTGGGATCAAGTAATAGGATTCCAGTCGTAGTTGTTACCCCAAAATGTGGGTGACTCAGAGGTCCGCTTGCAATGCCAGTGCCTCTGTGAAATGGTGGGGAATATTAACTCAAAGAGGAGACCTAAGGAGAATAACCTTATGAGATCTTTTACACCTGTGTATGCGGGTACTAATGAAGGGAAGAACCAGCAGGAGATTCAAAAGTAAGCTTGTTGGTTTTATTGGGGGAATTACTAGTCACACACACACACAAGATCCAAGCAGTCTCATAATCACATAAGCTTAGCTAACTGAAGGAAAAGGGAGGAAAGGTTTGGATAGTAAGAGCTTAGGGCAAAGTGGATGATATTTACCAATCCAGCATAGAGAAAGTGAAGCAGTGTGGCTTGGACTAGGAGTCCAAAGGTAGTACAAATCAAGAATCAGAGTGGCAGAGTAATGTCTGTACACCAAAACTACTACTAATTATCTGGTGAAAAACCAGGGTTTAAATACTCTTTTCCTGTCCTGAGAGGAAAGGTGTTAATGGGTCTCTGGCAGAGTAGACAATGGGGTCCAGAATGAGCTAATGGCCTTGACATTAGGTGACAAAGAACTGATGGGAATTGTGATAGCTCCTTAATAATGGGACAGGTGAGGGGACAAGGGCAAAGTGTCAAGGGACAAAGGAAGAAGGTTGAACACAATGAGCCTTACCATGGAAGCAGTTTCAGGAGCTATTGTTTCCAAAGGTTGAGGTACTGAGAGACATCTGCAAATCTATTGCCTAGGGCTTCCCTGACTGTGACGTAGCCATGTCCTCAGGTCTTGTTCTGACCTAGTTTTACAATGCACATGTGCAGCCAGTTCTTCTTTGTCAGCAAGCTCTCAGTCATAGTAGGATATAGTTTATATTTCATGCCAATTAAACCATATCATGGAGAAAGGGTGTGCTCTGGTAACACAGCATCTTTCACAAGTTCTGAGAGTCAGAAAGTATTGGAAATATCAGAGCAAGAAAGTGTTTGTTTGTATTACCACTCTCTGCAAATCTTACTATGCTGGTTATTCTACATTGCAGTCCATCTGGAGGGCCAATGTTATTTTAATTTGTACATAAAATGGCCTACATCCAGGGCACTCCTGTTTCAAAGCTGCATGTCACCAAAGTGGAGTGGTTCTGCTTTAAAAGTACATGTTCTCAAAAGTGCAAGGCACTTTCATCCATTATCTTAAGTAAAACAAATATGTTTCCTACAGTACAATTCAATATAGCATGCATTTCCCCCATAAAGTGGCAGGGAAGCCAAGGTTAAAAAAAAAAAAAAGGTAGGCCAAAGGACATTATACTTCTGAGAACAGGAATTTGAACAATGGAACAATTTCCATTACACTTTGCAAAGTTTGGCTCACACAGAAGTCCATTAAGACAGAATACCTGAAAACAAGGGTGCTGACCACAGCTCTACACTGACTGCTCAGAAAAGGACATAGTATTGCTGTGCTTATACATTCTATTTCTAGCTATATTATGTCTAGCTTCCTCTGATTCAGGCTTCTCAGATTCCATGTTCTTATAATGTAGTATGTGTTGTGCAGCTTCAGACTTTCCTTTCACCTCTGAGCATGCCAATGGCTGGCTTTTGTTTTGGCCTGAGGCCAGTTGTGTCATTAGACATAGCACTATCTGTACCCCAGTAAGCATGCTGAGTGCCACCCGACCTGGGAGTCTTCTGGCTCTCTCTCTTTTCTCTTTTTCATTTTGGTTTGTCTTATCATCAGTTTTCATGGTAAAAGACATTCAACCTCAGTTTACCATGCTTCCTTCTGTGCAATACTAACAAGCGTTAGCTATGCTACCACTGCTGTTGTCTCTGGGACATCCTCCACCAGTATCACCCCCCACTACTACTGCTGCCCAGTAGCCATTTGGCACATCTAGTCTGTCTCCTCATCAAAAGCCTGTCTGACATGGGAGATTCTACTAGCAACACTGTTGTCATCAGCATAATCTTTTGCCTCCCAGGAGTACACAGTGCCACCCCTGGGGAAAGTTAAGGCTCCCCACTGGTGGGAATCCATGGAAATACAAAAGCAAATTTCTTCTCTGCCACCACTGTATCTGCAAAGAGCTGGCCGGCAGAGCTGTCTCCCTGGCTGGCCATTTTTGCAGATAAAATCAGTCGTATCTGCTCTGACTTAGACATCACAAAAGTGATCCAATGGGTGTAACTTTGGTTCCTGCTTTTCCAGCTAGACTGGATACTATTCAATTTGCCTGAGTATGCGGACAAGATTCTTGGAGAGGTGGGAGCCGCTATGGCCGTATATTTCTTGCATTAAACAGCAAGTTACACTGAATGGTCTTTAAGCTTCTTCCTCCATAATCTATGGCCATTTCTGCACTACCCTGTTATAGTGCTATTATTCCACTTTCAACATCCTGTGGAATCCTAGGATTTACAGTTTAGAGAGGGATGGAAATGGCCTACATGTGTGTTAGATACTTGCCCTGCTTGGCTTATCAAGAAGAAGAGCAAGAAGAAGAAGAAGAAGAAGAAGAAGAAGAAGAAGGGGAAGAAGGGGAAGAAGGGGAGGAGGAGTCAGAGGGAGACTACCTGAGTGAGTAGAAGGAGTGGTCAATGTCTTTCTAAAACAAGGCAGAGTTCCAGCATGCCTAAAGGAAACAATTATAAGACCATTTGTATGGAAGATAAATCCAAACCATATAAGTTCTGTCTTCTATTGTTGAAGGGTGTTTCTGAAGTCATTAGTGGACAGTTAATCTAGGAGGACAAAAGCCTTCCTCTGGCAACTTGGCTATATCCTCACTTCAGAATATACTAGTTGCAGATGAATGGGAACGCCTAGATAAACAGGTAAGATTAGAAAATAAGCAATTCAAGTAGGTCAACAGACTGAGGTAGCTATGGTGCATGTAATCTAGCTTCTTCCCAGCAATGGAACAACAATCTATCAAAACCCCATTTGAAATCCCTTTGGCACCTGTCATCACTACAAGTGGAGCAGAATGCGCAAATATGAATTGAATGCAGAGCCTGGGAAATACCCTTTTCTGAAGAACCACCATGCTGAAGGATTCCGGGTTGTTTTAAAAAAAATCTCTCCAAGCCCTGAATCAAAATAAATAAAAGAGGAAAAACATAAAGTGGTGCTCCGATATGACTGTGAAACATTTTTAAATAAATTCATGAGGGTGGTCTGTTCATTCAAACATGATTTATATATATTTGGTGGAACCACTCTAATGGATTCAAGGAAGTAAAGCAGCAGATCCACCCAAATTCTAAAGCCTAACCAGTTTATACTGACTAGGGCCATTTCTGCACTAGACTTTTACAGCACTATTATTCCACTTTCAACATCCTATGGAATCCTAGAGTTTGCAGTTAAGGGAGGGGCCATAAAGTCTAGTACGCAGTCTAGTGCAGAAATAGCCTAGATATGGAAGGTGGGAAAAAGGCTTTATAGAATTTCTAAGGCAAGCAGTTTTTTTAAAAAAATTCCTCAGCCCCCAGGATGGCTGAGAGGTCAAGTCTTGGGGGTAACGTAGTGGATATGAAAGCCTTTGAATTCAGCAAACTAAAAGCCACTTCCACCTTGCCTCAAACTGCACTCTTATTACATAAACTCCCACAAAGCTTTTCATTGGTATGCTGGCGCAATTGGTATAACTAATTATAATTATGGAGCACTAGTAAAGTGGTGTGCTGTATTTTTAAAATCTTTATTGCAAATTGTGTTAATATGCTTTAAGTGTTTTTAAGTGTTTTTAATCATGAGTTCTAACAATATTGCTTCTTTTTTTTAACTTTTATGAATTAATGATTTTAGCTTGATCTTTTAAATTATTCTAAGCCACCTTGAGTTCCATTTTGGGTGTAATGTGGGATTTAAATTTAATCAAGCAATTACTACTGGATTGGATGTGCCATTTCTGCCCATAAAAAGCATCATAGCCTGCCTCCCAGAAAATGGTGAACGGACAGGCATTAAAAATGCACCCTGAATCATGAGCTGATGGTACACAGTTATAGCATCTTTCACAATAATTTAAACCTGGTACCTCATTGTAACAATACTACTCAGTGGAACTCCTTGTCATCAAGTTTTGGTATAGCGGCAATTGTAAAATCAGACAATGGCATGAAGTAAGTTTTAAAATTTGCCCTTAAGCATGAAAGTTGGTTCATAGAAATGATGAATTAATTCCTTCCTTTGCAAGATTCTGCATAAATGTGCAAGAAATGCTCAACTTTAACCAACCCAGCATGAAAGTAGTTTTTTGTTGTGTACTTTGCCACAGTGATTACATTGCACTTTTAAACTATACTGTCTGAAAGAACACTTGTAAGATTTCTGCCACACACCTTTCTTATTGGTAAGGATCCAAATAACCACAAAAGTATTTCTGTTTGCCCAAGGAGTCTTCCCAAACAGAAACACACCCACAGCCACATACCCTAGGCACGCAGGAAACAGCTTTTAAAATTGACAATGAGATCACACATAAGTCAAGAGCATATAATTTTTGTTCAGAGAATTAGGATACATTTTATGTAGCATGCCAAAGCCTTGGCAATGTCTGAAGTGCACAGTGGCTAGGAATGATGTGGAGGGTATCTGGTTGGTAGAGCTGTTAACTTAGGCCATTTCCACATGAGAGGGGAGGAGTGGTTCACTGTATGTCAAGAGTGGTGTTTTTATACTCTGATTCAGAAACTGAATTCAGAACTTCAGAAACTGTGGTGTCTGCCCCCACCCGCCATTTACATCATACCATTGCAGAGAACAGCGGTTGCTGTGTTCACAACAGCAAGTCCCTGGCCACTCCCATTCCCTTCCCTCACCCTGCCCCACCATGGCTGATTTTTTAAGACACACACATTTTTAACACATTTTTAACACATTTCTGTGTTGCTATGTTTATGTGTCAGAATTTATGTTCATTGATACCTGGGGAAAAACACTTTTAAAAGTCCATTACCAGATCCACTCTCTGCTTGCTGTCCATTTAACACAAGAAGACAATAACGATGGCAGCCTGTCCTTTGATGGGCAGAGAGAGATAGAGATGGAAATGACGGAAAGGACAGCCTGGGAATGCCCATAGCCGGCCACTTCTGCAATGTGAATCAATGCTATGCTTCTGCATGTAGGTAAAAACCAAAGCAGAACCAATTTGGGAGATTTACATTGGAGTTTCTTCGGTTTTCACATACAGTGGTTTCATATTGCAGTGAACCACAGTGAACCATTCTAGGAGCTGAAAAAGTGCAGAACCATGAGGAAAACTATGAAGCTAAAACGGTTCAACGTGCAAACGGGAGGGTAAGAATTCAATGCTGCTACAGTGTATCAACCTCATGCAGAAATGACCTTAGATTCTACTACTTTATAAAAGGGATTTGTGCAAATACAACACAACACACACAAAAATTTGTGAATGAGTATATAAAACCATATGTTTATATGCCACCTAGGTGCTGTAAAAAGATGATAAAAGAGAGAAGGGAGACAGAGGAAGAGGAAAGAAACAGAGTATAGGTGGCAGGGGGATGAGGGCATTACCTTCCCATGGTAATTTAGTTATTCAGTCTGCCCAATGAAAATTTTGTCACTATACCCCCCAGTGCAAACCTGCCCTCAAATGGACAATTTAAAACACATAAGGAAAATGGTATGGGGAAGGAAGAGGAAACATGCAAGTGCAGGTACTCAAACTTTTAGTTACCTTATGACAAGGTAGAATGACCACTGAAGAGACAACTTCATGAGCACGGGAACAAAACAGTGGGTAAGCCCATAGGCCAAATTTTGGCAAACTACTTCTCCTGTTCCTTAGCTTCAATAGGTAGTAATTAATGGAGCAACATATAAGAACATTTGCCACCAAGAAGGAATTGAGCAATAAAAACACTCTACTTTTGGTTCACAGTGGCACTTGCATCCAGTAAGGATATTAAACAGTTATCCAGTAGCATCAAGATGGAAAATATTTAGATGGAGTCTAAATGTTGTTAGACTTCAGATCCCATTATCGTCATTGGCTATGTTGAGCTAGGACTGTTGGAAGTTGGAGTCCAACAACATCTGTCAAGCCACATGTTTTTCAACCAGGTGAGTCGGAGACTCTAGCAAACTGCCCTCCTGTCTCTTCTTGGATAACATGAATAACATTGTTGTTGTTGTTGCTGGTTTTTAAAAAAGAACTGACCAGTCCAAAGCAAATGTTCAAAATACCCCCACATAACCATGACAATCACTTGGATTTATGTTTGGCCTTATTCAAAAATGGGGTGGGAATTATGTGGTCTTCCATATGATATTGGAAATTCTCAGAATATCTCACCAACGGCTAAGCTGGCAAGGTTTGGAGGGAATTGCATCTAATAACTGGAGGGCCACATGATTTCCATCCCTGTTTCAGACACACAGGATCCCTATCTGGAACAGCTGGATGAAAGACCAGAATCAATAGGTACAGCTTTTTTCTCAGTACACATTGACAAAAAGAAAACTGCCTGAGCTTTTTGGCCTGAGTCTCTGTGTCACACAAGAATTTAACTATAACAAATCCCTTATCCATTAAAAAAAAAATCCCCTTCACCTCTCTACTCATTTCCTTGTAGCTTTCTGAGAACAAGGCAGCATTTAGCTTGCAATTCATGTTGGAAAAGACAATATAAAGTGAATTACATTTGAGTAAATACCCTAAGATCCAATTTCAGGGTGTTTCGAGGTGGGACTTCTACAGTGTTTTTGCCTTGCCTTGTTTCCCACGGAGGCAATGGGGGAGGGAGAGGCAGGAATCATCTCCCAATTTTATACCCTCTCTGCACATGTTCTTTCTTTCTCTTTTCATTCCACACTAAAAAAAATATCCACTCTGAGAAACAACAGACAACTCCTTTACAATGCCTTGTAGTCTGTCAAGACAGAGACTTTCACCTGGAAGCTCACCCACCAATCTCTGCCCACTATCTTCTGCTGCCACTACTGTACACTATTTTCTAACCTGGAGGAGAGGGACAAAAGTACCTTCGTATTTGTCTCTCTGATTCTTCTTTGTTACCCAGCTGCAGACTACGAATCGAAATGTGAATGATGAGGAAGGAGCCTCTCTAGATACCTGCCTTGCCCTGCAGCAGAGAAAGCCAAGGGAAGGCGGGGAGAGCACAGAGTCAGCTTACCAGGATAGGCTCAAACACGGAAGGGAGGGGAACACAGGCCATGCCAGACGATCTGGCTTTAGCTAGTGTAAGGTTACCTAGTTTAGCCTGTGGTTAAGAATGCTGGCAACTGAAGTCCAACAATATTTGTAAAACTTCATGATTCTCACACCTGCTCAAAACAAGTGCAAAAATAAGCCCAATTGTTTATCATAGTTACACAGGGTTTTTTAATATCATTTTTATCAGTTCTTCATTACACAATGTTATTGATGTCCTCCAAGATGTGTGGAAAGGGGAGTCTGTTAAGAGAATCACAGCCATCTGCTTTTGTCTGGGGCAGGGAGGCAGTGATGTAGACTTGAGCCAGCTGACTCGGACTGAAGTTGGACTTAAGTCACTTCAGTGACTTGACTCAGGTTTGACTTGGCAATAAATGATGCACTGACTTGACTCAACTTGAGACTTGTACATTTTTAGTGACTGACTTGCTGCCCTTGGTTTATTAACATAACACTTTTATCCAGAAACCTTACAACTTTGAACAACACTTCCATCTCTTTTTGCCTACTGGTCACATGACAATCTCTCTTGAGCCCAAAACATGGACACATTTCTCAGAGGGGAAAAGCAAATTAGGCGGGCTTGAGGTCTGCTCAGCAGCCTGTCCCTGCTGCATATCAAAGGAGCCCTCTAAAACTTTTCCTAAGTGCAAAAGACAAGACTTGCCCCCAGAGTGGAGGGTGCATTTCTCAGAGGGGAACAGCAAATGTGTTAGGCTATGGGCTTGAGGAGGAAGGATCCTTTTTTCTAAAGCTTTTGCAACTTCGTAATGGGGAGTAAGAAGAATCCTATTCCTTACCGCTGAAAAATCCTCCAGCTTTGGAAATGGGAAGTAAGAAGGATCCTGTTCCCCACTTCTGAAGCTGCAGATGGCAAAATTGGAAATATGGAGGGCCAACTCTGCTTGCGTTGTTAAAATTGACTTTATCTGACTCAATCCAGAAATTCTGGAATATAGGTTGTATATAAAGTTGGTTCTCAAACTTGAGACTTGACGTGAAAGTATCTTGCAAGGACTTGAGATGGCTTGAGACTTGAAGGTAGAGACTTGAGACTTGACTTGATACTTGGAGTAAAAGACTTAAATACATCACTGCAGGAAGGTGAACAGTGCCAAATGGAAGCCAAAAACAGGGACTGGATAAAAACTTAGAAAGAAGGGGTTGGAACAATCAGTTTTTAAGAAAAGTTGATACCAAAAACATTGATATGTGTTGGACACACATGATAACAGTAATTTAAAACCAGAAGCACTTTCTTATAATAGTCTTATATTATCCTGTTATTCCAATAAAAAAAAATCTTTTGAAAAAAATGAAAGCCTACTTCTGAGTAGACAAAACTAGCCAAAATAAGCAGTTGCATATGAGTTGATAGAAATGATGCAGCAATTAAAAAAAAACAAAACCTCCATCTTCTTTCAAAAACTTTTTATTTCAGAAAAAAAATGTTTTCCTGGCTAGGAATATTGTGTTTGGAATGGGCTGTAGAATATGGTTTCTGTGTAATTTGGGGGCTTGGTGCATCTCTTTTATCAAATTGTTTGTGACTGGTGAACTTGAATGGTTCCATCTGCTCAGAAAGCTGGTTGTTTTATTCAATTCCAGATGAGTTTCCAGATATTTAGGAGTTAATCAATGAATAATATTCAGAGTGTTTCAGGCAGCAGAAGAGGATTCCTTTGTCTCCAAGTGTGAGACTTTTACTCACTTTCCCCAAATACGTCCTGGTAAGATTGCCAGTTCAGGATTGTCCCAGGCCCTGAGGTTTCTAGCCCAACACCTGAAACTTAGAGATGATCCTCGTGATGTCCTTAAGGATTATGAATGAAGTACTAATCACAGTTGCTCACTGCTTGTCATTCAAACACACAAAAACACAGAATACATATGCAGAACACACTCTCCATTTTGGAAATTAAGACAGAAAGCTTAGCTAAAGAGGCTGTTCTGCAATCAAGGTGAAATGAAAAGATTATATTCTTGCCATTGATTTAGGGAGATGAAATAAGACAAATTCAGTCAACTTGATTCTAGCCAGAAAAGGACAAGTAGCCACTTTACAAATGTCCACCAAAGACCAAAGTACAAAAGGCAACAGATGATCAGATAATGATCAGAGGGAATGCGTAATACAGCCTCCTCAGCCATTACATTGTTAGAATATCGAAATTCCATGCTGTCCTTATCTGAAACCTTGTTACAAACCTGGGAAACTTCTGATTTTTCACTGAACCAAATAAATCCACCCAGAGAGTTCCACATCTTTGAATATCACTATCTGGAACACTAACAAATTCAACTGACCGTGTAAGTATTCTGCCTGTAAAGAACCCAGGAAAGACTGTCCACTGTAGCTGTAGGGTTGTTTTCTTCATGAGGCAGTGAGAACTCATCTCTCCCTGCCTGTTTATGTGTGCCTTCAGTGGCATGTTGTTTCTCTAGACCAAAACAAGGCTGTGAGAGTCAATGGAAGGAACTTCATCAATGCTAAATGTACCATCTA
Source organism: Iguana delicatissima (assembly GCA_948472985.1). Lineage (NCBI taxonomy): Eukaryota > Metazoa > Chordata > Lepidosauria > Squamata > Iguanidae > Iguana > Iguana delicatissima. The sequence continues at coordinate 700,930 of CAOKZL010000003.1, forward strand.
AAGCTCCAACCTCCCTTTGCTCTCTGACAATATGCCTTGCATCATCTGGCCTGCACAGTTAGCTGCCAAACCTCTCAAGCTGGCATCTCTGGTCACTGTCGCCCTCCTGGTGTCCCAAATAGACCAGCCCACTGTAAGAGCATCTGATAGGTACCAAATCAGATGACTTCATCCTTGGAGAAAAAGAAATCCTCCCCTGCTGCCTTTTGCCTATCTGGTCCTGATATAGAAGCAAAAACTACTGCAGAGTCCTTAGGTGAAACCTGGCCTAAGGGTCACAATCTGTATAGGCCACCATTAATCCCAGTAATTGAGCCAAGACCATCATAGACTCGGACGGCTGATCCGGACACTCCTTAATCTTGTATTGTAATGTTAGCCTTCTCTCTATAGGAAAAAAATCCTATACTGGACTGTGCCTATAATGGCTCTTAGATACTGAACTGGGTCCAAATGGCTTTACTCCTAGTTGATTAAAAACCTGTGGAAATTGAAGCATTCTACAATGTTCTGCACGTACTCCTTAGGATAATCAAAGCAACAGATCCTCTAGGTATGGATAAACATGTATTTGACATTGTCTCAGATGAGACACCAAGGTCACTAGAACCTTGATGAACATCCAGGGTGAAGAAAAAGAGTCCAAAGGGCAGAGGCTTCTAATGTTAATGGTCATCTAGATATGCGAACCTCAGATACTTTCAGTGACAGGGATAGACTGGCATATGCAAACAGACTTCTTGAAGGTCAAGACAGATAATCTATGTCCTGAACATTTTCCAGGATTGTACATAAGGTTTCCATGTGGAATTTCCATTTTTTGTCAGATTTACTGACTCTTCTCAAGTTTAGGATAGCACAGCAATCCTTGTTTGTTTGTTTTTTGTTTTTGTTTTTTTTGTGGGGGGAGACCAGAAAGAATACAGAGTATAATTCTGAGAATCTCTGGAACTAGCTCTAATAGCCCTAATCTGAAGCAATTTGTTTATGGGCTGGCACATGTCTGCGGCAAGGGGCACATAGGGAGTGGTGAGGCTGAATGAACAAGTCTAGGGGCTTCCGTAGAAAATCTATAGTGTACTTGTATGACATCATCTGTAGAAACCAGGCATTAGGAATAGGTTAGCTCCCAATAGTGGGCAAACTGAGGGGATGCACCCCCCAACAGGGAGCTGCCAAGAATCAATGAGACTGCTGTTTATGGCTTTTTCTGTTAGGGAGGTTAGGCCCCCTATTAAAATCCAGATACCTCTGCTGTTGTCTCTGCTGGGGCCTAGAGGTATTCAAAATTGACTGGTAGAGTCTGAAATCTATTGCTGAAAATGCTTGGTATGGACAAAAGGATCCCAGATTTGAATGTTTTCTTTTCGTCCTCCTCATGGACAGATGGCAGTGGGTTTTTGTTTTGTTTTTTTCCTTTCTTATCTCTAGTTTCCACCAACCACTTATCTAGAGGTTCCCCAGACAGTTAGATCCTTTACAGGGGAAGGCAGCTAAATTAACCTTGGATTATTTGTACAGCTGTTTTTTAACCAGAGTTCTCTCTTGGCTGCCACATCAGCTGCCATAGCCAGAGATAAAAACTGTGCTGAGTCAAGACCGGCATCCACCATGACAACAGATGCTTTAGGCAATTTATTAATGCCCTGTTGAATACAAGCCTCCTCAGAAGGCATTTGCGGAATCAGTTCCTTGGCCCATCTGATCATTGCCCTGGCAAAAAAGAGACATCACAGAAGCTCTGTGAACCACCAGAATGGTGACTTCAAGCATTCTGCACAGTAAAGATTCTAACTTTTTATCTTCAGCATTTTGTGGGGTGTCATCTCCATCCCTGGGAAATGCCCCCCCAAAATGAGGGCCACAACAGGGGCATCAATAAGAGGGAGTTTTAATTTCTCCGTAACTTGATGAAGTAAGGAGTAAAAATACCTAGCCTGTTCAGGAACACTCCTAAAGGCACCTGACTAGATCCACCCTACATCCATGGCCTCTACCAGGGAATATAAGACATACCCTGTTTATTTTTGGTTCTGATTTCTGGAACCTTATCTACCCCTCCATCAGAGGCTCACTCTTCAGGGGACAAGTCAAGTGTCCTTTTTCATCTTTCTTAACAAAACAGCAAAATCCTCAGGAAAAAAATTATCTCCTAGGACATAGCCTTACTCCTCCTCTGGAAAGAGGTTCCCATCTTGTCTATCATAGAGGAGTGGGAAGGCTGTGAGTGCAGAATCCTCTGCAGGTACTTTCATAGCAGAAACATGCTTACATTTATTTTGGCCTTTTGTGGGGGTGAGATGGGGAGCTCACTCATTGTGTACCCTCCCTAGTCACACATTTGAACAGCTGGACATAAGAAAATGATGCTGAAGACCCAGAGGAATAAACTGTCCAGGAGCACTTAAGGATGAGCACCCTGTAGTGTCCTCCTCAGAGGTAGTCTCCACTGGGCATGCAATGGCGTTTTTCATGCTCTCCATACTCAGAGTACCCTCTTTATGGCCTAGTAGTTTGCTGAGTAACTGCCACAGCTGCCACCAACTCTTCCCACTTGCCTCTGCCTCTAACTCTTCCCAGCCTATAGGGCAACAAGAGAAATCTATCAGCAGAGATCCAGATAGACACCTGTCCTCCAATAAGAAGATGTTAGAGGGAAATGGGTGGTTTGGTGTCACTTACCTATGCAGCTAAAGCTGCACCATCATCTCTGCTGGCATCATCAGCTCTGTGAAGTGAAGCATTGGCAGTCACACTCCTCTGCTACCTGAACTAGCATAACATTCCCCCACAAGGGCAGACTGAGCAAAGTGTGCAAAGAATGCCCAGGGTTGGGTTCATCCATGCTGCACCAATGTCCTTATCTGAAGAGATCTTGGGCTCAGAGATATATCCATCTCCCAAACTCAGGCTAGAATCCCAGTTAGGATGGAAGAAGGAAAAGAACCAGCAAGAAGTTGGTTTAGCCTAGGAAAAGAACTGTTTTCTTAGCTTGAGTGAAGCAACAGCCCTGTTTCTCTTCGTGTGATGCAGGATGAAACTGGAGTGAAGGGTTAGCTCTCCCATTTAAGGTGAAGGAAAAAAAACCTAAAAGGTCTGCCTTCAGAGTGAATGGGAGGAGCTAGACACAGTTCCAGAATACTCTTCCCACACTGCAGGAAAAACTGCCACTACGCTGATCTCGGTGCCTTCCTCAGCTTGACATCCTGAGTTCACCCATCCTAAAGGCCAATCCTGATGATAAACGCCAGGCAGATGCAAGTTTCCATTTGTTTTCAGTCTCTCATCCTTCCTGTTCACAGTGTTTATATCAAAATGACAAACAAACCTTCTGCCACACATGTCTTTGTACAATTATCACCGGCATTTTCCTCAGTTCACTATTTTTACTTTGTGTATGTGAGTGTATGCACGAGAGCAACAAGGAAAGACATAGAGAACCTTATATGTTTATTGTCTTTCACACCTTATCAGATCCATATGCACTGTAAAGTAAGGTGCTATTTGGTTTAAATAAAATGCTAGAAACAATACCTCTTACGTTTACTTTATATTATGTCTACATATAAAACACAGGTGTAACCTTTGGTTTAAAAGTCACAAGGCACACATGGTATAGCCTCGTAGTACTGCACATGGAACAGGAAGAATCCATCTTATATGTATACACTTGACATATAAAAACAATATTACAAACAAGTATAGCCTTTACAAGTGGGATTAAAGTGCTATGGGTACAAACAATGCAGCCAGATAATGTATTTTTTAAATAAAATTTCTCAGCAACTCCCCTTAAGATAAGTAAGGCCAGAATTAACACAGGGTTTTCTCCTGAAGAAGTATACAAGGCAGCTGCTACCAGACCCCAGCTCTCTGTTGACGATTTTGTCCATGTTCAAAAAACATGAAGTCCTGTACAGGAAGAAACAAGCAAACAAAAACAGTAATTAAAATTCAAACTAAAATGTAGAGTTTTTCCCTCAGTTTAATTTTGTTTTGTTTTGTTTGTTTGTTTGTTTTTGTTTTTTTAAACAAGAAATATCTTTAAATGAAAGCTGTTTTAACAAGAAAATCCTTAAGGTAGGACCCACCGAACCCAACTTACTGCAATTCTAGCAGAAAGCTTGAAACATGCTTAACGTATAGAGTGCTTCTATTTTTGTTGCAGCTTATAGAGCACAGTTCTGATAAATATAGTCAAGGGCCAGCTGTGTTGACACTATGCCAATTAAATTCAAATCCAAATCCCTGTTTGCCAAGTAACATCAGAAGTTCCTTAGGACTTCTTTCACCATAGCCAAACTTTGCACAAGTATTTTGAGTGTGTCTGGAAGAATTCTGGATCTGGCATAAATTATCAAAACCTATATGTGGTATACTTAACACCTTCCTCCTCCTCCTCTTTTTCTCTCAGATCTTGACCACCAAAGCAGTTCTACTAGGATATTATTCTACCCACAAATCTGAGATCAGTTGACTAAAAAGGGTTTTGACAAAAAAATGAGCATTTCTATTGGTACGTAATCTAAAACTCCTACAGCTAATGACTCTTTGAGTTAAGATTCTACTGTCCAACTGCAATCTAGCAAATGGTCAATCCTGCCATCTTAAGAATTCTATTTAATTCACCATGCTGTCTCTGTCAATCTGTATTATCAGATAGACAGGAATTTGATGGATCCCTTCGATGTCTGGCTGCTGGGTAACTTAATTATACAGCGCAGTGGGAGCTACAAAAATGCAAGCAATGACTTATGCCAAAGTTACATAGCTTACTGTCATTTTAACAAGTACCAGCAAACCTCATCTATTTTAATGAATCAGTCAGACATTCTCTATCAGCCAAAAGGAGCCAGAAAGACTCACAGGGCTGCAAGTGTGATGTTCTGTAAGAAGCTACGGGTCAGGCCTGTGACAATGATTCCATGGGCAACTGTCTCAGCTCAATAAGTCATAAAATTACTAATAGCACAGTCCACAAGAGCATTAAACTTACTATGAGGAAGCAAGCCCCAAGCATGACAGCTTTCATTTTAACATCAAGGTCCAGTGGGAACTGGATGCCAAAGTTGTCAGCATCTGTAAATGCCTCCCTCACGAAGCCAGTCCACTGCTTAGAGATTCTTCCTACTGTGTTCTTCTCATCTGTTGACTTCACCTTTAAAGAAATGGGAAGGAAGGAGAGAGATGGCTTGTGAGAGAGAAAGAGAGTGTATATGTGTGAGAAAAGAAGTCTTTTACAACAGTAAAGGCATATATTTAAAATACATGAAGTGAATGCCAAAAGTTTTTACAAGGTAGGAAAGGGAAGTTGTAAGCATGTATCTTATGTAGAGATCAGGTATTTTATTTATCCATTTGTTTGGGGGGGGGCTGGGTGGGTTGGTTTTTTTAATAACCTGTCTTTCTACCATTGGCCCTCAGGGTAGTTTACAACTCTCATTAAAACAGTATTTTTAAAGCATGGTTTATAAACAAGTCAGTCCAGCATCTTAAAAGTCATCTGATTCTAAACAACTGTCTTTTCTAGCTGATTTAAGGAGGACATCAGATCTTCTAAGAATCAGAAATCAGTTCTAACAATCAGATAAATTTCTTTTAAAAATACCCTAATACACTGTTACTCTCCCCACAAATGGGGAAATTGCTAAAAGAAATTTATAAAATATTTATAAATCATAAAAATGATACTCATTAGAAACATAAATGAATTATAATTAAAAACCAGAGCTTGGAAACAATTATTGGAGAAGTATTTGAAGTAATGTTTCTAAGCTCTCATTAAAACGTCAGATGAAAGGAAAAGACATTGCCAATCATCTAAAAAGAGAACAATTCTGGTGCTTGCTGAAGGCTGTGTTTTGCCTGACATACTCTCTGCAAGCCTAGGAGGAATGGTGAAAAATATCTTGGGTGCCCTTTGATTCCCAGAACTGGTCTAGTCTTCACAAATACTGACACAGCATGATTTACATCACTTTCCCACAAGGAACGAACATCAAAACAAAGCTATGGACTCCAAGGTCAAATGAAAATGTGTTCCCCCCTAATCTAGCCCTTAAAAATGTAGTCAACAGAATACCACTTGGATGGGAGAACAGGTATCACTACAGCAGGGCTGGGCATGAGCCAAGGGTGGGCGCACATTGATCCCCCTCAGAACCCCACTCACCCCAGATTAAAAGAAACATTTAAAAGGGACTCAAAACACATGAGGCATTTTTGCTGCTGGGGACGGGGGCTTTAGGCCACTGGACTTTAATATTAAATTGAGCTGTGCCTGGGCCTTTATTTAGCAAGGATGTAGAACTGGAACAAATTCTGCTTTTCTTGTTTGCTGAAGAAAGGCCTGTCCTGGGCTTAAGGGACCCCAGGGATTATCCAAAACATGGTGAAATTGCTGGAGTTGTATGTGTGTGAAGAAGAGGAAGAATGTTGAATCAAAAAATGGTCAGCACTTGTTGTCGTGTGCATTCAAGTCATTTCTGACTTGACCCTAAGGTGAATCTATCATGGAGTTTTCTTGGCAAGATTTGTTAAGAGGTGGGGTTTGGGAATCAGAAAATGTGATTTGCCCAAGGTCACCCAGCAGGCTTCCATGGCCATACTGTGGGATTAAAACCCTGATATCCAGAGTTGTAGTCCAAGAGTTAACCCACTATACCACACTGGGACATTATGATATTTTTAAAAATGTTAAAACAACAATTTAAAAATTACAGGTTTATACCCAATTTATGTCTCTTCCTTCCAATGACCAAATTCTTTGATCCTGCTAGTGCAGTGGGTATTTGTGTGTTGGGGGCCACACTGGTTCTACATAGTACCATGGAGAGCTTCATTCCTACACAGCATCACCACATCCCTCTGTTTATCATTTTTTAAAGAGATTCTTTTTAAACTCAAACTTCATCCCATACCAAACAGGGCATGTGGGATGCAATTTTCCCATGGCTTTGCCCCCCTCTGGCCTCTTATGTCCAGCAGAGGCCTTTTTCTAACTGCGGCTAAAAATACAAAGTAATAAAAACAAAAACAACAAGTAATACAGTAAGTAATGATGTTCCTCAAATGATAACAAGAAGCTACAAATAATACATTTTTCCTTTACTAGAGAATAGTATAGGTGTGGGGGGTGGTTGCTTCATGGAATGATGAAGCAAGGGTGAGAAACATGTAGCTCTCCAAATATTGAATTTTTAACACCCATCATTTGTCACACAATGGGCTATGTATTGGCTAATCACTGATAGCAGTTCCTTTCAACAACATGTAGACAATCACACATTTCCTGTACTTGTGATAAAGAGCAGAATATAGAGTTCTAGTGTTTACTTACCTCAAAATTAATATCTGAACAACAGCTGCATACTACACAGGGTCCAACAATTTTAAGAACATCCTCTCGGGCTTCATTTTGGATAGTGAATTTAGGCAAACAGGGATCCCAGAGCTGCTTAATATATCCTACAGGCGTGCCTGGTGGGGCATGAACTTCAAGCTAGGGAAAGCAACAAGACACTGCTGTTGTACTTTGATTTGCTTTTTTTATGTGTTCAGAAAATCTGCAAAAAGAGTCAGTCAAGCAAAGCAATTTGCACTTGTTTTGGCTATCACTGCATTTTGGAGGAGCACTGAATCTGTTGGTTGATAATTAGGCAAAACACAAAAGACAAAGTAGAAGACATGAGTTTTAAAAAAAACAGAAAGGACAAGAGTCAGTTTAAACAATGGAGCAGGAAAGGAGATGTTCCTACTTCCAAATGATCTGTAAAGCCTTTACTGTGTTGACACACAGACATCCTCTACAAGTGTGAAATGTATAAATCTGGATAAAAACAGCAAGTAGGAACAAGGCTAAAACCTTCCTACTCCCCTCCAGCTAGGATCTCAATGCAGATTGTTTTCCTCAACACACTGTAAATATATGGAAGAAGACTCGACGATCAAGAACAAAAATATCCAGTCACATGCATGATGCAGAGTGACTGGGTGGACAAGTGTGGTTCTCTGACTGTTGTTGGACTACAACTCCCATCATTCCTCGTGACTTGCTATGATGGTTAGAATTGATAGAACTTGTAGTCCAACAACATTTGAAAGGGCATAGTTGCTCACCCTGGAGTCAGGCATCCCCAAAAAATGTTTTTTTGTTTTGTTTTTTGGAGGCAGCAGCATAACAAAGGCATTCCTGGAGGCAGTTTGGGGACAGCGCAAGAGTGGAGTTATGTGATGGAGACTTTCATATTTTTCTCAGCATATGAAAATCATAGGCCACACTGGCCAGGTAATTCTGGTAGTGGCAATTTCTTAAGCTCCAGTCAGAGTATATGAGTGGTGAGAAAATGGAAGAAGGCAAGGCTAAGGCTAGTTTTGAGGTGAATAGTAAGGAGCAAGTATCAGAATGAGAAGAGGACATGAATCAGTGTGCTGAATTAATGACAGATTATCTCATAGAGTCACATCTTGATCATTAAGTGGGCTCTCCTAAAGAAGAACCTGAGGAGCAACAAGTGATTTACCTCTTGCAAGCAACAAGGGCAGCAGCAGCTGGAGCATCTAAGAGGTCTCACGAGCGATATGACTTCCTGGCCCAAATTGTCCATGATTTTCATTGTGAATGGTCGTGATGGTCCACAACAGTTGAGTGTGCAGCAATCATTCTCTTCTGCTGCAAAGTATACTCTTTGCCCCAAAGCGTTTTTTATTTCATATTTGTTGGCAGTTTCAAAGCCAGTGATGACTGAAAATAAGAAAAGAGAAATACAGCTATTTAGTTGACCCAAATGTTCTCTCACTTGACAGACCTTTTCTCAGTATGGCCCCTTCCCAATTCCAGTGGGAAGAGGGGAGAAAAACAGTATCTGCAGAGCCACAGTGTTCTACTAGATATCAGTCAGATTTGACAGTAGTCACATTTGTTAACAACCCGCTAATCTACCACAATATCTGCTTTGTAAAGAACATGATGCAATTTAAAACATTTTTTTCCAAATAAACAAAACCTCAGTTTAGCAGTGGCCACAACACTGAATGAACCTGTATATGGGGAGGCACTGACTAAGTGTAGATGGTCGCAAGGACAGAGCCTGTGTGTCAGGGAACATGGTGATGACCCCTAATTTGTGGAGACACTCAGTTCAATAGTCCTCTATAAATGAATGATATGGCTGCTTACAATGGCATTAATTAAGCAAATCTAGGTGGATCTTCTTCACTCAGTGCTTTGTATGTGACATTGCTTGAAAAAGTTACTTTTTTGGACTGCAGTTTCTACACTTCTCCAGGCATCATGGCTACTGAAGGATTCTGGGATTTGTGCTCCAAAAAAGAACTTGCAAGCTCTGGCCAAGAATATGAAATGTGTGACTCCAAAAAAGATTAGCTTCTTTTCTTCTGTGCCACAACATAAATGTATCCCTTGATCACTCTTGTTGGGTTCAAGATTTCTTTGAGAAAATGTGTACTTTGCCTTGAGCATACGCACGTTTGTGCAGCTTACAGGACACTTTTCAGAAATAAAGTGCATACGAAACAATTGTAACTAAAAGGTGCCTAACTGAAACAAATAGAGAGAAATTAGCCAATAGGGAAAGTTGAGTGTTTCAGGCAGACTGAGCAATTAAAAATGTACAAATTGCGGAAACTGCACAGGGAAGTAAAAACTGTACAGGGAAGAAAACACAATCTTAGAACCTCATATGAAACAAGAACAGAAAGAAAATGCATGTATGCTTTGGGAAAACTGAACTGAGACTGACAGTTTATAGTTATGTACTTCTGAAATAGTGTAGTGGTTTGAATGCTGGACTAGTAGTTCAGGGTTCAAATTCCTGTTCAGTCACAGCAACCCACTGGGTGACCATCAGCAAGTCACACACTCAGACTCAGGGAGAATGCAACAACAAATCTCCTTTTGGTAAATTTCCCTGAGAAAAGCCTACAATAGGGTTGCCATATGTCAGAGATGGTCTGAAGGAACTTAACATAAAGACACTCCCTTTCTCCACCAGTACTATTAAAAAAGAAGAACAAGAGTCAGTATCATCCTATGAATCAAGGAAAGGAATCACGAGATTTTGTTGGACCGCACCTTCCAGCAGCCTCAGCCAGCATGGTCAGTGGTGAGGAATACTGGGAGCTGCAGCCCAACAACATCTGAAAAGCCTCCTGATTCCCAACCCTGTCCTAAATATACCAACATTGCAGTCCCACACAGTCAGCCCCCCATCTTTGTAGGTTTGATTTTCATGGATTTGATTGTTTGCAGTTTCTTCACCCCTTCCTCCAAATGTCAGGTGCTTCTTTTTCAACTAAGGATGACTCACAGCCTGATTTCTCAGCACCACAAACCCTTGCCCAATGTTCTCCCCCCACACCATGGAAGAAGATAGAAAGAGAAAGGAAGAATGTGGCCACCATGCCAATCCACATACCTTATTCTTCCTTTTCCTGATCTGGTTTGGACCCTGAATACCTGTTTTTCCCACCATGTCTTGGCCCCCTTCCCACAGACAAACACACACATTTGGTTTTCTCACTTTTGCAGGAGTTCTTCACCCTAACCCTAGCAAATGGGGAGGGCTGACTGTACAAGTCTATTCAGAGGCTAGTTCCACTGAACTGAACTGGATTTACTCTCACATAAGAATGAACAGGATTTCACTGGTAAAAAATCCCTCACAAAACCTTTTAAATAATTGATAAGAAACGTGTTGCTCTTCATATATGGTGGGATAGCAGCTCACATCAGACCTAGACAGCACAGCAAATAGTAACAGCTGATGACAGTTGCCAGCCAACAACATTTGGAGAGCCACACGTTCTCCATCTCTGCCTTAAACATTTGATGCACAATCATTTGAAATATATTTAATGCACTACTTATATCATAAGATACATACTTTCCAGAAGTTCAAGCTGCTGATGAATCAGTATCTGATCAATCTGTTAGAGGGTTAAAAAGAGATATATGAACTGCAAAATTGGAATGAAACAACAACAACAAAAAATACTGTGATACACAATCATATTACATTTAAAGAAAGTGATTGAGAGAGTTTTCTCTGTAAGTCTTTAACTTAATCATGAATACACTCATTTAGAAGCAGCATAGACAAAGCAAAATTTGAAAAAAAAAATCAATCCAACTCGCTTCCAGGTAAATGTGTCAAAATTTACAATAACTGGAGTTAGCAGTGTTGGGGAATTGAGAGATTTTGGAAAAAATGAAGAAAGACCAGTTCAAGAGCTGTGTTAAACTTCTTCAAATAGAGAAGATGACACCACACAGCAAACACATAGGAACAAGATACCACAAAGTGCATGAGCTCACAGAGAATGGAATGATCAAGATGATCTACTGTCTAACCACTGAGATGGTAGCTGATATCCTGACCAAACCTCTACCAAGAGATGGCTTTGAGAACCTGCCAGTCAAGATGGGACTTCAAGGGTGCATGCACGGTTGAGAAGGGGTGTTGGGAGTGGCAACCTTTGCATGCTTAATTAACTGGCTAGTTTGCATGTTTATTGTAGGCACAGAGAGATAGCGTATAGAAAACTTCCTGTTTGTTTTGGTCAACACCTCTTCCTCCAGCATGTACACATTCTTTGTTCTTAAAAAAGGTTCTCTTGCTATTTACACCTCTCTCTTTTGTCTTCGCCTTTTGTCCTGAAAGCATGCTCTGAGATCTCCTAGAAGGGACTATTTTTAGCAAGTATGTAAGTATTTAATTTCTTCTTACTTTCTTCAAGACTTGAACCTGTGTAGGCTATGCACAAGATTTTGTGAGTAAACTCTTTTATATTTTTTAACCAAACTGTTTTTGTGTTTATTTTGAGCTAGATTAAGTGTGTTTGGGGTGGAGTGATAGAAGCAGGGCTGGTAATCTGTTCAACTTCTGTTTTGTGCATTTACTAGATACTGTGCTGATTGAGAGACTTATTACTAAAGAATCTCTCAATCTCCAACTACCAACAATGGATGAATGGCTAAACATACTGATGGGAACTGTTGAAATGGATAAGCTTATGCACAGGCTAAAAGGCAGAACACAAGAAGTTTGAAGCGAAATGGTTGATTCATTTTTTAAAAAAAGAATGAAGTAAATCTGATGACAATAAGTTTTGATATTTAAAATAAATATTACTATACAAGAAGTGTAAAAGCAGATTTAGAGGATGCATTCTATTTATTGTTATACAATGTTGTTCCTATATAAATGATTATTAATTTATATGATTGATCATTAATATAAAGTAGTCTAGAATAAGTTAACACTTATGAACTTGAGAAATTAGGTAAGTAAAAAATGCAAATAATCAAAATGACTAAAATGATAACTGATATACAACAATTAATAATTATGGGATAAAATATATGACTTAATAGGTGTAATGTTTAAGTAATAGGAACTGCAACAAAGGCAGGAACCAATTTTAGTTATGTTTTGTTACTATTTGTTTTAAATATGTTAGTTATGTTTTGTTAGTATTTTAGATGTGTACATTATTATGTCTGTTGATGTCTGTATGGATGTATTTTTGTGGTTTTGTATGTTTGGATTGTGGTTTTGTTTCTACTTAACAAATTTAAAAAATATGGGATGAAAAAATTACAATTAGTGAGTCCAGTTGGCTATCAGATTAAGCACGACGGCTCCAAGACTGTCTTCATAAATGCTACAGGTATATGTTGAAGTGAATAGAGTTCTGGGCCAGTTTGTACAGATACCTCGTTTTATATGGAAGAAGTGTGTGAGTGATTATAAATCAGTTCTGACTGCTGCTACTGCCATCCACAGACAGCCTGTTCTAGCCATCCCTCAGTGCTGCCATTGCCCAAATCTTCACCTTTTACCAGTAACTGTCATCATCCCAAATAAAAGAAGGTAGCTGGCAGCTGCAGAGAAAGAGTAACTCTTGCATATCACTGACATATTGCCATGAACTTTGACAAGTGAAGCTGTGAAAAGGGACATTTCTGTTATAGCATCTAATTAGGACCGAGTCTTAGCACAGCTTTTAAAGCACAGAATTCACTACTGAACTTTGCAAATTTGGATGAAAATCAATAACCAGTCTAGTCAGGAAATACATCCATGTAATGCTTTTAAAAAAAATTTGCAGAAATCTTTATGGGTAATATAAAAACTTGAATACTTTTCACAACTGCTCTATTTTTGGTTGGACTCTATGGAGGTTGGGAATCCACAAATTCCTCTTCCAAGATCTACAGGATTTCTAACCTCTTAGAATAAAAAAAGTGGATGTTCTTAGTCATATACTTTCCAGTTATCAGACATAAAGAAAAATGAACACGGGGGGGGGGGAAGAGAGAGAGAAATACCTGGCTTAAGTATTCCAATCCACGTGGGCAGTTGGCAGGTGGAGGTGGTGCTGGCATCCAAATAACACCAGGAAATCCACCTGGCTGACCGTGAACTGGGGGAGCCCCATATGCTCCTTGATTGCCCATGGGTGTGTAAGCTGGTTGTCCTAGAGCATATATGAATACAGAGAGAGAAAGAGAGACAGACAGAAATGTTGTAACAAATATTGTGCATTAATTTTCTTGGACAATTTATGCATTTCTCTACAACAGAGAGGTAAGAAGATGTACATATATAACCGCACAATTTGAAATGCAGTTTTGCACAAACACACATACACCCGCAATATATCTCAGATGCCAGGAAAGAGCTTCAAGTCCTAGATTCTTACAGCACAATCCTATTTCTATATAGAAATAACATCAACTGAGCTGAATGGGCCTTAGTTCCAGGTAAGTGTAGTGTAACAGCAATCTGCTTCATCTAAATCTGCTGGAGGATTTCTAGGTGGGTAGCAAGTCAGCAAAGGTTTTCAATGTCCAGTTTTTCCACAGCTATAACAAAATAGCTCCTACTCTAAATCATACTGTTCAAATTAAGAATATCTGGAGTAGACTGTGGTGAGACCATGGGCTCCAATGACTTCTGGTATCCAAAGCAAATTCCCAGGCTTAGGATTCTGAATTTTTAAATTCCAAACTGGTGCCATTTGCAGAAGGCTCTCAGTGATGGATCTCAGGGTTCATGTCAAAAAACAACAATAAAACAAGAAGAAGAAGAAGTAAACCAAAACAAAGTGAGAACACCAAAAGCCTGAAGTCTGTCCACCTCTGTTTTATAGGACTGCAATCTGACTTGGTTTTCTGCCAAATGGGTAAACACAGTACATGATATACTTTTCAGTAAGTATACAACAGAAGTCTGTAATAGGCTTGAGTATTGCAGAGAAAGAAAAAACTGTTTCTCCTGTGACCACAGTACATTAATATTTAAATAACATTTAAATATGTGTTTCTTTCCAGTCCTGGCTTTGATTTTAAAATCCTAATGAATCTGAGATTAAAGAAGGCCCACTCATGCTTTTTTGTTCCACCAATTAAGGTTTTCATCAGAGGTCATCATCTGGTTGAACTTGTTATCAGAATTTAGAGTAATGGCTACTGGAGTTGTGGCCATTTTATGTGCTGGCAAAGCAGCTCTGAAATTCTCTCCAGAGAAAGATTTACCTGGTACCATCATTGCTTGGCTTTTTCAAGGGGCAGGCTTTTCGGTGCTAGAAAAGCTCTGTTTTTTCAGTTCTAACAGTTAATATTTTATAGTATTTCTCCCACTGCTTAATTGACATTGACTTGCTGCTGTGATGCTGAGGAGCTGTTTTTGTTATTCGTTGTGGTTTTCATTCAGTTAATAGTGTGAGCATGGGATATCTTCAGAATAAATAAATACAGCTGCACTTGAATATGAAAGTTTGGGAAGGAAACAATGACCTTGCTTTGTCATTTATACCAATGAAACAAAACAGGAAAAGTTCTTAAGGCTAAATCCAGTTACAAGTCTCAACTAAATAGACCCATTGAATCAATGGGAACTTGGTAAGTGAATATTTACAGTGCGCTCTCCATATATACAGGGGTTCTGTTCCAGGAACCTCATATAAAACAAAAACAAACAAAACAGATCATTGTGTCCCACTGTAGTCAATGGACACAGTGGGCACACACTCACATCCTTCCCATCCATTGCCTATAATGGGACATGACACTTCCTGCAGCCTTGCATTTGTGCATGCAGAGATCACACCAAAAGAGGGCACACCGTATGCAACTTCCATTGATTCAATTGATTTACACTAATCAGGCTAGACAATTGGATTAAGGCCTCGTTGCAAGAATGGGAACCAAGAGGTCTGGAGGTCACATGCAGCACTTGGGGCAGGGGCACAGTGTAGACCTTGGGATCTGCCAATCCCCCATAGGCCCTGCAATTTTTTTCTCTTAAAAAAATGACAAAATTTTGGCCAAAAAATGCATATTTAAGCGCTCAAAACTCACTTTCTTAGGCTGCTAGATACTGTTTCAAAGAGCTTCTCACCCTGAAACCATCAAATAAAAACTCCCAAACTCATGACTGGAATTGACAAGTTAAGAATTCCACTCATCCAAAATGATGACAAACTGTGGCCTTAGAGGGAGTTGAAAAAGGAGTGAGACGGTTCTCCATGCTCTGGAGCATACCCACATCTGCTTTATAGCTATATCATTGTTGTAAGGAAATCCATAAACTTGACTTAATTGTAGGGGGGATATCAAATTAGCGTTCCAGAACACCTCAGGAAGGTTATTTTTTTTGTATTACAATGTGACTGAAGGATTCTAGGAGCTGTAGTCCAAAAGCAACTTCCAAGCTTCTGAGACAGTTAGATCCTAGGATGTCAACAAACATTTAATATAAAATATAAATCCAGATCCATGCTCCCACATTACCCCATCGCTACCTCCTTTTTCTAGTCTTGCATCTGACTCCTATTAGAGAGATGACACAGATGTTTTGTGAACAAAATGAACTCCATGTGACCTCTCTGTACTAATTATGTTGCTAACTTGTCTTTTATATCTGAGATTTTGTACTAAGCGGGCTACAGTTTTCTCTTTACAACTTGGGTGTAAGCAGATGACTGAAATTATTTTTGCATGAAATTTATATCTTGTTAATGGCCTCTCTCTTCAAGTTATTTAGACAATGAATGCATGCCATCAAGCCTCTCTATAATAGACTCAGTTTCAGGGAGTATGAAAGATTAGTACTATTGGTGGATTGAGGGTACTCTGCTATTTTCTTCATCTAACAACTACAGTGGCTGGGTGTGCGTGTGTGTGTGCACACACAAACAATGCTAAACCACAGCTCAGCTAAGAGGTGGACAACAGATCACCTTGGGAATGCATACAGCCTTCTAAACCTGTTTTTGTGGGTCTTGGCCTATCTTTTCTACAGCCAACAAGGTGTAATTGAATTGCTTCTTCTGGGGCCCATTTATCATAGCACTATATTCCATTTTAACTGTTATGGCAATATCTGTTCGAGTCCCAGGACTTGTGATTTGGTGAAGCACTAGAACTCTCCATCTGAGAAAAGCACTAGAACTCCCCATCTGAGAATTCTAAATGCCACCCATTCAAGTCCTACAATTCCACAGGATGCAACCATAGCAATTAAAATGGAATACAGTGCTATAAACTATGTGGTGTGATGGGCCCCTGGAAGTCTTCAGGCGCATCAATTCTCCTTTTAAATAGGTTTAACTGTTTAATATTAAAAAAAAAAACACTTTTTCAAAATGTGAAGCGGATTTTTGGACACTTCCATTTTGCTGGAGATATTTTTGGCAATCTGTGAGACCCAAGAGGGTCTCAGGAATAGAAAAATGGCCCAGGGACACAGCATAGTTGCCCAACAAACTGAATGTGGAAGGGTAAAGTTTATGGATAAAAAAAAGCTTATTATAAAATGTGTCTATAGATTATTAAGGTATCATTTAGTCGCATTTTAGTATAAGAAGGCTTTGCTTCTAGAACAAGGATTTTGCAACAGCAGACCTTTTCTCTCCACAAGGTTTGCTCTTTTCAGGGGTCAAGATCTAACAGAATGCTGAAGAAGCAAAAAGTCCCATCAGTATATGTACAATATATCCTAAGTGTAGTGATTTGAGCATTGGACCGTGACTCTGGAGACCAGAGTTTGCATCCCCACTGAACCATGGAAGTCCACTGGGTGACCCTGAGCTATCTCACCCTCAGAAACCCACTCTGAACAAATCTTGTCAAGAAAACCCCACAATAGACTTTAGGTCATGGTAAGTTAGAAACAACCTGAAGACACACAATAACAAATAATCCTGGGAGGATAGAGTCACCCAGTGGTTTTCAGAACAGCAGGTGGCTATTTTGGTACCCACCAGACCAGCTAGATATTTTCCATGTCCCCCTTTGGGCCAATCAATAAACTCAGCAATGGAGCAGCACCTGACCAGCAGAGAGAATGGACCAACTGTGGAGTGACTCTTCCAGGGGGAGACAGCAAAGGCCTTCTTGGGCCAAACTTTAAAAGATCCACACTTAATGCAGTTCCAAGTTCCCACATGCAGTGACCCAAATGAACCCTTATCTGGGTGTTTTCTGTTGCTGGAGTATTGATTATAATTTTTTCTTCTAAAAATGTGTTTTGAGACAAAGACAGTAACAGTACCTGGTATTTGGATTCATCCCTGCCTAGAGAAATTCAGAACAGTTAGGAGCAAGACATGAAGCTAACACTGCAATTTTTCACAAGAGGCTTTCATTTCTTTGGATACCTGTATAGTTTGTTTACATAATGAACTACTTACCTGCAAAACCTGGTCCAGGAGGATATTGGGCTGGTCCAGGTGGATACTGGCCAGGTCCAGGGGCATACTGAGGATATCCATATTGTGCCTGAGGTCCTGGGTATCCAGGTGCTGAATTCTTTGCTGGAAGAATAAAATGATATTTCAAGCATCTGTAAAACCTCAGTCTATTCTTTATCGGCTAGACCTATATAGTTCTTGATGATGTTACATTCATGATGGCAGAGGCCTCCTAATGCCAATATGAGTTTGCATTATTTCTATTTCCATATTGTTCTCATTTATGTAGACCACAGAAAGCAATAGATTTTTTTCTCTCTCTTCCCTCCCTCTCTCTCTTTCTTGTGTGTGTGTGTGTGTGTGTGTGTGTGTGTGTAGAGAGAGAGAGAGAGAGAGAGAGAGAGAGAGAAACTGAAGACATTACAAAGGTGAATAAGGTAGTTTATCAAAAAGGAGAATTCCTCATGATATCATCTCAAATGATCTTTATTTGTACCAGGTAAAAATCTCTGTACTTTTTTTTTTTGACCTTTTATAATCTTCTACAGACATGGTTAATATTTATCCAGATGGCTTTTTTACTTTTTTAAAAGCTAAATTGTCATTTTTCATGTGTTTCCTTTAAAATTGCAAACCTTCTAAGCATTTAATAGAATTGTTAATGATAAATTAACAAACATTTACTCTACTGAATTAATATCCAAATCATTAGTCCCCATTATAGTTGATTCACGATCCTCACTTTTATACAAATGTTTCAGATTAACATATTTATATTTAAATAATACATACAGTGTTGGACATTTTGAAAATGGTACAATTCGTATGTAAAGGAGTTCCAAGAAAATTCCAGATCTGAAGTTTATAAGTCCAAATGTGCTTTTGTTAGGCAGAATGCCGCAACAGAAGCATTTACTTACATAAAACATATGCAAACAAGAAGGACTAGGAACCATCCTGGTCTGATATCCTGGAGAGCCAGATTAGTAACACTATTGGTCTGAATCAGTTTAAGGCATCTTCTTATGCCTGCATTATACACTGCTTAGTTTCGAAATGTATGATTATCAGGACTAGTGTGACCATTCACTTATAATAAAGACACCTAGTTATTCTCTCTGCCAAAGTCAATGTGTCTTTGGCTTGGCAGCATTACTTTTTTGGACTTTGTTCCAGAATCCCCTAGTCAGCAAAGCCATCAGCCTTCGCTGAGGGAATTTGAGGTGTTACAGTGGCTAAACTAGTGGGTAGGTTTTTGTAGCCCTGGAGACATTGTTGAACTGCAACTCCTAGCTGCTCTAGTAAGCACAGCCAACAGGGAGGAATGCTGGGCACAGAAGTTCAACGACATCTGGAAGGCTGCATGAATCCCCTTCCTGTGCTAGAGTGGAAATTCTGACATGAAAAAAAAATGCTGGCAATCTTTATGCCACATTATTCATTTAGTGGGGTCAATTCTACCATTAGATAAGGCTATCTCAGACAGGAGATTTTGAGAAAAAGGAAATGGACAGAGCTATGGGTACTGCAGTCGCTATGTTCTGTGACTCCTAAGCAAGTCTGCTAGCCTCAAATGTAATGTTTCATTAGTAATGCTGGAGACAGATTAAAATCTCAAATAAATTTAAAAAAAAGAGAGAGAGAGAGGGAACTTTCTCGTCCTTCACATCAGCTCAATTAACACCTTAAAGTTGCTTTTAAGATTTTCTTCCTCAAGTCCTACCACATTTTTCTACCATCACCAATCATTTTATATTGCAGATTTCAGTTTATTTGTAGCCTTGAGACTGCAACCCACATTTAGATGGGAGAAAGGAAAAACAATCTTTTTTTTTCTTTGAATAACAAAGGCGTAATAACAAACGTATGGGGAGACAAGCCTGATCTCACTGGCATCATTTCAGAATACATTATGACAACCTTGGAACTGTTAGTTACAGTCCATTCAAATTCCAATTACCAGTAAACCATAAAAAGAAGAAGAAGAAGAAGAAGAAGAAGAAGAAGAAGAAGAAGAAGAAGAAGAAGAAGAAACTCTAATGACTCCTACTTCACTGCTCCTGCTAAAGATCCTTTCTCTGAGAATCTCTCTCTTCAAATAATAGGCATGAAAACAGAAGCATAGGGAGCACTTAGGCAAACAGGCTTTTATTGATGGGCCTTGAAGATGCTGGACAAACTGACACAGTCGTTTTCTGAGGGACACCCTCTAGATACGTTCAACTATAATTCTCATCATCCTGGGTCTGCAACCATCCCTAACCAAAGTAAACCGTGAAAAACAAGCAAATTGTTGGTGGATGATGTGGATCACAGTCCAACACATTCTGTAGGTGCCCAGCTGGAAAAGGCTGTTCTAAAGCACATTCCAAGGTTATTAACGGAGGAAAAAAATACTTACAATCCATTTCCGTGAGTCTGTGTCCAACTGTTTCTGAAAGAAAAAGGAAAACTCTTTTTACCTATTTGTACTTCCCCTCAGCCTCCTGCTTCATCAGCAATACCAGCTTGGTATTTGCAATTAATCAGTAAAGAGAAAATGTCAATAAAATTCTGTCCATCCTTTTTTCTCATTACTGGAGAGAGAGCTCCTTTTCTCCACAACATGGATAGTTTTATAAAGCACTATGATGTCCACAGACTGTTAAATCATCATCACCACCACCACCACCACCACATTGGTTGGGTATTCTAGAAGTTATACTCCAAAGATTGAACCTTTCTGAGCTCTGATCATGTCCTTCCCTTAAGTTTTTTTTTTTTTTTTTTTTTTTTTTGTGGCCTGAACTGACAACTCCCAAACATTTTTATCTGACTTTAGGAAGAAGCTACTCTAACATCCACAGAATTTTTCTGCTCCATAATATGCTTTCTGAGCTAGGAAGGACCGAAACTAAATAATACTAAAGGACATCCATCAAAATCAAAGCACAAAAAGTACCCAACTGCAATAAAAATATATAAAATTATATAGTAATGAATTATATCTAGATGTAACAGAAGCAACACAAACTGAAAATAATGACTGAGAATAACTAAACCCATGCAATATATGGGAAGTATATTAACACAGAATTAGTAACCATTACGAAACAAGTGAAATTCAACTAATTAAATAACAACATAGTACTGGAATGACAACATTAACGTAAAAGTTAACAACTGAAACAGCAACAAATTTAAACACAAAGTAATTACAACAACCAAGAACAAGAAGTTGGCATGACAGAATTTGTAGATACATTCCTGTTTCAAGCTGTCTTCTTCAAGTAGGCTGAAACTGCTTGGTGAACATCCAAGACAGTGAAATCCAAAATGATGAATTCCTGTGGTTTATTTTTTGGTCCTGAATCTGGGGACCACAGCTGAAGATGCTGAGGATAACATCCTGACTCTTTACAGCCAGAGCCCATTAAAGGTATACGTCTATCAATGTTTTTACCTCTAAAGTGGTTAAGACAACAGACTTAGTACACTGGGGTGTGGAGATACTGAGAATACCTGTGCCTTCCACCTATTCTTTGAAACTCTATAAAGGGCTGTTAAAATCTTCTAAAAAGCCCAGTCATGTAGCATCCACTACTCCTAAACTGAGACTATTGTACTTTGTACATATCATGAGAAGACATGAATCACTAGTAAAGGCAGTAACGCAAAGAAAGATAGAAGGCAGCAGGAAAAGAGGAAGACTGCATTACATATGGACAGATTCAATCAAGGAAGCCACATTCCTGACTCTGCAAGACCTGAGCAGGATTGTTGATGATAGGGTCAACTGGCAGTCTCTCATTCATAAGGTTGGTGTAAGTCAAAGCCAACTTGATGGCAGTTAACAACAACATGTTACTAGTGGAGTACATGCAGATGGTTCCAGTTCAATCTTTGGTAACTTCAGGATGGGCTCAGAAGACTCCTGTCTGAAATTCTGGAAAGCCACTGGGAACAATATTGGCACTGACAACAACACTTGGCTATATAGATTAGTGATCTGATTCAGCATAAAGATGTTCCTGGGACATCTTTCTCCACCAGCTGAGATGGAAGATCCAGAATTAACTATTTCCAGAATTACTTTGTGGTAGTCCTACTGTTTGGGCAGGATGGACCACTGCCTACTTAAACCCTAATATTCCTCCTAACTAGAGTTTTCAAGAAAGAGGAATTGGGTAGCAAACTAGCTGTATTTGGCTCTGCTCCTGGTGCCCTTGGCTTTACCTCACCCTCTGCCCCACTAGTCCCAATGGGCATCAGCTACCATTGCCCTCTTCTGAACAGTACGATTACGTCTTAAGTGTTAACATAGAATCATAGAATCATAGAAATGTAGAGTTGGAAGAGACCACACGGGCCATCCAGTCCAACCCCCTGCTATGCAGGAACACCCTCAAAGCATTCCCGACAGATGGCCATCTAGCCTCTGCTTAAAAACCTCCAAGGAAGGAGACTCCACTACACTCCGAGGCAGCATATTCCACTGCCGGACAGCCCTGACTATCAGGAAGTTCTTCCTGAGGCTTGTCCTGGTTTCCTCTACGAGCATGTTCCACTAGGACTGCCTGGGCATTCTGTTGAGGCTGGGAGCATTGACCTAGTTCCTGTTGCCGAAGTTGGATTTCTTCTTGTTGACATTCTGTTCCCTCCTCATGGTGCTCCTCATTGTTCGTAAGGCCAAGAACTTTGAAGCGATTGTGCAGGTGAAGAGTCTGTGTTGTCTTCCTGGTCCTTCTACTCCTCCGTGTGACATTCGCCCAAGCCTTCATTTCCTGGCACAGTGTGCTAACTTGCTGATCTGGCAGCTCCTTCGTGCATTCGGTCTTCCGGTAGGTCCTCTCTGCCCTATCCAAAAACTCCTCCCCTTCCCTAATAAGATGAAGATCAGAAACTCGTGCCTCCAGCTGGCAAACCTTCTCCTCCAAGATGGTGACCAGTTTGCACTTGGTGCAGGTGTACCCGAGAACATCTTGTGGCAAGAAAAGGAACATGCCACAAGTGTTACAGGTGAGTGTGGTAGCTCCCTCACCTTCCATTCTTGAAACTAGAGAGAGCACTACAGTACGTAATTCTAGAAAGAATAACTAGGTGTACAAGCTATGTCTGCTCTACTGAATGCCAAGGGTTAAAGTTGGAGGACTGAAATAGAGTACTTTAAGTGCGTGCACCTTTGTTGATTTTTTTAAAAAAAAACTGGGGAAAAACATTTTTTGAGAGTGAATACAACAGGATAAGAACAATTAAACAGCTGCTCAGCACATTTTATGTATGAAGACAATTTCCTGACTGGAACAATTTGGTAAATATCACACAGTATGTTTCTACATTTGCTTCTCTGGTTGAAACAAATACATCAATGGAGGAAAAAGAAAAGCACACTGAAAAATTACAGGACTCAATAACCTGGGGAGAAACTGGAACATTATTAAGAGTGGTGGGAATGCAAAATATTAAAAATCACAAATATGAGGTCAAAATACCTCTGAAACATAGGCCATTTCCATACTAGTTTACTATAGTGCTATTATTCCACTTTCAATTTCCTATGGAATCCTGGGGTTTGCAGTTTAGGAAGGGGCCTTTGAGGCCCCTCCCTAATCTGCAAACCTCAGGATTCCATAGGATATTGAAAGTGGAATAATAGCACTGTAACAGACTAGTGCAGAAATGGCCATAGCCTACAGCACCTGCCATTTGTTGGTGGTCTTCTATCCAAGCACTAATCAGGGCTGACCCTGTTTGGCTTCCAAATCAGACAGGATCTGGTTCCTTTAGCCTAATGGAAATAATTATAGCATGAACCAGCATACCCAACCTTCATTTCCCTCATGATAATCACACATGATAATCTAAGTAAATTAGATTATCATGCGTGCCTATGCATCAAATCTATACTGCACTATATCCTCCAATATTTCACAGTTGAAAACTGGGACATGTGGTCAAACAACATCAGGGTCTAGTTGAGATGGCAGAAGTTATTATTGGGGAATAACACATAAGCTAGGAGGGGCTACAGCAGTTTACTTTTGCCTGGATCTAAAGAGAAAGGCAAGAGTATGTTCCTTCCTCTCCTCTGCCCTCTGGGGAGTTCATTGTGCACAAAATACTTTTGCACTTTGAACTCAATTTGCAGCAGCTGACCTAAGTTTAGGACAAAGGGAACAGTCAGAAGGGGAAAGAAAAACTGGGACTTTTTAAAAGTGGCAGAAAATGTATGATAACAATAATAATCATCATCAGGACTGTCCTGGCCAAATCAGACAGTTGGGAGGGTACACTACACCACTGCTGGGGGACTATATTTTGCACTCTCTTTTCCCTTCTTAAAGATTTATCATCTCTGTACACACCTGACTACATGATTCTTGAAGCCTGGAAGCTTGGGTTGGGAGGCTCTTCTCTCCCTGGTGTCTTTAAAAGGGATGGGTAAACTGTGTCTAATCAGATATGTAGAACTCCTGCTCCTATCAGCCCTAGCCCGCATCTCCTGCTGTGAAGGATAATTGAAATTATTGTTCAGTAACATCTGGGGAGCCATATGCCCCTGCTCCCTAAATGATAAGAATTGTGACTGGCAAAATCAACATTTTAAGTTGAAATCATTTGTGAACTCCTTAAGTAATGTTGTTTGTGGGGAAAGATTAGGCGAGGTCACATGGTATGAAAGTCACAGTTTATCTGCTTTCAACAGTGTTGTGGAACACAGTTCTCTGCAGGCTTTGCAAGAGGAAATTCCTGTTTTGGACAGAGGAACAACTAGTATAAATTTGTACTGCCAGGGTAGCCTTTCATTCACAAGAGCACAGATCACTTTCACAATACTGAAGTTCATTCTAGTCAAACTGCTTTCTAATAAAGAACCAACTCAACAGCAGAGTAATTGATAGTAATCTCTAAGGAAACATTTTACAATTCATACCTTGCAGTCTTTGAAGAAGAATGTGAAAAATATCTCCATAGCTTTACATTGTCTTGTTGTGTGTCTTCAAGTCGTTTCTGACTCGCATTGACCCTAAAATGAACCTATCATGGGGTTTTCTGGGGCTGAGAGTGTGTGATATGCCCAAGTTTACCCAGTGGGTTTCCTTGGCCAAGGAGGGAATCAAACCCTCATCTCCAGGGTCATAGTTCAATGCTCAAACTACTACACCATGCTGGAATATAGATATTCACTACAAGGTTGTTTACATTATGTAACACAGTTAAAAGCACAAGTTACAAATATGTAAATTCACAAAATACATAGGACAGCACCCAGGCCAAAATCCACACAATTCCCAGGACAATCTAAAGTCATAAATTTCTGATAAAGTACTATAAGATCAGGGCAAATTAACAGCAGAGAAATATTAAACACTTGCTTATTCCCCCCAGTCTTGTATAAATAGATATGCTTTTAAACGTCAAGTGAAAGAAGGAAGTGGGGGGCTGAATCTCTGATGTGGGTCCTATAGTGTGGGTGACACCACTAAGAAAACCTTGAAATAGCTAGAAGCCTCATGAGACACAATTCTTTGGAGCACCAAAAGCAGAGCTTTTCTAGATGATGTCAGTGACAGAAGTTATTTGCTATACTGCACAAAGAACCAAGCAACAGTGAGGAAAGATGTATGTCAAAAGCTTCTGGTTGTCTCATTGCTTGTTGAACTTTGTACTCTTCTTGGGAGTGTCCTACCATTCATTAAGACCTTTTCCAGCCTGCTTACACGGGAGAGGAACTTCACACACAGTATCAGTTGTGATTGTCCCCCCCCACAAAACATCCCAGGTTCCAAGATCAAGGAGTATTACCTCAACAGGTTTTGCTCAAGAGCTACTGCAAGTATATTGCCAACAACAACATCTGTTATTTTGATCATCTGGGAGGGAAAAAACATTTATGTAAAGAAATAACAATTTTGGATTCCAAAATAAATTAAGGACCCCCATGGAAGGAAAGTTATCTCTCTTCCCCTCCACAGATAATTATATGTAAATCCTTTTTGCAAAATTTCTGGGCCACATCTCACCTGAAGTATTCCTATCTTCTCTTACCTCTTCCATTGCCTCACCTTAGCTCACCTGCATCAAGGAAAGGCCCTCTAGATGTTTTCAACTACAGCTTCCACCATTCCTCAGTAGCAGCTGTTTTAGCTAGGCCTTACAGGAACTGCAGTCCAATAACATTTGGAAGACCATAACAGCCTAATCTTAAGTTAACATACATCCGCCACTTTGCTGTTCCCCTCTCTGGTGGCTATTTTTATGCGATGATCCTCCATAAATCCTTAAGTGGTTTCCTCTCTGCTTCTAGATAGATTCCTTCCTCATCCTCAAAGCCCTTCATTGTCCTGTCACTATTTGTGCCCTTGCATCCCAATATATCACTGGCTCCATCTTTATTCTTCCAGCAAAGCTCTTGCAGATAATACAACCATTATGTAAAGACTTCAGCACAGCAATGGGAATCATGCAGCTCTCCAGATGTGGAACCACAATCCCAATACTTCAGGTGAACAGCAGCCCAATCTGTAAGGAAAGTCATGCCTGCTTTCACACCACAGCCTTGTTCCCACTCCCAGATTCAACTTAGCAAGGAGCTAAATGAGTTGTCTGCAATGGGAGATGTATTCTGGATGTTCTTTACTACAGTTATCGATGCTGATGATGTTTGGGGGCATTCAACAGATACTAACATTTTTAACAGAAACATAACCTAAAATTAAAACACAATACTGAAACAGTAAACTAAAAAACACTAAATGCTAACTCACTACAACACTAACTTAATCACTAACTTGTTAAAACACAACCAAATTGTAGTAAGAAAAAAATAAGAAGAAGAAAGGACAGAAAAATATTATTCTGCCATTACAGATCCACCTTGAGCAAACTACTAATAATCATACCCACAAATTACTACATCATTTGATTTCTTATTGTTCAAAAATCCATAAATGGTTTTCAATCTTTCAAAAAAGAAAACTCTTCAGTTGCCTTATCCTTTAAAACCTACATTAGCTTGGCCATTTGGGATCATTCAGCAACCTTAACAATCCAGTCTTCTGTTACGGGTGCTACAATATGTTTCCAGATTTCAGAAAACAATACTGTTGTAGCTGTTATCATATAGCAAAGAAGCAGTCATGTTTACTATCCAAATTGTTATCCACAATGCCCAGCAAAAAAACATCTCTGGTGACATTATGAAATTTATCTTTTTTTAAAAAAAATTAACATATAAATATTAGTTTTCTGTCTTCTTACAAATCTACCATATATGAAAAAAGGAACCTTATCTTGACATCCCCAACAATAGTTTGAAATATTCTTAAATGTTTCTGACAACTTGTTTGGGATTAAATACCACCTATACATCATCTTGCACATATTTTCCTTTATTTTATTTTTTAAAAATATTTTTATTAAAGTTTAAAGTGAAAATAACCCCTCCTCCCCCACTGCCAAGCTTTTTGCTTTTTTCCAGTTGAGTCTGCTTATTTACATTCCATTCATACATAGTTTCTCTTCAAAAGGTAATCTTACATTGTTGCATCTTACACTGTTACATTGCCTTATTACATTTCTGCCTTGTATTACATACAATCTTGCTTTATTCTTTTCCTTGTCTTATTACTATTTCTTTATCCAATTTAAAACTTCTCTCCATTCCCTTTCAAAGTTCTGAATAGACATATTTTCCTTTAGATTGCTACACAAAGTAAATTTTGTATCTTTAGACAAGATTTTTCCTATTCCTCCAATTGTCTCATCTCTTTCTTCTTTGTAAGTCACTGTAATACAGAGACTTCTCCATGACTCTGGCATCCAACTCTTCCTAATATCTCTTCACACACCATCCTTATTGGTTGGAGTAGTTCATCTTCAAATTTCTTGCAGTCAGGTGCTCTCCTTGATTTTCGCTTCTTAATTGCTTCAATCAGTTCCATAGCCGTTATGGGCCCATTCAGACTTTGCTTTCATTTACAAATGCAATTTGTATGATGGCGGTCTAAACAATCTTCTGTATCTGAAGTTTTTTTGTTGCCTTTTGCATATAATCCTTTGCAGAATTCCTCAAAGGATTTTAGGATTGTCAAATTATTCATTGCATCCTAGCCTCCCTTCTTTATTTTTATGACAGATTTCTTTAATCTTTCCTGTCTCCACTTATAAAAAAAAGTCACTTCCTGGGTTTATTTCCAAATCCAAAGTTCTTTTGTTTAAGATATAATAGTTTGGCATTCATTTCTTGGACTCAACAGAGACCTTTAAGATTTGAACAACCACATCCTGGTTCTTTGCTTACCTGTCCCTGGCCATTATTCTCTCTGAGTGCTTGAACTTCATCCTCTTTTATTCTGTAGAGTACCAACGCACACCGGTTGGATCAAATAACAGGTAATAACAACCTCCGTCTTTCAAGAAATCACACCTTATTTCCGAAGACAACTTCAGAAGCCATTTTTAGATTACCATTTGAATTCGGGGGAGGGGATACTAACAGGAAGAATGCAATAGTTCACAGGCCTCACTCTTTGGCAATTTTCCTACTACACTGGCATAGTGCTATTATTCCAGTTTCAACATCCTATGGAATCCTAGGGTTTGCATTTTAGGCAGGGGCCTTTAGAGGAATCCCAGAATTCTATAGGATATTGAAAGTGGAATAATAGCAGTATAACAGCGCAGTGCGCAAATGGCCTTTATCTCCAAGTGTTCAGCACTTCTGAAAAGGAACAGGTAGCCATGCACGCGTGTAACCGCCTCCTCAACGACTTTTTTTTGGGGGGGGGCGTCTAGAGCAGTTCTTGTCTGAATATATGAAGACCACAGAAGGGCTGCCGCACATCCTCCCCAGCGCCTAAGGAAATGAATAGGTTGAAAGCCTACCTAGGGCCATTTCCCCACGAGTCTGTTATAGCCCGACGATTCCACTTTCAACCTCCTATGGAATCCTGGGGTTTGCAGTTTCGGGAGGGGCCGGGGGGCCCCTCCCGAAACTGCAAACCCCAGGATTCCATAGGAGGTTGAAGGTGGAATCGTCGCGCTATAACAGACTCGTGCGGAAATGGCCTAGGAAAGGAGGCTATCGCCCACTAGCTCCACCTCATGCACAGCGGAGCATCTGAAAGGCTCTAGCTTCTAGCATCATCGCACGCGAAAGCAAAACGAGAAAAAGTCGGAGGCTGCCCTTCTCTTTGAAATCAAGACCAAAGCAGGATGGCGGTAAGGAGGCTGTGAAAACGAAACTTTTGCTAGAGCTGGACCGATCTTTCACGATCTCGGTTTCTTTCACCACTAATAACTTTCCCAGGCTTGAGTAGACGAGGCAGGCACCCGTTCCCCCAGATTAACGGAACATGTGTAAAGAAAGCGTCCCCCAGGGTGGGCATCGAAACGATTGTAATCCCCCCCTTCCTTCAATCCCCACCCCCCCAGCAAGCAGGTTACCTTAGCTCTCTTCTCTGCCGGGCTTTTTTGCTTTCTGGTCCCCTCTGGTTACCCAGCGAATTGCCCAAGACGAAGACGAGAAGCTCAGTCACTTACGAGAAAAGCGGAACTGGAGGTGGAGATTGAAAAATACTAATAATCCTGAGGCAGGAGGAGGTAGAAAAAGAGGAGTGGACAAGTGGAACGTCAACAGGCGACCAACACAAGGCAGCTTGCGAGGGAGGCAAA
The DNA here is from genome assembly GCA_948472985.1 of Iguana delicatissima. Taxonomy (NCBI): domain Eukaryota; kingdom Metazoa; phylum Chordata; class Lepidosauria; order Squamata; family Iguanidae; genus Iguana; species Iguana delicatissima. The sequence continues at coordinate 730,303 of CAOKZL010000003.1, forward strand.
GCAAGTACTTCTCCAGCGGGGGCCCCTTTACCACCACCACCACCACCACCACCACCACCACCACCACCACCACCACCCCCCCCCTTGCGCAAGGAGGAATCCCGGTGACTTAAGAGATCGTGCCAGGAATGGGCGGGGCGTCTCTGCGTGAAATGAAACTCCCTGGGGGCGGCCTTTTTCCTGCTGGAAGCACACGCTCTGTGACGCTGGTGTGTTTAACTCCAGGGGGCAGGTGCGCACCGCTTCCTCGGGAGTAAATGCCTTTGGGCATAGTGGACCTTACTTCCGAGTAAGCATCAGTAGGGTGGGGAGAAAGATTGAGTTAAGACCCTGCTGAACATTTCCGCACTAGCCTGTTATAGTGCTATTATTCTACTTTCAACCTCCTATGGAATCCTGGGGTTTGAGGCCCCCTCCCTAAACTGCAAACCCCAGGATTCTATGGGAGGTTGAAAGTGGAATAATAGCACTATAACAGGCTAGTGCACAAATGGCCAAACTGTGATTACCACCAATTGGCAGCGTTTGGTGGGACAGAGCCGTGCCAAAGTAATGGGGTTGGGGGGAACACATCCAGGGCTTGCCAGATTAGAAACTGGAGAGGACTGGGGATGGAGAACTTTTAATGGTGCTTACAAGAGGGAGTTTCGTCAGGTGTGGCTTGTCCTACAACCAGGTAACAAGCAACACCTGTTGAAATTCCCTCTTCTACACAAGCTTTAAGGGTACAAGAATTCTGTCCAGCTTTCAACTTGGCAACTCCAAGGCAAATAAAGAAAGGAAAGCTGTATCCACACTGCATAATTGTAACTATTCAAAACCACCAACAGCAATGCAAAGATCCTACTGAATGACTGGACTGCAGTTTGGTCAGGTACATAGAAATCTCTAGTCTGGTACAATATCCTAGCAAATAATTCTCAGGCACATTCACAGTATAGTATAATATCCTATTTTAGTATAAAGTATAGTATAATATCCTATTTTAACTGTCAGGGCATCATCCTATTCATTCCTGAGGCTTATAGTTTAGTAAGGCAGTTAAATTCTGTGGCTGATAATTCTAAAGGCTCCTCCTCAAACTATAAATCCATAGGACTTACTCTGCAGTAAATGTATTTGGATGGGAAGCCACCAAGGAATACCAGGTGCTGTAGAGTATATTTCAGAGAAAAACTGGCAGAACTACCTCTGAGTATTCCCTGCTTAGGGGTCCTCCCAAACTACATAATTATAGTACAATGATTCAACTTTAACCCCCTGGGCTTCATTCTGTGGAATTCTGGATTTGGTAGTTTGATGAGCTGTTAGGCCTCTTGGGCTGAGAATTCTGAATATCCTGACTTCAACTGAAAATCTCAGAATTCCATAGGATGGAAGCATGGCAGTTAAAGTGGAACCATAGTGCCATTATTATGTAGTGTGAAAAGACCACTGAAGAATCTTCAGGAATTCATAAGGTTGCCATAAGGTGACAGGTGACATGAAGGCATGTGCACACACACAAATGTATTTATGATTGCCACATTAGTGAACCAGCCAAGTCCAAACCATTTCATGAAGTCTGGTGGTTACCTTATAAGAACTGGCTTCCTAACAATCTATGATTTACACTATGAAGAAGAGATGTGATTTTTGCAGATCCAGACTTCCCACACGTACAGACACACTGTTTAAAACTGATATGATTTGTTTCTACATTTGTGTGGTCATCCTCATCCAAAAAAGAGAAGAATGCAAAAAGAAATACAATGAAAGATACCCCAAAAGTGTTATACCTGTGGGATAGGATTACAATCAGCCCTCCACATTTGTGGAGTTGACTTTCATGGATTTGATTACTTGTGAGTTTCTCCAACCTCTGACTTCCCCATGTCGGGCACTCCTTTTGTAAGGAACCTTCCCTGTGGGCAACTCTGATGAGGCCTGCAGCTCTTTAAAAACCCACCTCTGGTCCTCTTCCTCTTCCTCTACCAGCTGCTGCCTGACCAGCTAAGGATAGCTTGCAGCCCAGTTTCTTAACAGCACAAATCTCTCCCAGTGCCCCACCACACACACCCAAGGAAGGAGATGGACAAGAGAGAGGAAGTATAGGGCCACCATGCCGACCTACCCCTTTCCTTCTCCTTTCTCAAACCTGGTTTGGTCCCTGGGCATCTACTCTCCTTACCATGCCTCAGCCCCCCTCCTGCAGAAACATGCACACATTTTGATACTTGTAGTTTTTTTCTTTTTTTGTGAGGGTCCTGTGCCCCTAACCCTAGTGAATGCAGAGGGCCAATTGTAATAGCATGTTTCAGGAAAAATCTTATGGTCCTTTAACACTACACAATTAGCAGCACGATACTTCCACTTTAATTGCCATGGCTATATCCTATGGAATCCTGGATTTGCTAGTTTGAAGAGGCACTAAAAGTCTCTGGCTGAGAATTCTAAATCTCCTCCCTAAACTACAAACCTCAAGATTCCATAGGATGTTGCCATGACATTTGAAGCAGAATCATAGTGCTATACATGTGTATACAGGATCCTTAATCAAGGTGAAAAGTTTCTGTAAAAATAGATGCAAACATTCATGCATTCTGGTAACATTCAGTGCATTTAATGGCATGAAATATATACTTAGGTATTTAACCACAAAGCACACACACTCTAAGCCCTGAATGTTTAATATGTGTTAAAATCAAATATATGTGATTCCTCCCATTTCTTTCCTAAGTGATGTTGTTGCTGCTGCTGTTGTTATTTCTTACCCACCTTTCCCCAAGCCTCACGGTGAGGTAACATAGATTAAAATACAGCTAAAAACACCTAAAACCATTCAAAATACCTTAATTTAAAATTCATAGTTAAAAATTGACTGGGCAGAGCTGGGGATGAGATAGGTCTTTAGTACTTTTTAGAGTCCAGACAGCCTGTTTTCCTCTTGAAGCTCTTCCAGCAGGACATCCCACAGTCTGGGGCAGCCAATTAAAAGATCCTCTGGGTGACTGTTGCCAGTCTAGTCATAGCTGGTTTAAGTAAATTGCCCCCAGAGGACCTGAGTATACAGGGCAGATTGTGTGGGAAGAGGCAATCCTGTAGGTAACTTGGACCCAAACTATGTAGGGCTTTAAAGGTAATAATCAACATCTTTCATACTTTGCGTGGAAACTAATTGGCAGCCAGTGGAGTGATTTCAATATCAGTGTGATAATGCTCACTCCTCGCTGTTCCTGTAACCAATCTGGCTGCAATATTTTGGACCAGTTAGCGTTTTCAGACTTGGTACAAAGGTAGCCCAATGTACAGTACATTGCAGAAGTCCAACCTCGATGTTACCACTTTCTGCACTACCATCTTTAAGTCTTCTAGTTCTAAGAAATACACACACACACACACACACACACACACACACAATTGCACAATATTAACTGAAAAGAAAAGGAGGAAAGCAGATAGCGGCGATTGCAAAGATCAGGTGATATTTACCATCCAGATTGAAGCAGAGAAAAGTGTTATGGCTTGGGTTTGCACCTAAAGACAGTACAGTATCACGGATCTGGGTGACGGAGTGGGTTCCTGCAGGTGAAGTACTATGCTGATCAGCCCAAAATTGTGGTTATTTATATGCAAAGTCTACTCTCAGGGATGGAGTGTTAATGTTTCTCTAGCTGCGCAGACAATAGGGTTTCGTAAACAGCCATGCAGTCCAGAATGGGCTTATGGGTTTAACATTCGGTGACAAAGGCGTTACTGGCTGTGTGATAGCCCAGTATTGTGGATAGGATTGAGGGCAGAGGAAAGAGGGTGTATGTGAAAGGACTATTGTTTTTAGTGGGAATCTTCCCAATGTGTGACTTCCCACTTGACACAAGTGGCAGTGATCTTTTGTTTCCGATGTGTGGCTGCTTAATTTCCTGCATGTGATCTCACCTTGTCTCACAGGGGTTTGTCTCACCTTGTCTCACAGCCATCCAGTAAGTGTAGGGTCACCTTTATATCAAGCTCCGAATCACGTTTATTGCCAATTAAACTATAGTGAGCCAATTAATACTGATATCAAATTCAGAGGTGTGCAAAGCAGTGTAGCAGAATAACTCCGCATCATATGACTCATGCACGCAGTTTTGAAAGTGCTATAATTTTTTATTATGGTGCATAACTTTTGATAAGGTTAAGGAACAATGTGTCAGCACAGAGTGTTTGAAATGCACACTCCCTCTGTCTTGTGATCAAAGTCTTCTATATTTGTATAACACCAGTTATTATACTGTGTTAATATCAAGAGTGAATGATCTTATAGTTTTACATAAATGGTTCAATTTGATACCAAATGTCTTTGAAATGTCATTTTTTTTAAAAAAAGGTCAACAATTTCCAAGTAAAAAGATGGGGAAAGAGGGAAGTAAAAAAAAAAAAGAAGAAGAAGGGCCACCTTTGAATCAAATCAAAGGCCTATTTAGTCCATCATTCTGATCACATAGCATCCGACCACTGAAGCCCATGAATAGAATATCAGCATCCAGGAGCCTTCTACTCATGACCCTCAGCAGCTGATATACAGAGGCATACTGCCTCTGGTATTATCTAGGAGTGTTGACAAAATAAACCACAGAATCTTTATTAGATTTTCCTTTTTCCAAAGGAGTGGCATCCTCATGCTGCAAGAGTGCCTTACCTTAATGGAAACTGGCTGGGCATCAAGGCTGTGTTGCCCTTGAAAATTATAGAGATAACTTCATAAATATGGGTGCAAAATATTATGATACTTTTGCATTCTGCTGATGATGTTGCTGAAAAATATGCAAATAAAAGAAAGAGCACATTTTTCATATACAAATGCATACGCATGTCTTTTCATTAGCATGCTTTGTAGAAAGAAGTGTATTGTTTTGCATATTACTTTCCGTCTAAAACCTGTAGGAATAAAAAAAAGTCTGGAAGAAAATTCTTCACATGACAAAGTGGATAAGAACATCTGACCTGATGAGATGGATGCAGGGCTGATTATGTTTGATTCACATATGTTGTGGGCAAGGAAAGCTAGTGCTCTAGACAGCAATGTACATGGGTCCTTCTGGAGGAATTGAAGCTTCCTGAAGGTTTGAATGCATAAACAATTTGGGGTGGTCCTGGACCCAAGGCTTCTATTGGAGGGGCGTGTGTCATTGATTGCCAAGGATGTTTTTTAACTGGTTGGACAGAGGCAGTCTTTCTCTAGAGAATCATTAAGATTTATTGAGAGGTATGTTGGTTCGATCCAGGCTGAATTTCTAGAATTTCAAGAATACACTCCCATCTTAGTATGCTTTTAAAATTTTGAGAATTCTCATCTTAGTATGCTTTTTGCAGAATGCTCATGGCAGTTAGACATTCAAATCACACTATATCCAGGTGGGCAACCTTTGAAGCTTGAGGGCCATTTTTTACAAGTCATTCCCACCACATCCCATTTTTTCAATCTCCCAAACTGCAATATTTGTCATTTTGGGGATTACTTTTTTCAAAATTTCTGAGAGGTTAGATAGGGACTTTAGAGTCCTGGTGGACATGGGGCCACATTTTGTCCACCCCTTCATTCCATGGCAGCTGGTGGCTTCCATATTAGATGGGGTGGAGAACTGGCACCAGAAGTCCATATTTTGAAGGAAATAGCCAAGGTTTTGAACCTTTTTTGAAAATAGGGAGTAGCCTTTTGGATAGTTCCTTTGAAGTTTTGACTATGTGAGGTAGATTTGCCATTCCATTGACACTGGACCAGCCAGTCCCCATTGCCCATAACATATCTATTCAGCAAAACTTACATTAGTTATTCATTGACAGAAGTCTTGAATTCTTCAAGCTATCTGGAGAACAATGTGCAGTCATATGCAAAGTTTGAATGATCTGCTGAAGTCTACTCCTGAACCTTGTGATCAATACCTGTGCCCCTGCCCTCTAAGTTCACAAGTGACAGCTACCAGGTTGTGATAATAATAGGGTTACTATATGTATTCCTTTTCCTAGACATATCCTTGTTTCTTTCAGAACTAAAATTTCTCTCTGAGAGTTGTAGTTTTCTTACAAGTATCACCCCACCTCCTAAACTCAGAAGCAAGCAGCCTTTCAAAGTCTTACTATTGTGGATCTATGGAACAAAACGAAGCAGCATATAGAGAATATTATATCCTTGGGAAGGCCAATATTATAGCTTGTGAGTTTAACATCATCGTTCTGTGGGACTCAGAGGGAGGGAGGGAGGGAGGGAGGGAGGGAGGGAGGGGAGAAGGATGGCTACAGGAGCTTTGACAACGAAGGAGCTACAGCATGGCATGGAATGGTTGTGGGTTTCTTTGCTTGTCTCCAAAATACCCAGATGTTTACCCCCCCCTTTTCCCTTAGTCAAAGCCCTCTGTCAATTCTCTTTTTTACAGCTCATAGCTCTTCTCTTTGATCTCCTTGACAATTTTCCCTGCTGCTGCCCTACCCCACAGTGCTGAAGTAGTGGATATGAGGGATGGATCTCTTAATTTCAAATTGTGTTGAGATATTGTTGAAGTAACCAGATCAGTTGTTGATAGGAATATTTCTAGTATAAATAATCTCAGTTTATATAGTAGGCTATTTAAAGTGAAAGATGTTATAGTGAATGGTAAAGTGGTCAGTTGGTAAATGTTTTCTTTTTCTTTTCACAATATGGTAACCATAGATAATAGTGCCAAAGATGTAATTTTTAGATGTAGTTTCACATCCTTAGAATGCTGTCTCTCCCCCTTTGAGAGAAACTCAGCAACTTCTTTGTTATTTTAGTTGTTAGTTGAAAGTAAATATGATGGCTCCTATCTGCTGTTGTTCTTGGTGTTTTTCATGTTTTATCAGCTGCTGCTAATTTAATATGTTGTTACTTTATTGTTTTCATTATTTGCAGTCTCATGATATTGCATTGTATTATATTGTATTGGCTACTAGTAAAACACTGTGGCATGATCATTTATGCTGAAAGGCAGTTTTGTAATCCATTAAATGAACAATAAATAAAGAAATATGTGCCTATGATAGTGCTGTGTTAAACAGAGTTTGAACTGTATGCAGATTAGGGCCCTTTTCACACCCAACTTCAAATGCAAAATGGCCATGGGAGCAATGCAGAATCGTGAGGATGGTTCCACATGATGTTCTAACGATCGCACGTCGCTCCCGTAGCAATCCTGCATTATATCATTTTCAGGTTTTTCCTGAAAATGATGCATGATTGCACATTCTTCCTGCATCCCTCCTGCACTTACCTGGCATGCAGAACCTCAGGAAGCACAATGGCTGCGCTTCCTCCCCCAGCGCAGCCTGGAAAAGTACCTGCCTGCGCTGTGGAAGGAAGGGGGGAGATATCACGCTTCCTTCCATTCAGCATGGAGCTGATGTGGAGGGAAGCGCAGGGGACGCGATTCCCTCCCAGAGGAGGCTTTTTGTGCGATCCTCACACGATGGCAGAGACACCAGGTAAAGTGTGAAAAGGACCTAGGTTATATTCAAAACACATTTGGTATATTAAGAAACAGGAATGCAAATAAAGCAAAGAATTCTTTTCACTTTAATTTTTGAAGTTCCAGTTCCTAGCACAAACCGAGGAGGTTTTTTTAACACTACTTTGCTAAACCTTTGATGGATAGAGAAAAACAGGAATATAGGACCTTACAGCCTAAATTAGGAAATGACAACCACATTGACTTCCACATGCTTTGGGATTGGAAGTCCCTAGACAACATAGCCAATGATAAAGAGTGTTGGGAGCTGCAACAACATCTGGAAGGGTTTACAGTTTCCACCCCTGTCCTAAATCCAGTTGCTTGCCCTAACAAAAGTAGACCCATTGAATAAACTGCTGGTTGAAAAGTCAACATTTCAATAAAGCCCATTGAGTCAATAGAAGCAGGGTAGTTGGAAATAACAGTTGGATTTAGGACAACATGGCTAAGGTATACTGTACTAGTCAGAGACTGGCAAAGTTACAACATTCCTTACTGGCCATGCAGGCTGCAGCCATGGGCCAGGCTGTCCAATATCTGTGCTGTTGGAGCACTCTGGATGTTGTAGTTGAAAAAAAAATGTTGCTGCAGTTTTCTGCTAGTATGCCTATTAGTGTTTAAAGGGATTTAATTATCCAACTGGCAGAAATTGACAAAAGAGCTTGAAGACTGCTATTTACCTTGAAAATTCAGTGGTACCTTATTTCTGACTTGATCAATATTTTTTTCAACTTGCTTCATTAGCCACAGATACACAGAGAGAAGGTCTTGAATATGGGGTTATCCTTTTCCATCACTGACTGGTAGAGACGGTGGAGAAAATGTGTCATAAGGATTTTCAGTGTTGGGTGAATTGAAGAGGGTGTAATAGGGGAGAAACTGACATAGTGCTGCCATTTGGCGTGTCAGAAACCCTGTGTTTTTACGATGTCTTCTGCCATTCTATGATTGGTATGCATTAATGACAGGGAAGGCAGACTATAAAGGAAAATGTTGAAGCACATCTAGTTTTATGCAGAGCTTGGAGAAATTACATTTTGGATTTGACTTTCCTAACCGTGCTGAATAGGGGATTCTGGGAGCTGTTGTCCAAAAAGTAACTTTTCCAGTGTTTGGTTTCTGGCAATATTTCTCTGTATTTCTGCTCTATCCTGCTCATGCTTTCCCCAAAGACAAGAAGCTCCCAACATATAGCCAGCTTTCATATTTTCACAAATGGCATCTAGACCTTGGTTCTTTGATGTATCGTTAGGTGCATCTACCAGTCAAACATTCACATTTGGCCCGCCTTTTGCCTTTTCTTTTCCTTGTTGGTTAGTGCTAATAATATTTCCTGACTGGATTTAAGAAGGTATGATTCTGCCTTCTACTGAGTCAGACCATTGGTCCATCTAGCTTAGCATAATCATTCTGAATGGCAGTAGCTCTGCAGGAGATCTCTAATATTCTTTGGTGGTCATCCGTCCAACTATCAACCAGGCCTGACATTGCCTAACTTCCAAAAATCGGACAAGATTTATCATGATGATTTGTTAAGGCTCTGTTCTAGCTCTGTTATATAACCCCTCCCAAGCTGAACTGTGTTTCCTGGCTTTCTTTGGCCTGTAGCCAACAAAACAAACATGCTGAGAGGAATGGCTGGGACAGAATGTGTTCATTGGTACAGAGATTCTAAATAAGGTCAAGGTACATAAATGACATACATGTCTGTGTTGTTGTACACTTTGTTCACATCCAAGTGCTCCATATATGGCTGCCTCGCTTTACACGTACGCATGACCATTTTGAAGATATTCAGAATACTAAAAATAGGTATTAGGAATTAACAGACTATTCCCTTCTACCTATATTTTCTGTTAAAAACTAATTCTTCATTTAGATATCACACAGCTATTAGCTATGTAACAAACATATTCAATGGTTTTACATTGCCCTCCTTGCCAGGACTTCTTCTTCTCTATGAGAAGAAACAGGGGTGGAAAGACTGAAGGCTAGGCTGTATTTGAAGCGAGGGTGCATAGTTAATTCACAGTATAATGACAAACAGTTTTAAGATAGTAAGAAGCATGTGATCCTCCAGATGTTTTTGGACTTTAGCTCCCATTAGTTGTAGCCAGTACAGTCAATCATGAAGGATGATGAGAACTCAATTGTAACAGCATCTGGAGGGCCAATTGTCAATTACCACTAGGAATCATACAATGTGCAGGCAACATATGACTCTCAGTGCCGTGTGTGTGTGTGTGTTTGTGTGTGTGTGTGTGTGTGTGTTGCTTAGCTTCCAAGATCAGATGAGATCTGATTTAAGGTATTGTCCTGGTATACCCCAGAACAAAAAAATCTGTACATTCTTTACCCCCTCCATAGGGAAACTGTATCTCTAGGGCTTGATGATCCTCTTTAATATCCAGAAATGTAAAAGAAAAAACCTGGAAGTATTCTTTCGGTTTTATTTGGCAGGGCTGGCATAAACCTTGGAGGATCCAAGGGCCAAAGAAAGTTCCCAGAGCTGTCTCATAATTGACGAAAGGCCTTTTTCAAAAAACGTTTTTCTTCTTCCTGACATAATAATTAAATGGTACAGAGATATAAAGTTTGTATACATATGCACATATCATGTGCCTCTGAGCATAAAGTCCCAGCATACAAACTAATACAGCAGTTCTTAATCTTTTCTTTACCAGGGACCCCCTTTAGATATCTTTTGTTACAGTGGATCTCCAAGACTTAACTCAAGATTTAAAACCCCAAAGTGCATCAAATACTTATTTAAAATTGCTCATCAAGGGTTTCAGATTGGGAGAGAAGGGAGAAATAAGTAAATGAACACTTCCCTCAGAGGTGTTAGAGGAGGAGGAAGAAGAGACTTTTCTCCTGGTTCTTCCTGCCAGTTTATGGCTAGAGTAGATTGAACAGCAACACACAGGTCCAGCCTGTCTGCTTACCAGCTTTTGGCTTGGTTCCTCTCAGGTGAGGAGACAGGCAGGGTAGTCTTCAAAGATTTGCAGACCCCTTATGAGGACATTACGCCCCCCCCCAGGAGTCTACAGACCCCAAGTTAAGAACCACTGAACTAACAGACATTTTGAATGAAACATCTTTTAACCTATGGCATGCTACATTAATGGGATACTATTAATGACAGAGTGTTGCCATGATTTCAGGAATAGTGAAGGTGTAGTATAGTGGAATCACTGTGACATTCAAGTTAATTTGTTGTAGCTGCCATTGTAATGACACTTTCAGTGGTGTTGTATTATAGTTCCAAGGCATCCTACTTACAACAGCCCTAAGGTACCTATCATGTGGATTTCTTAGATTTGTTCAGAGGAGGTTTGCCACTGCCTTCGTCTAAAGCTGAGTTCAATTTTTTGAGGCCATCCCATGGGTTTTTATGGCTGAATGGAGGTTTTAAACCTTGGTTTCCTGGAGGCCTCATCAAACACTGACATCACTACACCATGAAAGTTACTCTATTGACATTTGTTGTTGCTATTGTTGTTGCTGTTGTAATTATGTGCTTTCAAGTCATTTCTGACTTATGGTGACCGTAAGGCAAACCTATCATAGGGTTTTCTGAGGCTGTGAGTTTGTGACACACCCAAGGTCAGCAAGTGGGAAACATGACCCAGTGGGAAACTGAACCCAGTGTTCAATTTTCCAGGCTCGTAGTCCAACACTCAAACCACTGCCCGCACTGGCTAGGCACCTGTACATTTTGCTGAGGTGGGGAGGGGAAACTGCAACTTGCTGCCAGCAGGTATTCAGTGTTCTATATTCCTGCCATACAGGTGATACCCAGCTGCCTGACTGCTGGGACTTTTCTGCCTTTGTTCAGAGGAAGTCCATTTGCTGTTGCCTCTTAATGTACTAGAGCAGGCTCTGGTGCTGCAATGTCCTGGCAATTTACCCCTGCTTATCTCCTTCTTATCATGGAGGCAGACATCATGAAGGAGATGGAACTTAGATGCATTACTAATACTTTACCTTGTATTCTGTACTTTATTGGTACTTTACTGTATTCTGTAGAGCAGTACTGATCAAGGGAAAGATCTCTAAATATCTTCAGCTTTCCACAGTCCTTCCATAAAGTTTATGTTGCCTTATTTATTTTCAGTTTTGAACCATTGAACCAGACAATTATTCATCAGCAACTGGAGCTTCTCCAAGGTATTGTATGTGCAAATCCGAACATTAAATTACAAATGGTTGAACATATCTGTTCTTAGTTCATCTTGCATAAGTTCCATTTGTGCATTAATCTGAAATGTTTAAAAATAAAATAATGTAAGTTCATAATTTGTAAACTTTCATCTTTAAATATATTTTTATTCAAATTTTAAAACTTTTATCTAAACTTTTATTCAAAAATGCCTTCAAGTCATTTCTGACTTATGGCAACCCTAAGCCGAACCTATCATAAGGTTTTCTGGAATCAAGAATGTGTGATGCACCCAAGGTCACCTAGTGAGTTTCCATGGCCAAGAGGGGAATTGAACCCTGATCTTGGTTGTAGTCAAATGCTCAAACCACTATACTACATTGGCTCTAGTGACGCTGTGCTCAAATGAGCTTATTTCTAAGCAAACATACATAGGATGGTGCTATAAAAGAAGCAGAACGTATGCTTGAACAAATGCACAACTCTTTAGAAGGAGGAAGCTTTTTTTTTTTAATTGCATCATTATGACTGGTAAAGAACAGGAAATTGCAAAACTGAGCAATAAAAACTAGAATGTCTGTATTCACTTTCTAAGCTGGGGAAAGTCCCTCCTTGAGTCAAACAGCCACAGACATACACAGTGTCCACACCTGATTCTTTTAAAAAAAAATTGGAAAAAGATATTCAAAATTCTGTCTATGCCCTTATTTTTATTGCTATGCCTTCAAATCATTTCCACCTTACAGTGACTCTAAGGTGAACCTATCACTGGGTTTTTTTTGTGATGTCCCCAAGGTCACCCGGTAGATTTCCATGGCTGAGTGAAGAATTGAGCCCTGATCTCCAAGATTGTAGTACAACATTCAAATCATTATACTATGCTGACTCTAACCTTAAGGGGGTATAGGAGGTAGTTTTGCCATATTATCTGTCCTTCCTGGGCTATTTTAGGCCCAAGAGCATACTTTTTAACAGCAGGAAGTAAATAATTGTCATTTTACTTCCTGCTGTAAAGATGTCTTCTTGGGCTTATCCCCTTAAGGTGGGATAAATTGTACCCACACTGCACCAGAGGATACAATTAAAGGGAAAAATGTGGGAGTTGTGAGTTTTTGAGGGGACTCAAAAATAGCCTTCAGGCTCAAATGCAGCTAACACACCCTACTCATTTTTATTTTTATATTTTTTATAATGGTTACAAGTGGAAAATTTCTGGGATGGAAAAAATAGTTGTAATTTGCAGTTTCTGCTAGCCAAGTCTTTGGGTCTATCGAACTAACACATTGCTCTCTCTGACTTTACCCAATCTCTGGTAAAGTTTTCTTTTGCCGCTCTCCCTCAAGAGAAAAAAAAAGTCAGAGGATTTCTTGTGGGGAAAACTGGGAGGAAAAAAGTGTCACTTGTAGACCCAACAAGTTGGCTGGAAGAATCCAAAAGCTTAAGCAAACAAGACTGATCAATATTTCAATCAGTATGCAATTCACAAACATCAGGATAGAACCAACCCTCCAAAATCCATGCCCTCACATGTGGAAATTTGTTACATCAGGATGTACTGGCTCCCTCCACATACATGCATACATACAGCATATACACATATAGTCTCCTGCTAGGACTGAAGCAATATCACTGGCCTTAATCTACAAGCAAGGCTGTATAAAGCAGAAGAAAAATGTTGGATGTGATGCTGAACATAAAATCAAATTGCTCTCCTGAGAAGTCAGATCTTTGTGTTTTGCCTTTCCCCAGCTTACCCAGTAGCCATTCCACCGAATAGCTTAACACCAGTCTTCCTGGGAAGCCAGCCTAATGGACTTTGCCAGTCGCAGTCACACTTCCTAGAGTTTGGAATTTTTTTTGAGGGGGGACTATAATTCCCAGAACACCTTCCCAACATGACTAACATGTTGGAGGAGGAGGACAAGGACGAGGACGAGGGCAAGGAGGATGAGGACGAGGAGGAGAAAAGGTAACCATACAAATTGAATGGGCTGCTTAATTCAAATCAGTGTATGAAATTCCTCTCTTGAACCATCCCTCCTGCTCTTGCTTCTCTACCTCCCTCCTCCATCTCCTCCCCCATCTTCATGGTCTTCTTTGTTCAGGCTTTCTTTGGCACAAGGTTCTGTGGACTGCAGCCCTTTTCCTTTGCTAAACTGGTCTGCAGTCCTTTGCAGCCTAGATGGTAGATGCTTTCTGATAAATTTAAGACTATATGAAGAGCTACGATGGATCAGACTGGACTATCTTGCCCACAGAAAGATTACAAGCTTGGCCCAAGTGTAATCCTACCTTCATCTCACATTCCTCAGGAGTTGATATTAGAATCATACTGTCCCTGATACCAGAAGTGATATATATCCATTTTGACTAGTAGCCATTAACAGATATGTAGGACTCAGCTCAGTTTTCCAGTCATGGGCTCTAGTTTAGAAACAAGCCAGTTTCTCAGTTGCCTGTGGGCATTCAACTCTTTTACCTCACAAGGGCATTAAAAACAGGCAAGGAATCAGTGCAAAGAGGGATGTGGAACCGTGATCGATTGCAGTGTTTTATTGCGGTCATAAGAATAAGCAGCAGTGCAGTGGTTTTCAATTCAGCAATTAAATACATTGAGTCATAATCTGAGTCAATACATACATACGTGTATACATTGCGAAACAGGTATCTTTTTCCTGAAGTAATTCTTTCACTTGATAAATATGCTTCTAGTAAATTTCCTCAGAGAAGGGTGAGATGTGTACATGGAGTGATACAGAATGCACATGCAATATGTGCTAAATGGAGAATCAGCAAACTGCAGTGTTTCTCCCTCTTCCCCTTTCTCTTTTATCTCAAATTTCTCATTTCATGTCTTGAGAATCACAATAAGTCTGAGGGTTTTTCCAGAATAATCTCAAAAAGCATGAATTCTCAGGATATAGCCCCTCAGGTTTTTCTGGTTGTTGTCACTCTCATATCCCCTCGTTCCATTATTTTATAGGGTGTTTGTCATGGTTTCTTGGTTCCACACTGGCATTCTGTACTAGTACTCATTGAAATGAATGGGGCTTGTTAGTCACAACTAATACACTCCCACTGATCTCAGTGGATCTATGCTAGGTAAGAATAACATTGGATCTAGACGAAAGTTGCACATAGATGAGCATAGCCATTGAAATCAATGAGACTTAAGTTATATTAAATCATTTCTGATTCAGCAACTTCACTCTGAAGATAACCACATCTGGATCTGACCCAGTATAAACAGCAAAGGGCACTGATCTGGATTGGGACCAGAGTGGGTTGCAATGTGTTAAAGCAGTCCTACTCTCCATGCTAAGGTCTCAATCCAGATGGGATCTGTCATTTATTTTTGATTTTAAAAAGAGGGGAAAGATATCTCTTAGCTACCTGTTTAAAGTATGGTATGGTTATGACCCTAAGGTGCCATTGAATAGGAAGTGGTGGAGCTGGGGACAAAAGAGGGGTAGCAGTTTTCTTCACACTTAGCTTATCAGTTTCATCCTGTAAGTATCTGCAGTCAAACTTTTTCTATTTTATTTATTTCTTTGATTGCTGCATTTCTATCCTACTCCCATTATGAAATTTGAGAAGATATACATGGGACTTGCAGTCACACCTAGATCTACTCATTTCAGTGGGGTGGCTGCTGCAGATGTCAAACCCTGTGGGAAGGTACTATTATGACCATTAAAGAACTGGTTCAGAGCTGTGCCTATGGAGTGTTATTCTCTATACATGCGATACAGGATTCTCTCTCTCCTTCTCTCTCTCTCCCTCCTGTTATCACTGTGAACTGGCCTGGCTTCGGTAGACATTAGATATCATTTTGATATCACAATTCATTCTTATTTTGCCACCCTCAGCCAAGTGTTTGTGAGGCCCCCGAACAAGCACGGAGCTAGGCATGGCTATTAATTGCTGAACATTCCTTTTCCCACCTAAGCAAGCCAGACACAGCCAGATCTTGCTTTAGGAGACCTCCCAAAACAAACACTTCATTAAGGATGCATGCAGATACAAAGAGCCCCCTGCCCCAAGCAGGCATCCTGGCGAGCTGGACACTCTACCGCCCAGGCAAGCTGCATCTGCATACTGGTCATTGCATTGTCAATTCGAACTTAACTCAATCATGTTAAATTCTGACCTTTCGGAGACATTGTCTTGTGCCCAAACCTCATTGTTCTCTCCCAAGTACAGACTAGCCCACAGTCCTATTTTCTCCCATAAAAACCCCAAGCTCCGAGAGCTTCCTCGGATCGCTCCGGACTTCCATCCAGCCCTGCTGCCGCTCTGTTGAGCAAACTCCCCTCAGCCACCACGCTGAGTTTCTTCACTACCATCTTCAGCTTCTTCAGGACTACGAGAAAGGTGTCGTATAACCCATTTCCCCCGAAAACTCTCATTTCTTATTTCTCAGTTAGCTGTGTGGTTGTGTTGTCTTAAGTGTTTGTCTGTCTTTAATAAAACATCATTTTTGCTATTTTTAAACTGTCTGACTGCTTGACTGACCTGATCCTGTAGACATAGGATTACAAGATCCTTGCAAAGTTACCCTGCCTCTCGTTAGCTTAAGTGAGTGCTCCGGCTAACTTCCCCATCTTTTGTTGTTGTTGTTTGGTTATTTGGGAGCCCCTCCCAGGGCCCCCAGCACACAGGGTAACCCTCCCTCCCTCCTTCTGTGTGTATGTGTGTAAAACACAGGTGCTGTTATGTATTTAGACCTTAACAGTGCAAGCCTATACATGTCTATTCAAAAGAACTTCCCAGTGAGTTCACTGGCTATAGGGTTGCAACTTTCACAAATCCATGTTGATCTAATGATTTCTTCACTGTTTCCTTGTCACAATAAATGGCTCTCCCATTTCCTCTCACATGACATCGGTATCTAGAGGAGGAAATAAAAAGAGAAAAAAAAAGTCCCTTCTTCCTACAGATGGTCATGACATTTTCTTCTGGAAATGTCATGAGTAATTGCAATAATGAGATGTTAGAGGTTAGTAAAAGGATTCAGGTGATAAAGTGACTCTGGCCCTTTCCACACGGGGTAAAAAAAATGGCTTAGGGCGACCTCATCCGGAGGTCGTCCACACCGTGGGGTGCGCTAGGGCGGTTTGAAAAGTTGGAGGTTCCACACCTCAAACCGCCCTAGTGCGGCCGCAAGGGGTGGCGCGGCACGTTTTTTAAAAACCACATTTCATGTGGTTTTTAAAAAACGTAAGCGCGCTAACCCGTTGCAGCGCCCTGTTTGAAACTGCAGGGACGCACTAGCGCGTCCCTGCAGAGCTGCCCGGGGGCGGGCTTCCGGCTGGTGCGCTGCCCTGATTGGCGGAGCACCACCGGAAGTCACCGGCCGCCATTTTGGGCGCCGCCAAACACTGCCGAAATTCGCCAGCGTGTAGAGCGGCGAACGCGCGCTCCCTGCAGGGACGGAGCAACCCATTTTCAGCTAAGATCCGTCCCTACATGTGCTGCCCCATTTCCCCATCCCCCGTGTGGAAAGGGCCTCTCTGTGGCCTCACATAACACTCAGATATAAATGGTCCTGTCCCAAAATCAGCATGCAGTTGCTGTAAGCCACATTCTTTCCCAGATTAATCAGGATTTACAACTGCAACCAGTGCATTCAAATAATGTAGTGGTCAATTTTGAAGGGTCGGTACTCATCGTGACAGATCCACAAGGAGGGTCCGGAAAAACAGGCAGCTCTGTAAATCCATATTAGCAAACTGCTTGTAGAAATTTTCAACTGCAATAGGTATAGGTCTTTTGTAAACAAATAGTTCTTGGTTGCAGATTCAAGTGCAAGCCAGATTAAAATATTTTGCTGTACAATAAGAAGGGCTCATAAAAATCCATTTCCCCTTTTCAGGTGTCGTGCATATTGCAGCTGAGTTCAGAGAAAAGGAGGAAACTTTTGGAGGGTGAACAGTGATGATGCCATCCTTGCTATTCAAACAAATCTTGTCTGATCAAGTTGTTCCTTCTGTGATGCAGACAGAGATTGGAAAGAATTATTTTTGTCATACAGCTCTCAGAATCCCCAACCAGACGGCGAATTCAGTGAGTTTTAGCCCCATAATGAACTTCCCATAATTCAGGTCTTAGGCTAAAAGGCTGGTTGAAATCCAAATGAACTGAGCTTGAATCAAATCAATTTGCCACCCTTACATGCCGGTTCCACATTGTTGACGATTACCCCCACCCTCTGGAAAGTGTTTTTGGGATATACAGGTGGCTTCAGCAATAAACAAAAAGCATGAAAAATATTGCTTGTGGAAATGAATGCCCTTTAACTTAACTGTTCTGAAGATCCAAACCAATGTTTTACAGTGCGTCATACTTTTCTCTCTGCCCATTCTCCTTTTTACACACACAGACACTTAAAACTCACAGCTGACTTCATCACAGCTTGTCTCCTCCTCATCTATTACTTGGATAGTTCAGCCCAACCTCTTATTTATGGCTGTCTGGAAACACTAAATGTTATATATTCTCATACTGCCATCTAGTGGTGCCTTGAATTTTTTTCAGATTTTATGTTCCGGTGCATTTTTCAGAGCTTTTAGCCAGCTTGAGGCCACTTAATGTATTACAGCTGAAGTAGATCCATGTTACTTGTGCCACGCATATGCCATATAATGCAAAAGATTCTCTCTCTCTCTCTCTCTCTCGAGAACATATACACTTAGAAACTTCTAGCTCCCTCATCTATGTTTCTGCAGCATACCAGATAAACACATCTCAGATTGATAGAATAGATAAGCCGCTATGTAATATATGTTTAATATATGCCCACCAGTGGTAACTGGTCACTTCCATGTCAGTGGGAGAAGGGAATCCACTCCATGTTTCACTAGTGTTTGAACTAACTACAAGTGAACTAACACTTGGAGAAGATTCACTACTTCATGAAAACAGGAGCCATCAGTTATACCCGTTCTAACATGTGACTTGATTCTGGTGCTGATATTAAAACAGAGGTACCAGAAACATGTTGTTTGTTTTTCCTCAATTTAGATTCCTCTTCTCCTCAGGTTTGTTTGTTTAGAGTGTGTATGCCTTGTCCTTCAGCCAAAAAAGAAGGCTCCCAAGGGAGAGGTGCATGATATCAAAAACAAGCCAAGTTATTTCGTTGTAAGCCCCTCTCTCCATCTCTGATAGTAAAAACAAACCAAAGGCAATGCTGGATGGGAGATGTTGTGAGTTGGGATCTAGAAAAGTCACTTTCTTGAGTTCTGGTAGTGATTTAGGTGGACCAATGATAAGACCTTATTCTAAGACGTCCTGCTTCAAAATTTCCTAAGAGTTACTTACAAGATTTATATTCTTGGTGGCAGTCATTGTTGATGTATCTGCCTATGAGCCAAACCTGCTTTTAGGTTGTTTCTCTCCCCTTTTCCCTTGTCCTATCCTATGGTCATCTTTGAGTTATTGGGTATTGGAGCTTGAGAAACAACATCTGCAGCATATTCCTGGTTGCAGGATGCCTTGGGACAATTAGTTGTGACAAGACCCCCAAGGAGTCTCTCTGGCTGCCTGTTCTCAAGGTACCATAAAACCAGAGTGCACTGGAGATGTTTTTTTCCAATGCTCCAATATCTGGCATCATAGGCCATTTCTGCACTAGACTATTATAGTGCTATTATTCCACTTTCAACATCCTCAAAGGCCCCTCCCTAAACTGCAAACCCCAGGATTCCATAGGATGTTGAAAGTGGAATAATAGCACTATAACAGTCTAGTACAGAAATGCCCATAGACTGAATCTACATAGGTGCAATAATGCATACTTATCTCCATCTCAGTCATGCTGGAACACATGGCATTCCTCTCATTACAATGTGAAAACACTTCTTTTTGTCACCTGAGGGCTTTAAGGCAATTTTTAAAAACTACAGTTTACTCTGCTGTTTTTGGGAATAACTTTTTTTTGAAAAACGTGAGGTTTGACCCTCAGGTTGGGAGTGGGGTGGAATCAGGAATGGGGAGAGGGTGGAGCCAGGCTGGTGAGTGCTGCCCAGCTGGTGGGTGGGCAGAACAGGGTCACTGGACAGCTCACCTACAAAGGGCTAGAAGGGTCAGCACGCCTTTTTCCCCCCTTAGTACTCTATACATATGTGAAACTTTCAGGGCCTTTCCGCCCTACACTGTTATAGTGCTATTATTCCGCTTTCAACATCCTGTGGGATTCCAGAGTTTATAGTTTACTGAGACCAAAGAACTCTCTGGCTGAGAAGTCTAAAGTCCCTCCCTAAACTGCAAACCTCAGGATTCCATAGAATCTTGCAAGTGGAATAAAAACACTATAACAATGTAATGAAGAAACAGCCACAGTTTTGAGAATCAAATGTTTTTTAAAATAGACATTACATAAAGTGCAGTAATGTTTTTATTTTAATTCTTTATTTTTATTATTTTTACGTGCACGATCTAAATTGTTTTTAATGTTATTCCTATATTACCTTCCTTTACTTAACATAACTTTACATATACTTAGCTAAGTAGCAGAGATGCTAAAAAATGCATTAGTGATTTGCAAAGATGTGTATCCAGACAATAGCAAGAATGCCTAATGGAAATTGATGCCCATTGGACATTGGCTCCATTTCACAGTGGTCTCTTTGCTGGCTCTGCTATATAGTAACTTAACAGTAGCCCTCTACTGCATATGGATATTATAAAAATTCTAATCCCCACTTACATAACTCCCCTTAGGAACATGTAACTTCCATACAGTATTCCAGCTATTGATAAGTTCATCCTGTTTCAATATTGGCCTACCATATGTTTTAACTATTTTTTTAAAAAAAATTGTAAACCTCCTTGAGTTCAGGATTTGGGCAAAAGGAGAAATGTTAATGGGCGGGGAGAAAGAGGAGGAGAGAGCAAACACAGGCTAACCACCTAATCATATTCTCCTTGCATCTAATGAGCAAGATAGTTTTTCCAGATAGCAAGAAATCTCTGTATCCAAATTTTAATACAAAACAAAAATAATTTCATTTTCTCCCAACTTCATAGAGGCTTCAGATTGCAGAAGAATCGATTTTTTAAAAAAAGCTAAAGCTGGCTGTACAGAGCCCAGTAAAATGTGACATTCATGAAGCAATGCTACCATCTGGTGGTCATCTTTAGCCCTGCACCACATAACTATGCAATGTTTGGACGTGTTACTCCTTTGGCTTGTTTTGATTTGTGAGGTGCGATAATAATAATAATAATCGCAATCATCATCATCATCCTCAGAAGAAGAAGAAGAAATAAAAATTGTATGCACATGTTTATACAAGGAATGTGAATTAACCACTGAGAAAAACCTGTAAATTTTTTATGTCCAAGGGACATAGGCCATTTCTGCACGGATTAAATAAAACGGTGCAGTGCGTCCTCCACGGAGGACATCCGCACCTTGGAGCAGACTGGGTCCGGACTACTTAGTGTAGATCCACACCTCAGTCCACTCCGGAGTGACCCCAAGTGGTCCTCCAGCGTATTTTTGAAAATCCTGATTTTTCAGTTTTTTCAAAAAGCCGGCATGTGCCATTGCATGCCTGCTCTCCCATGAAGATTCACAGGCTTGCACCAATGCGAGCCTGTGATCTGCGGAGGGTGGGCTTTAGGCTGGCGAGTTTCAGCGGTTGGTCGAGACCCACGACCAACTGGAAGCCGCCATTTTGAACGCCAGAGCAGTGGGAAGCGACAGCCACGCACTGCTCCAGAACAGCCTGGACCGGCCTGGGGAGTCAGAAGATCCGATAAGTAGCGGCGCAGGGTGGTTCCCTCATCCTGTGTGGAAATGGCTATAGTTTACCATAGTAGCTAGCAGCTTTCCTTGAGAGTGCTGCACTGCACGAAATAGTTCTCCAGACAAAAGTGAGGTGGTACACTCACTGTTTAAGGAGAATGAGTTCCATATTGAACCACTGAAGAGACATTGAATTCAGTGGGACTTCACCTAATTTGGAGCCAGCCCACGCTCTCCCTAGAAATAGTGATACAAAATGGCTAGCATCATGTTAGTGACATATTTACAATATGTGTAAATTGTGTTACACGTGCAGGGTGAATTATTCATCACTGAGCAACAGACGTATTCTGCTGACTGCAGTGGAAGCAGAACTGCATATATAGCAATGTTGCTCACTGTGATAATACATTTTATATTTGTGTATTGCACATTACAGTTGTGCATTGCAAATTGTGATTGTGTTTTTCTCATTGACATTGCCCAGCAGCAAGCAGTCATTGACATGTGTTGCACAATGTACTTCATGGGGGCTGTGTAGTGTTGGCACTACATATCTCCACATGTGGATATTTACACTACACAGAACAGTGTTGGATTGCATCCATTGTGTTGGTCATATTACTGGTCCATTAGGTCAGGACTGTCGATACAGACTGGTAGCCCCACACTGGGATTTCACATAACTTTCTCCCAAACTTGTTGAGAGAGGCTAAAGACTAAATGTAGGGCTTTCTGTGTGCAAAGCCGGTACTCTACCCATGGTCCTTACAGCCCTGGTGTCTGAAAGGACCTTCTTCGGCCTTCAGAAGCAGTGGTGGCTGGTGGCTTCTGTGCCAGTGGGGTGTTAAATCCATCCTGGGTTTTAGTCTGAATTTTAAAGGATGTACCCAGTGTGGTGAACCCTATCTGCGAAATAGTTTCAGCAATATGGATAGCTACTTCAAAATCTAGACAAAAATCTAGAATGTATTAATGTGAACTCAAGGCCACCACTGCTAAGAAGCTAAGGGCCTTGTGTACCTTCTAGGAACAACACATTCAGGAAAACAAGGTGCCCTTTCACTTGGGCTCACTGATTGTGTTTGTAATGATTATTCTCTGTCAAATTATGAAGGTCTTATTTGTGGTATTTTACAGGGCTCCTTGTCCTTCATATTCCCTATCATTGCTTGCACTCTAACCAAGAGACAACAGTGACAGCTACGGTAGGTGACTAATGTTTTTATTTTCTTGTGGGGGGTGTTTCTGTAAACTCATTTGGATGTTTATACCATCTTACAAACTCTGGAGTTTATAGATCTTTAAGATTGCATCCATCTCCCCTGAGTCTATATTATGCCCCATTAAGCTACTGATGGGTGTTTTGGGGATTCAGAAGTTTTTTTTTTAAAAATCATTTAAAATTTATTGTCTGTACGCAATAGAAATGTTGTAAAAAAAGTTTCAGTTTTTCATTTCTTGCCCTGCCATTTCCTCCTGCAGTTCCCTGTTGTCTGTTGAAGTTAGAGACTGATTTCACTGATTTCACGTTTTTGTTAGATTAGCATCTTCATTTTTGTGTTCTTGTGAATGTTATCTAGACTGATTATTTATTTATTTATTTACTCAACCAACCAACCAAGGGATGTAAAGTAGATTTACTCATGCTGAAACCTTATCCCTCCCATCCCCCTGCCAAAAGAAAATTTTTTTCTAACCTGAGAAGGAAAAGACAAGCACTTTGAGGATTCACTTTAATTGTGTTTTTGCACAAATCTGTATATGTGAAAAATACAAAGTTCTTGCACATCGAAAAAAATCTGCATGGAATTTTTGCAAAAAAGAAAAATGCTTAAAAATATTTGTACTCTTGCTACATGGGAACAACATTTTTGTTTGTTTGTGTGTGAAAACAGGAGAGATTTACATATCTTAAAAACCCCATATCTGTACTACATTGTTATAGTGCTATTATTCCACTTTCAACATTCTGTGGAATTCTGGGCTTTGTAGTTTACTTGAGGCCAAAGAGCTATCTGGCTGAGAATTCTAAATGCCCCTCCCTAAACTGCAAACCCCAGGATTCCATAGGATGTTGAAAGTAGAATAATAGCACTATAGCAGTTTAGTGCAGAAATGGCCACAGATTATGGAGAAAGAAGCTTAAAGACCATTCAGTGTAACTTCCTGTTTAATGCAAGAAATATACAGCTAGAGCTTTCCTAAGCGTTGGTTGCCCAGCCTCTGTGTGAAGTCCTCTAGTGAACGACAGTTCATCTTCTAACACAACTATTCACCATCTTATCAAATGATTCCTACAATCATTATATTTGTCCTAATATTCACTCAAAAGTAACCTTGCCACAGTAATGAAAGCCCATTAGATCTGAGTAACTAGTCTGTACCTTTTTCTCTGTGAAAGGCTTTGAGAGATCCTTTTTCTCTCCAGGCTAAACGTGCTCAGTTCTTTAAAACTTTCACTGTACTTCTTGTTTTCCATATCTCTGATCATCATTGTTATCCTTTTCCTACCATTATTTATTTCAGTTCTCACACTCCATTCCTCACAAGGTTAGTTCAGAATTGAATACCTACCATGTATCTTTCACAGTGAAGGAAGACTTAGAGAATTCATTCAAGCTTTTCTGCAGATTCCTTATCCTCCTCCAGTACAGCTTTAACTCCCTAGTCATAACTATTGCAGCTAAATTCGATTAGCCAGCTACAGCCACTAACTAACATCAGCCATAGTAAGCGCTCACATGCAAGCTAAGAGAAGAGGTAGGGATGTAAATCCTGATTTGGTTTGTTCTTCTGTGGCAAGTACACATTGAAAACAAAAATCCTTCCTGCAGGATAGTAAGATGTGAGCTTTGTTGGTGGTTTCAGAGATATTTGGTGCAGTTTTTGGCACATTCCTTTAAAATGAACAAATTTTAAATATAGTATTGCCTCGTCACACATACTAGTAAAAGTAATAGTGCTAGATGAATTGTTTCCACCTTTATGAATCAACCTGTCTTTTTGTGATTGTGTGCTCTGTCTCTGTTTCTGTCTCTCTCTTTCTCTGTATGTGTGCGTGCATGCACAAGTATGTAGCTATACAAAGGGAAAAGCACTAATATTATGTAGAGACATTTAGCACAAAATATAGAAACAATGGCCATTTCTGCACAAGGCGAGGGAATCTCTCCGTGCCATTACTCACCGGATCTTCTGGCTCCTCAGTCCGGTCCAGGGTGAATAGGAGCAGTGTGAGGTCTTAGATCCTCACTGCTCCGGCTTCCAAAATGGCGGCTTCTGGTTGGTCGTGGGTCCTGACTAACCGCAAAGCTCGCCATGCCTAAAACCCTCCCTCCGCAGATCGCAGGCATTGGTGCAAGCTTGCAAATCTGCACAAGGGAGCAGGCACGCAATAGCACGCTCTGGAAAAAAGAGAAACCTCTTTTTACCGGTCTTTAAAAAGGATGCTGGAGGACCAGTTGGGGGCGTTTCGGAGAGGACTGAGGTGCCGATCTCCAGTAAGTAGTCTGAATGTAGTCCACTCTGAGGTGCAGATGACCTCCGTAGAGGATGCACTGCACCATTTTAATTCCCCCGTGTGGAAAAGGCCAATGATGAACAAAATGCTGGATGTGCTGATCTCAAGATTGAGGCAAAACCTCTTGCAGAAGTTGATGGGCTATCTTACAATACCAAGATGGCCTTTCTTTACCAAAATCTTGGCAATAGTGAGATATTTTCTACATCCCTAGTAGTCCTGCCATATTTAGACAGCATATAGTTAGGCTAAAGTCTAAAGAATGGCAGCTTTTAAAAAATCATTATCATTGTCATAAGCATGTGGACTATCTTCATATCCTCTGATCCATTGCTTGCTGTGGGAAACAGACAATTGCTGTCAGAGATCCTATGCGTTTTAACTGTGTTGTCTAAATTTGAAGAACAAACACTATCACCCCGTTCCCCACCCCCAGCATCCCCGCAGACATCTAAGTTCAGCCTTCCCAGTGGCTAAATGATGAGGTCTTTGTTTGTTAGTGTTAATTGAACTCTAAAACTGCAAGCTTATTGGATGAAAAAAAAAAACACCTCTCATTCTCCCCCTCCCCTTTTTCTTCTGACTAATAGCTGGGACCAACACTTGCAAAACTTCAAACGGGTTTGTAAGCAAAGACTTTTCATCAGTGGAGCTGCACGTCTTAGCTCTAATCTTTCATGCTTTCTGACGCAACGACATCAAACGAGTCCACAGAGAATTGCAATACTCCAAAGCAACACTCCCTCCCTCTCTCTTTCTCAATCTCTCTGTTCAAACGATATCCTTGGCATCCATCCACACAATTAAAATGAGAAAACAATTATTTACATAAGTTATAGTTTAATAAATATGGTCCTTGCCCTCCCCACCTCATTTCCCCTTACAAAAAAAGAACACCCACAGGATTGTATAGGTTTAAAATAATATCCAGAGTTCAAGGGAGTGCTGTAAAAAAAATGAAAAAGAATTAAGAAGTGTCTTATGTATAAGTCTTCAAAGGAAAGGCAACCAATTTATGTTGCATTCTTACTTACTGGAATGTCGTTTGCATATTTTATTGTTCCCTCATCTTGCTTATTACAATCCATCCAAGGAGTTCTCAAAGAACATTAAGTCCTACAAATAAATAAACTGTGAATGATCAGGAAGATACAAAAAGGGAACAATTAATATCAAAGGGCTGACTTGCAGGGTTTCATTACACCAAAAATCATTATTATTATAATACAGTGGTTCCTCTGCTTGGTGCCACTGAGCAAAGACAGTTTAACTCTGGAAGCAATCAGAGATGAATAAGTATTAGAGAAAAAACTTGTCGGGCTAAAAAAGTAAGCTAGCAGCTGGATCACTGTGCAGCTTTATCATGTTGGTGCCCCACTTTGTGGGGATGGGGAGATAGTGTAGCTTTGTTTATTTTACTGTTTCTGCTAGCAGACTTTTCCAATAGTATTCTGAAGCTATTATATGTGGCACATGGGAAACCTATATAGCACTTGGCATATAATGTGCAGGGGACTGACTGATTCAGTGCCAACAACACTAGAGAGGTTTCACCCAGGAATATGCCAGAGCTAAGTGATGTCTTCCACTGTGTAAATGTTCAACATTTTACATTTTGGCCCTTTCCAGATGAGGTCACTACCACGGGTTACTGTGTTGTAGCGTCATATTGTTCTGCATGTGGGAGCGAAGAAGCCTCAGATTATTTTCTGTCATTCTGCATGGAAGCCGCTGTTAAGGTGCTGCCACGTGGTAGCAAAGCGCAGTATATGAAAACCAGAAAAAATCCAATTCACATTCTGACATTGAAGTAAATTTGATTTTTTGCAGTGATGTGGAATGTACACCCTCACCAATGCGCATTGGTGGGCAGTGGAGGGTGGGCTGTAAGACCAGAGGTAGGTATGACGTATGTACTATGTACTATGTAGGTATGCATAAACGGAACCACTCAAAGCAAAGAAACAAAAAAAACCCCCAGCCAATCACGGCCACCAGGGAGGGGCCTGAGGGGATCCAGAGGAATGACCAGCAAGGAGGTAGTGCAGATGCACAAACTCTCACTCTTCCACAGGAAGACGCTTTAAATCGAGGTGTGTGCAGAAAACAACGAAGGAAAACCACATTATTTAAATACGCCACAAAACGGTGCGAACTGTTTCTCACACCTCATGCGGAAAAGGCCTTTCGAGCATTTTTGACTTGTAAGAAAGCAAAAAGTTACTGGTCTATATTTATGTGTTACGTCCCTACCCCAAAAATAAAGGTAGATTTTATAATGCTGCCAGAAATGTTTCTGTTGGGCATGATGGATTAAAAAAAATTGGATAGTAAATATGGATCACTTCTTTGATACACGACAACAGCAGCAACAATATTGTTTTCTTAAACTTGGAAATGGGCTGAAGCACTAATGATGAAGAATGGATTGCAAAGATTTTTGAGCTGGCCCAAACTATCCTGGGTTCTAAAGGGTAAGTCAACTGAAGATTTTCTGCAAAATTGGAAAGCATTTATGGACTTTTCATGCAATATAACATCTGATGATGTAATGATCTGTGGCTAAGGTTATTAGTAACTAGTAGGATTATTAAGTTAGATCTGTAGTTAGGATGCAGGGGCAGAGCCCTACTATGTTTTCGTTATGGGTCCTTTTCCCCTTTCTTGTCTCTGTTCTTTTCTTTTCTTTCCTTTCCTTTCTGTCTTTTCTTTATTTTAGTGTATATTACTTTGTCATTTAGATTGTTAGCATTAAAAACAAAGAAATAAAATGTTCAAGCATTTTTGATTCAGCAGGAGGAAGGCCGCTCCAACAGAACACTGGACAAATTATAACTTTGCAAAGACTTGACATCTTCTAAATCAGGAATGGGGAAAGTGGACCACATACACCCCATTGGCCACACTTTTGTGGCATCTGAAACTCCCACCATCCCCCCCTTTTTAAAAAAAAATCAGCATGGTTTTTGTGCAGTTTTTAACTTTAAACCATTCAGAAAGCTGTCTAATGCATGAAAATATGGGGGGAAATGCCCCCAGCCCCACAAGCACAACAGAAACCTGTACTGCAACCAAATACCTCTCTTTTCCTCTACAATCCCTCTCAAAATGGTGACAGGAAGGGATGTCTCATGTTGAAAGGACTGCAGAGGAAAGCCAGAAGCATTTGGGCTTGCTATGGAGAAGAATGCAGCCCACACGAGGCTCTAGGGGAAAAACTGGCCCCTTGACCACTGTGTAGCCATCCCCCTGTGTTCCAAATTAAAGCAGTGGTTAAACTATTGTTTTATTTTGTTTTTCCTATTCATTGGGCCCATTGTGGTAGAGGTATTAGAGGACAGAATACATTTTCTCTTGATTTTGGAAGTTTTGAGAAAATTGGCTAGTCAGACCCTTTGTCTTTGATATCCTAGGTCAGTTGTCTTGGTTTAGAGAAGGAAACGATACCCCTTTCAAAGAGAAGGATTGCATTTGATGGATAAGGTCAAGGACAGGATGGACAAAGTATGGCCTATAGGGCATGTACAGCCTTGGGGCTCCTAAATGTAGTTGTTGAAGCCCCCTTGAAGCCCTCCCCAAACCCCAGATCCTGCCAAAAGCCCCCCAAAGTGCCAACAAATTTTGTAGTTGTTTCCCCAACCTCTACAAAAAAAAAATAAAAAAAAATAAAAATCAGCTGAGTATCAGCCAAAATGGCAGCCGGAAGTGACACTGCATCACTTTCAATGTGCTGAAATGAGCCAATGGGCACAGGGAGCAAAAATGCTCCCTCCCACTCTGGAGTTGCCCATCTCTGGTGTAGAACAAAGGTAGAGAATGTGTGGATGTCCAGATGTTTTTGGCCCACAACTCCCAGCAGCCCTAGCCAGAAAAATCAATGGTGAGAGGTATGATGAACTGTTCAGAACACCTCTGAATAGCCACAGATGTCCCATTCTTGACCTATGATGAACAAAAACAGAGTATGTCAAAGTATGTCAAACTGGGATTTGTAACAGGTTAAATGCAGATTAGGCAGATTAGTGACATCATAGGTATATTCAGTATGGGAATTTATCTGCTGCTTTTAAAAAGATTACTTGTCTTTGGAGTCAGCGTATGGAACCCTGTTAGTGCTATACACATGTTTAAGCATGGCACATGTGCATATGTCTCTTCTTAGATGGGCAGCATGGGTCTATTGTTTAGTTCTTTGCATCCCAATCAAAACTTCCCACCAGCAGGTGCAAAAACTTGAGAGATGCGGCCATTTCCTGGTGGAGGAGGAGAGGGAGGCAAATCAGATGATGAAGGTGAGTTTGCTCTGGGCTCTGAGGGGAAGGAAAATTAAAGTGAACTCCATTTGTAAGCACACCCTTGTTTCTTCTCCCCTCTGATCTGAGACATTTGCTTCTTCACCACTTGAATTGTACCCCCTTCATCCCCTCACCACTTGTACTTAACAGTAGTGGCAAGAGCAGGGGCCACTCCTAGGGTCTGACAGCTGGCAGCAGTGGGGAGAATATAGAACTGAAGGGACCATTATGATTTGTCTGCTTGATGAAGGATCTCAGTCATTTATTCCTGAAACTATGCAGTTATGCACACAGTGATTATCCCATTTGTCCTTCCACAGAGAGATTTCCTCAGAGACATATATTCAGCAACCACACTTGTTAATTAAGTCCATGTTTACCCTCCACTAATGAATCAGAAAAGGCATGCTGATCACAAGATATGAATGCAAGGATTATGACAACTGCATCTCATTACTTGAGGGACCACCACATAGTTAATCATTATCTAGATTGATCCTCTAGATTTATAACCTCACTATTAGCGTGGTTCCTTCAGATGCACACATCAGTGCAAAATATGGAGGACAAGGATAGGATGATTGGGACATTGGGAGTAAAGATATTTGGCATGGCCCCATTCCTAGCTTGAGCATTAATTTGCAAAACATGAGCACTTGTATGAACAGGGCAATCACTGCATACTTACAAATGAGAAATTGTTTCAAGAGGCTGCTAGTTCTGTTTCTGTATCTGACATGAAGCTTCAGATCTAAAGGTATTTGCTTAACCAAAACTTCATGAGGTTTCTATAAATACCCAGTCTGAGATATGTTACTATAAATAGTAAAAGTGTGAAATTAAGAAAAAAGAAATCTCAGCAAATCTTATTTTAAGAGCAAATTATGTGGGGGCATTCATTAGATTCAGGATGTGCATACGAATGAAGCATGGCCTTTAATGTAGCCAGTGTGCTATAATGGCTACAATACTGCATGAGGTCTAAGGAGATCGGGGTTCAAAGAAACTCAGCTTTGTAAGTCCTTGGTAAGTCCTGAGTAGGTCAGTTTCTCTTATCCTTACAGGATTGTTCTGAGTGTGGTACACTAAATAGTGTGGTTGAATTTGGAGAACCAGCCTAATGTTTCCCAGAATGTCATCCTGAACACGTGGAGGGTAGTAGGGATCAAGAATGGGAGGACTTTGTTTTTTGGAATATATACTTACCAGGAGAAAGCAAGCGCCAATCATTACAGCCTTGATTTTTACATCAAGATCTACAGGCACCTGAATACCAAAGTTGGCCGTATTAGTAAAGATGTTATTGACAAATCCAGACCAATACTTGGAAATCTTGCCAATAGTTGACATATCAGTTAGAGATTTTATCTACAAAAAGGAAAAAAGAGAGAGAGAGAGAGAGAGAAATCATATATAAGGGAAAAAGTAATTACTGAAGTATATTCCTCAAATATTTGGAGAAATAGGATTAAGCTTAACGCTTTGATAATTCATGGTGACATTGGAGCTCCTTTGAAGACAGCAAATGAATTAGGAGCTTTGAATGGATGAAAATAGAAAGAATAGAGTTAAGCTACATGATATGTCTGGAACATCACCAGTGGTTTAAATTCATTAGAAGTATTTTAGGAATTCCCTTCAGGTATAATTTGGGCTGACAGTGAAACTCTATTGAGCTGAAGTCAAACATTAATTTAATTTAATCATCATGTTGATTACTTTTAGTAACAATAACAATAACTTGTAAAGGAAAAGCTACAACTATTTTAAATATGCTAAATAGAATCACTTGTGATTCTGTTTGAATTCAATTCAGGACTTTCACTATTTATCAGGAAGTTGTCAGAATTTCAGTCCCAAAGCAGGTTTTCTTTTCTTTTCTTTTTTTACAGCCAAAGTGTGCAGAGTTCTACCTTCTGTACAAAAATTTATCTTATTATTATGGTTGGCATCACTGAGGATAACAGGGACCACTTTGTTCTGGTTCAGATCTTTTTTGTTTGATCATTCCTTCTCTGTTTTATTTCAGGGTTCTAGGTAAAAGCTTTCCTTGTAACTGTAGGGATCAGTTTTGGTCCTTTTTATTACATAGTCTCCCTCTTGGATCTCCTATTTCAGAACTGGATTTTCAGCACCACATTTATGCAGATGACATTCAGATTTTCCTGAGTTTTAAATCAGTATGTGGAAGACCATGATGAACTGACTGACAAGTGTTTCTTTGTAAGCAGATGTTTAATGGTAAGCAATGGCTTGAGTTTCTGACCGAACACCGCTGGCCAATGTAGCACAGTTGCGCACACAGATATTTATACTACACCAGGAGTGGGTAATTGTGGTGGGCAGGCAGTAGTCAACCCCCCTAGATCTCCCACAGGGTATATCACCCCTCCACAGGAATCCCAAATGTAAGACAGGAATTGATGTCTCATAATCACTTTCTGTTTTTGTTTTGAGGGTGGCTGCAGAGGAAAACAGAGGTATGTGGAGTTATTGAGAGATTCTGAGGTACTTTGAGGGGTTGTGTGTGTGTGTGTGTGTGTGTTTTCATGCATTTGAGGGTCCTCTGTGAGATTTGGGTAAAACTTACCTTTTAAAAATGTGTTGTTGTTTTGTTTTGCTTTTAAAAGAGGGGGGTAGAGGCTTTGGGGGACTGGTGGAGCCTTAAAAGATCCCAAAAGTGGAGTCAAGAGGCTACATATGACCCAAAGCTCACAATTTTCCCACATCTGTGCTACAACAATGTTGAAGAGGATCTTGGCCTAGAAGTTGCAAAAATTACCAGGAATGCCATCTTAACTGATTTTGTATCTTGCAGTATTTTGCCGAAGATACTCAGTGGAGATTCAAACAATGACGAACAATGACATCAAGGAAGGTTATCCAAAGTACCTCAAAGTCAACATCTCCAAAGCAACCACATGTTGCATAAGGGCCTATTATCTTTAAGACATCCTCATTACTTTCATTCCTGATAGTGAATTTAGGGAGAAGAGGATCCCATTTCTGTATAACATAGCCAACTGTGGTCCCAGGAGGAGACTGAACTTCCACCTATTGGATGAAAAGAAGGAGAAAGAGGAGGAGGGGGAGGAAGAAATCGTATGCTAAGGGGTAATTTAAAAAGGTAGTTGTTATAGCAACACATCTGGACTATAAACAACATTAGGCAGTGTTAAGCAAAAGACCCTTTTTTTTTTTTAACCAAAACTGCCATAATCTCCAGCCAGTATGGTCTCAGAATGGATATTCTGGAAGCTATAGTAAGAAAATCCCACACAGGCTTACTACTCTGCAGACATTAGATGGATTGCTTTATTATTATTATTATTTTTAATGAAAAATATCTCCCTCATCTTAGAAGTACCAGTGGCATATGAGTGACAGTGATAGCATATTTGATGTCCTACCAGTGTAATGGAGCTTCAAGCATGTCTCACAGCCCCTACATTGTTGCATCTTGAGTAAAGAAAACTTAAAAGGGACCCCAGGGTACAACATCAACCCTATAAGGTGGATTAACACCATTCTTTCTATCCAACTCACTATGGGCCATGGGCCTCTCAGAAAATCCCTAAGGAACCAAGGAGCAAAGCCAAACCCTTCTGTTCTAGATTCTGAGGCCAGAAGCCTCTAAAAATTAGGAAAATCCTGGAGGCAAAGTACCAAAGTAGTACCAAAGTAGTTTGGGACAAAGCACAGACAACGTTACAAGGAGGTAGGCTTCCTTAGGCCATTTCCGCATGTAGCAATGGAATCGCCCCGGTCCAGTATTTACCGGATTTCTTGGCTCAACACTTGGTCCGGGCTGCTCCGGAGCAGTGCGTGGCCGCCGCTCTGCACTGCTCCAGGGATGAAAATGGTGGCTTCCGGTTGGTGGAGGCTCTCCACCGACCGCTGAAGCTTGCCAGCCTAAAGCCCGCCCCGGCAGATCTGCAGGCGCACAGTGGTGCGAGCCTGCAAATCTGCACCGGAACGCGGGAACGGAGTGGCATGGAGTGGCGCGCTCCGTGCTTTTTAAAAAGCTGAAGAAACAGGTTTTTAAGAAGCATGCTGCACGACCACTTCGGGTCGTTCTGGAGCGAACTGAGGTGCGGAACTATGTAAAGTAGTCCGACCCAGTCCTCTCCCAGGTGCAGACGTCCTCTCCGGAGAACGCTCTGCACCAGTTTTTTAAGCCCGTGTGGAAATGGCCTTAAAAAGAACATAAGGAACACAATATCCAGGAAGCCAGAAGAGTGTTTGCAAAATATTTAAACCAGCACAGTTAACTAATAAAGTTGAACTAAACCTGACAGTACACACCACAACATAGGCCATTTCCGCACTAGACTGTTATAGCGCTATTATTCCACTTGCAACATCCTATGGAATCCTGGGATTTGCAGTTTTGGAAGGGGCCAGGCGCCCCTCCCTAAACTGCAAACACCAGGATTCCAAAGGATGTTGCAAGTGGAATAATAGCGCTATAACAGTCTAGTGTGGAGATGGCCATAGTGTAGAACCAGAACAGGAATTAAAGTCACAGTTGACCTACTCTGTATTTTCCATGACTAACAAAATAACCCCTCAAACACAGTTCCCAAATGGCTCATACATACCTCAGTTTTTATTTCAAATGAAATTCATTCATTACATAAAGGCCATTTCTGCACTACACTCTTACAGTGCTATTATTCCATGCTCAGTGGAATTCTGGGGTTTGCAATTTACTGAGGCCAAATTGAAATCTGGCTGAGAATTCTAAATGCTCCTCCCTAAACTGCAAACCCCTGGTTTTCACAGGATGTTGACAGTGGAATAATAACACTATAACAGTGTAGTGCAGAAGTGGCCAAAGATAGGAAATTTACCTGCCCTTCTCTTTCTTTCTTGTTTCCATGCCTGATTATTGAAAATGCTTTGAACTGCATTTTTACTCCATGTAACCCCACCCAGTCCAGTTTCCATCTCAAAGAAACTACTAAAGATTAACCACTTAGACTTTAAAAGATCATGAAGGGAAAACTGGGTTTGAAAAGCACACCCTCTATGTCCCCAACTCTCCTCCCTTTTGCTCCTCCAAATGGTAATACTCATTTTACAAATAACAAAAGCCATCTTACAATTTGGAAAGGACATGGAAAAATGTTACTTTTTGGACTATATCTCATGAAAGCTAGGTGATTCTAGAAGCTATAATCCAAAAAAAGTAAAACATTACTGAGTTCAGGATAAGTGGAGTGCTCATTCTAATATAGACTTAAATTCAGATATGTTATCTCTGCACTAAATTGCTTTCAGCTAAAGGCACACCTGGATTGACTTCCAAGGGTAAAATCTTGTCAATATCTGGATGCATAGATAAAATGGATTGTTGCTAGGATTTACTAACCTCCTGTAGGTAACATGGAAACCAGCAGCTATTACATCTTAAAGGTCTATTCACAGTGATCACCTCTCGACCAGTGTTGTCTGTAATCCTCATGGTGAAAGCCCGTAACGGTGAGCAGAAGTTGCGATCAAAGCAGCCATTTTCCTCTACTGCAAAGTAAACTCTTTGTCCCATGTGGTTTTTTATTTCATACTTACTACAGGTCTCAGTTCCCAATATAACTAAAGAAAGACAAATATTGGGAAATGTATTTAGTGTCATTATAATTAGTTAGTGATTAATTATTTGATCTATATATAGATAGCCATTTTGAGTCAGTGCTACATTTGGATTTAGATCCAAGGTTAAGTAAAGCCATTTACCTGCTGAGTAAAGCCATTTAGGCTGCAATTCTATAGATGGATACCTGAGAGTATGACCAGCTGGACTCACTTCTAAGGGCCTTTCCACACTACACTGTCATAGTGCTGTTATTCCATTTTCAGGCATCCTGTGGAATCCTGAGATTTGTAGTTTACTGGGGCCAAAAAGCTCTCAGGTGACAATTCTACATGCCCCTCCCTAAACTGCAAAACCTAGGATTCCATAGGGTTGAAAGTGGAATAATGGCACTATAACACTGTGATGCAGAAATGGCCTGTGTATATCCAGAATAATGACAGAGGCAACTTATACATATGATACATAATGTGAAAGAATTTGTAGATATCTTTGATTTTAATGGAAGGATCAAGCACGTGATAAATTCTTTTTTCATTGAAATAAAGATTGGAAGAGTATTGTCAATCCTATCCAGGGTAGATTCATTCAATCAACAGGCTTATCTAGGTGTCGACTCACCATTAAAGAATTGATTCAAAATGTCTAGCTGACAGAATTCAGGCTATTATTTCTTCAGGGGCCCTTTCAAACTACATAATTATAGCTCTGTGATTCCATTGTCACGGGAGTATTCTATGG
The DNA here is from genome assembly GCA_948472985.1 of Iguana delicatissima. NCBI lineage: Eukaryota > Metazoa > Chordata > Lepidosauria > Squamata > Iguanidae > Iguana > Iguana delicatissima. The sequence goes on from CAOKZL010000003.1 coordinate 765,852, forward strand.
AATCCTGGGATTGGTAGTTTTGGAAGAGGCATTTAGAATCCTCAGCACAGAGCTTTAGTGTCCCTCTCTAACCCCAAGATTCTGGAAGATGGACCCCTAACAGATAATGTAGAATCATAGCACAGGAAGTCGGTAGTGTGATAGGGCCACAGGTAGACTGCTCCCATGAGCTTCAAGCAGCACTTTTTAAAGATTTAAGCTAATGATGCCTGAAGTATTTGATCCAATACAATCAAATCTGATCTGCTGGACTAATATGTGGATCCAAAATTATTAACCCATCCAGCTAATAAGAGTGTATCTACATTATACTGTTGTAACCGTTTGACACCAGTTTAATTTTTATGGCTACATCCTAGGGAATCCTGAGGTCTGTATTTTGAATTTTCTGCTAGAGGACTCTAAATTACTAACCAACCAACCATTCAATCAACTGCCATGCAGACTTTGATATAACTATATAGTAAAAGTAGCATCAAATTGTTTCAACTGTGTAATGTAAATGTTTTCTTAATGTTCTCAGGCTAAAATACGTTCTCACAAAATACAGTTTTAAATTTTGAATAAAATATGTATTGAAGATGCAAATTTACAAAATATGAACTTAAATTATTTTGCATAAACTTTTTTCTTTTTTAAAAAAATGCAGATTAATGCAGAAATGGAACTTACATGTGATGGACTACAAACACACACATTCAGTCATTTGTAACTTAATGTCTTGATTTGCACATGTAATACCTTGGAGAAGCTCCACTTGCTGATGAATAATAATCTGGTCCAACTGTTGAGAAATGAAAATAAATAAGACAGCATAAACTTTATGGAAAAAAAGTTGGAAAGCTGAAGATATTTAGAGATCTTCCGCTTGATCAGTACTGAGCACCTAATTTATTAAGCTGCTCTACAGAGCATTGTTAATAAGGTACAGTGTAGTGGGTAAAGCATTAGTAATTCACTTTAGTTCAATCTCCATGGTAGGAAGCAGATGAACAGAGGTAAATTGCCAGGACATTGCAGCACCATGGCCTGCCCTAGTACATTAAGAGGCAGCACCAAATGGACTTCCTCTGAACAGAGGCAGAAAATTCAACAGCAATTGGGCCTCACTTATATGGCAACAACATAGGATACTGAATACCCTGCTGGCAGCAGGTTTCAGCTTTTCCTCCCCACCTTGGCAAAATTTACAGGAGCCTAGCACAAATCCCTCTGAAGCTACTTGTATGCAATCTGGCTGAATTAATCCCTTCTTTAGGCTCTCCTGTATCTACACACGTCTATGCACATCATGCTCATGTGGGTACCGACCACAGCTTTGTTAGATATGACATTTTCTTTTCCTAATGCAATTTAATTTGGAAGGACTGGTGATTTGGATTCTTAAATCCAATGATGTAGACTCGAGTCAGTTGACTTGGATTCAAGTCAGACTTCAGCCACTTCAGTTACTCAACTCGGACTTGACTCAGCAAAAGTTACACACTGACTTGACTCGACTTGAGACTTGAATATTTTTAGTCACTGACTTGGTGCACTTGGTTCAGTAACATAACACATTCATTCAGAAACCTTACAACTTACATGGTCACATGATGATCTGTCTCAAACCCAAAGTGTGGACACATTTTTCAGAGGGAGCAGCAAATGGATTAGGTAATGGGCTTGAGGTGGGGTTGAGGTCTGCTCAGCAGCTTGTCCCTGCTGCATATCAGAGGAGCCCTCTAAAGCTAACCTGAGCTTTCTAAAACTTTTCCTAAGAGCAGAAGACAAGACTCGGGCCCAACATGCAGGGCATGTATTTCAGAGGGGAACAGAAAATGAATTAGGCAACAGGCTTGAGGAGGAAGATCCTTCCTTCTAAAGCTCAACCAGCTTCAGTAATGAGGAATAAGAAGGATCTCCTATTCCCCACTTTTGAAAAACCCTCTAGCTTTTCAAATGGGAAGTAAGAAGGATCCTGTTCCCCACTTCCAAAGCTGCATATGGCAAAATCACAAAAGTAGAGGGCAAATTGTTAAAACTGACTTTATTCAACTCTGTCCAGAAATTCTGGAATACAGGTTGGGGTATAAAGTTGGCTCCCAGACTTGAGGCTTAACTTGAGATTTGACTTGAAAGTATCTTGCAAGGACTTGAGACTTGACTCGAGACTTGAAAGTAGAAACTTGAAACTTGACTTGAGACTTGGAGTGAAAGACTTAAATACATCACTGCCTAAATCTCAGTTTATGTCTGGTTTGGCTTGTCTTGGATCAATCTGGATCAAATCTGGCCCAGATTTGAGTAACCAAATTCAATTTCAAATCGAATCCCTACATGTAACCCTGTGCTTAGCATTGCTGTGCTTTATATTGTAGTATAGAACAACAACCACAACAAGCCTCTAAAACACCATACTAAACAATCACTAACAGTTGAATGATACTGTATGTTAAACAAAAATCAAATTATGTAGTTTCATTTTTGGTTAAAAGATACAGTATCATTAAGCTTATATTGTAGTGCCATTGCTATCAATGACATTGTATTGATTCAGCACTGATGTACCAATAGCATTCACCATGTTCAACTGTACTGGAATACAGAATGATCTCAAGCACCATGTTAGGTCAACTGCTCATGCCTTGGTCACAATACAGGGTGTAACTGGGGGCTGAGGAATGTACGCATTCTGATGTGGATACAAATTTATTCTAACAAAGTTCAACCCTGAATGAGCAAGCAAACATCATGTTTTCTCTTTCTGGTGTGTCAGAAATAAGTTCTTAGTGTGAGATGCCCATCTGATGAAATATCAGGTTTGTGGCTTTGGTGTTTCATGAACTCAAGCATTTCCCATGGTTTGGTCACTAACAGGACTTGTAGGACATCCAAAATAGCTGAATATTCAGAAATACAAAGTTTTATCTCAGATAAGAAATCTGATGCATGTCTTTCCTTTATGTGTGTGTGTGTTTACAGAAATGCAGCATTCAGGAGGAAACAACATTAGAATTAAAACAATCACAAAGGACAAAAACACATCTCTCAATAACACCATTGGCACAGTCACCTTTGGAAATATTCAGGTTGACCCACTGGCATAGAGATGAGGGGCGATGGGGGCAGTGCGCTTTAGGCAGCACTTTTTGGGGGTGATGCCACTCCTTGCCTGCTCCCTGGCATGCTGTAGCCCCAGACACCCCTTCCATCCCACCTCTACCCCGCTTGTGCTAAGCTTCGCCACTGGGTTGGCCCCTTTAGCTGTATAGAAGTTTCTTCTCTCTTTCAAGGTACATAAAAGGCAAGAATAAAATTGGGGCAAACTCTAAGTTCAATTGCCAAAAAGAAAAACACAAGCACACACACACTACATACACACAAAACCCTCCTTGCTTTCTGAAGGAGCTTTGTCCTTGTTTTGGAACAGACTTTCTACTGGTATCTATAGCAAGCAGAGTGCAGCGTAGCCAGTGCAATATAAGCTTGTGGTAGAAAATACTCAGGGTGTTCCTGTAAGTTTAAAAACAGAAAACATTTATTGTTTCAGGAAATCCATCTTGGGATAAGAAAGGAGATATACAAAAGAAAACTACCTAAATTTCAGTAGAACAGCTGCCAAAAGCTGGCTATCATGTGTGGATGCAAGCTATCATGAGGCAGGAGCCTCATGGATTCTCCCTTCCCAGACAAAGGACTAGCTTTTGGAAGAAGGGAAAAATGACCTCTGCAGGCAGGAAGGAAGCAAAAAAAAATGGCTTGAATATTTGGATCAAAGAAAGAAACAGAGAGGTGAAACAAAAGGCCAGGCATGCTATCTAGAATTCCTTCTCACTAATCACTTTATACAAGTGTTGATGCCTCTTTGCTTCCAACGAATATTTGGAAGTGTTTGATCAGATATGATATTCCAAGGCAAGAAGCTTTAGATCTGAGTGCAACAATGATGTGACAGGAGTTCTAAGGCTTCATAATTTAGATCTGATTTCACTAGAGTTCAGTCCAGCTATAAATCAAAAGTTGAGGTTGTTAGAAAATCCTCAAAGCTAGCTTCTTTCATTCAACAACTCTAAGCCTGCAGCTGAATATCAGATGGAAATAAGGAGGTGCTTTGTGAGAAAACAAGACAACAGCAACAGGGTCTAAGAAAAGTGGTTCCTTAAAGCTTTGTATGTCTCTCAAATACCATAAAATGACCTCCTACCCTACCTACAGGGGGGTTCCATTAGTCTGTTAGGGGAAAATATCCAAATCCTGTCTTTATTAGACAATTCCTTTATCAGGACCAACCAACATAAGTCAAAACCATATATAAACTTAAGTTCTCTAGGATTTTTCACCAGGCTACATGCTGAGTAAAATGAGGTTGGGGGAAGGGGGATAGAAATGAGAATCATATTATTGTATCTCCAAAGGTGTACAGCTTGCAACAATCTATAAAAATAGAGTTCAGAATGAACATTGGCCTTTAATTGTATTCCTGTCCAAAGTACATGTGGGGCTGTATACTTTCCCATGCATTGGGGTGAAACAGAGGAGACATAACTGGTCTATGCCTTTAGACCAGGGTGAAGAAAATGTGACCCATGGTCTACATAAGACTGAAACCCCCTGCTTTGCAGCTTTTGAGCCTCCCAACACATGGCCCAAGAGCCCATATCATTAAAAAACAAAACATAGTGATTTTGCACCTAGATGGCTACCCTCCCCCCCCCAAAAAAAACCTTTACTCAAATCTGCAACAAAATGCGAAACACACTGGTTTCATTCCCAGTACCCCAACCCTCTGAAAATCTTTTAAAAAGCAAAGGGAGAGGGAAAATGAAGGAGAGGCAAAAAACATCCCCAAACAATTCTATAAAACCAGAACTGACACTTTGGGTTTTTGTGTTGGCACAGTGGTGCTACCCACTGGGGGTGCAGAAGAGGTGTGTGGAAAAACAGTCCATGTCCCTGTTGAAATTACCTAACTTTGCTTTATAGCGAGAAATTCATCAATTTCTCTATAACCTATATATAGCGTGGCTCAAAATTAACTTTGTGATCTGAAGGCATGTCTAACGGAGATATTAGAAATACCTACTTCAATATTATAAATGCACTAATGCCTGACTTGTTTAATCGTTCACTTTAAAATCATATTTAAGGATTATTTTAGAGCATGCTAATGTATTTTAAAGGTTTAGTTTTTTTAAAAAAAAATCTATGCTGTTTTAAATGCTTTTATTTGTTGTGCATCCCCACAGGAGCCTTTGTGGGCTAGGAAGCAATACATAAATGTTTCAAACAAGAAGCATCATGTGGAATTATTCTGCTTCTCTAGGGGGAAGCAGTTTCAACAAACACATTTGGAACAGATCTCACATGGAAAGGATGATTATCTGTGCTAAAATCAAGGGGTGTGTGTTTTTTTCCTTGAAAAAATCATGGATACATTTTATAGAATCACAAGAAACACACACCATGGAATTTTGCCCAAGAGGAAGCAAACGTAGGATAGGGTCTTGTAGGAAGTCTGAAACCACCTTAAAGTAAGAATCTGAAAAGAGAAAAGGACCTGGCTTAAGTATTCCAAACCGGGAGGCAAAGCAGCAGGAGGCTGGTCTTGTTTCCAGGTGATGGTAGTTTCCGAAGGCTTGGCTTCACCTGGAGGGTCTGGAGAACCAGGAAGAGGCTCTTGTATAGTTTTGTAGATCTGGCCTAGGGTATCTGCATTGAAACAGTTAGTTAGTACATTAGTAATGAAACAATCATCATCAATAGCTGTACTTCAAAGTGGAAGGGGGTCTTAAGTGGAATAGCTCAAAGTTCTGTCTTAGGACATTACTCTTCAACATTTTTATCAATGACTTATTAGATGATGAGGTGGAGGGAATCGTTATCAAGTTTGCGGATGACACAAAACTGGGAGGCATAGAAATTCATAAACTGAAATTTAATAGAGACCAGTGCAAAATTCTACATTTAGGCCACAAAAACCAATTGCACAGATATAGGATGGGGGATACTTGGCTTGGCAGTACTACATATGAAAAGAACCTTGGGATTACTGTTGATCACAAGTTGAACATGAGCCAGCATTATGATGCTGCAGCAAAGAAGGCAAGTGCTATTTGTTTCAATTAATAGAAGCATAGTTTCCAAGTTGAGGGAAGTAATAATCCCTCTATATTCTGTGCTGGTCAGGCTCATCTGGACGACTGCAGTTCGTTCTGGGTGCCTCATTTTAAGAAAGATATAGACAAGTTGGAGCAGGTTCAGAGAAGAGCAACAAGGGTAGTAAGAGGTATAGAGAACAAATCATATGAGAAAAGGTTGAAGGAGCTGCCCATGTTCGGCTTGGTGAAGATAAGATTGAGGGGTGACATGACTGTACCTTTTAAATACCTCGAGGCTGTCACAGAGAGGAGGGGCAGATGTGTTCTCTGTTGCCTCAAAGGGTAGGACCAGGTCTAAGTTTGAAGTTACAGGAAAGTAGGTTTCAATTTGAACATTAGAAGGTGGGTGTCTCCTTTTCTGGACATCTTCAAAAAGAGACTGGAGATGTTCTAACTGGAGTTCTTGCACTGAACAGTGGGTTGAATTTAATGGCCCATGAGGCTACTTCCAAATCTATGATTCTATAAAAATAGGTGTTTGATCAACTACAATGCCATGGGGTCAAAATATAACATACTGCCTGTTATGATGTACAATCATCCTGAAGAAAAGCCTGGAGCCACAGAGAAATCTGTACACATTTAGAAATGTATGTAGCGTGCAACTGTGGGAGGCAGGGCAAAATGGGAGCAATGCCCCCAGATAAGAAATCTATCCCCATTGAAATTTTCCTTCAGTCTCCAAATTGCAGAAAGTGAAGCACTGAAAATTGTTCATGCTATTTCATTTGATGTCTGAACTGTATCTTTTCCTAACACTGAGGTATTAAGTTACCTGCAATGCTAGAAATTTGAGATCTGAAGGCAAACTTCTTGGGAAGCAGTGTCCTCATTTTGAGCTCCTCCTCGGATAGCTACCCTAACTTAGTACATTATACAGTCCTCTCTCCACATTTGCAGATATGACCTTCACAAACTTGATTATTTGTGAGGTGCCTGCTTGCGCCCTCCTCCCATTCTCTTCATCCCATTCCTCTGCCTTTTGCCCAGGTGCATGTGCCTTCCTTCCACGGGCTTGGGCAAAAGGCAAGTGTGTATGTCTTCTCCAGTTGTGTGGTTGCCTCTCCTACTCACTTGCCTATCACCTGGGTGCCTGGAAGGCAGTGTGCCTGAGCACACGAGTGAATAGGGGAAAGGCACATGCACATGCTTTCTCTGGGTGCACTGGCTGCCCCCTCCCATGAACTTGCCTCTTGCCATGGCTCCTAGAAGGCATTGTACCTGGACAAAACACAAGTGAAGGGGGGAAGGCATGTATGCACAACTTCTCTGGGTATGTGGCTGTCCCCTCCCATTCACTTGCCTATCACCTGGGTGCCTGGAAGGCAGCACACCCAGCTGAAATGCAAAGTAAATGGGGCAGCAGGGGGGAGGCACATAAACACACTTACTGTAGGTGCATAGCTGTCCCTTCCCATTCATTTGTCTATTGCCCGGGCACCTGGAAGGTAGGCAGTGTGCCCGGGCAAAATACAAGCAAATGGAGGGGAGCAGCCCTGGAAGGGAATGGGAGGGGGAGTGCTCACTTGAGGCAGTGGGAAGTTATTTACAGTTTTTTTACTTTTGCAAGGTTCTGAACCCTCACGAATGATGTGGGGCTACTGAGCCATATGACATGATAATGATGATATTTATTGATTGATAAAGTATATTTATTACATTTATAAGTAGGATCTGCAACAATATCTTGAAAGGTGGACTGTTCCTGCTCAGCATTCCACCAGAACTCGCTGGTCTTTTTTCTAAAAGCTCCATTGTCTCTCCTTCTCTGTTTCTTGTCCTCCTCTCATTAGTCAGAACTTTATGTCCAGACAGCGTGCTCAGTGTTCACTTGGTTTTGCCTTTGTTTGTTCTTCCCATAAAGATTTTTTGGTACTGCCGCAAACCTTCAGAATCCAATTTTTTTTTTAAAAAAAAAAAGCAATGCTGTCAAGTTTTCCCAAGCAAACTAGGACTTCCTCCTTGTGCGTGGGTATAGACATTTTATCTGCCTAACAAATGTTACTTAGAGAACTGAGCTTGCTATTACTGTATGGAAATAGGGCCCTGCCACAAGAAGTTGTAAGATGAAGCCAAATCATTTCTTCTAGCCAATTGTGGCAATTCCGACTAGAGCAACTCTCCAGGATTTCAGACAGTATTGTTTTCTCTTCCTTCTTGGTGATGCCTGAGATCAAAGCTGGGGCCTTCTTCACTGAGCTATGGCCCCTCCTTAACATAGCACTGTTTAGTTCCCTTGTAGCTTCCCATCTTTATTTCTGAAATCAGATTATGTCAGCCATTTTTGGAGGAGGGGAGTATAAACAATCAAATGGTTCATTGTACCCTTTCTAGACTTGTGCGCCTTTTCCTTCCTTTTAGCTTTTTAGACAATGCATTCCATTGGTCCTCCCCTGTGCTGCAAGTTTTTTTCCCATTTATGCTGTTAACATGCAACTCCGTAAGTCCTTACCAGAGCATGAAATGAGTGCTACTAGGAATTAGTTACTTTGTCAACTAGTTGTTTTATTTTCAGTGACAAAATGGAACACTGTCATTTTCTTGCCTGCAATAGCTTGGGCTCTATTCACTACTTTTGAGTTAATGGCCCTTTCCACAGGATGTTGCCATCCCGTGTTGGGGATAGGAGAAGTACAGGATCCAGATAACAGTTGTGCATGATGTCATCCAGGTCCTGTCCTTCTCCTGACCACAGGCAGCATGATTGTATCACAAATCATTGATAGGTTTTCCCCTTCAATGACTGGAGATTGCACCACCATCCTGCAACTTACCAGCACTTACCTGGTGTGCAGAGGTCCTAGAAGCACAATGGCTGCGCTTCCTATCCCAGCACAGCCTGAGACAGTACCCGGCTGCACTGCAGAAGGAAGAGGCAGTGCCATCGTGCTTCCTCCATTCACAGAGGCAGCTGGTGCAGAGGGGAGCACTCCTGTCACACTCCTCTCCTAGCAGAGACAATGCTGGAACCAACACCCAATGTCTCCGGAAGAAAGTAAGCTGAGGAAAGGGCCAATGTAATAGGGTTTCTGGCTGTTACTTACTACTGGGTGTGTTGTGACTCAGCCTGAAAGAAGAAAGAATCACATGGTTGGCTACCTTGGGAGATGTTTTGCACCAAGTGAGGAGCCAGCAAGAAGTAAGGGGAGAAATAGGGGAAAATAAGGGGGAAATAGGAGCTGCGCTAGTGACTCAGGATATTGGGATTTAAAAAAGAAATAAAAAGTTATCTTTCCTTTTCATCCTTCTTCCATTCTGCTCAAATGAAAGATACTGTGCTTCTGCTGTCAGAAAGATAAGAAAAAAGAGTCAATGTAAATGCATAGAGGAAAGAAGGCTGCCTTACAAGTCTGGTAGCTCCAAACAAGAGCACAGCGTGCACACTTGGACAGCCTAGGTTGGCATAAGGTGTGTGAAAGTGTTTACAGGATGTTGGTGTGTGTCTCTACAAGTCTGAGGCCGGCTTAGGCTTGAGATTTAAAGCAACTGTCATGGGAAAAGAAGAAGGATTGTGTGAGTGCCTGTTTCTATGTATCTGTGTGCAGTGCACATGGTAGCTGTATAGTCTGCTATGCTGTGCCTGTGAAAGGAGAGGGGAGAGTCTAGGAAGAATAATGCTTCATTCAGAATTATGATGATCAGAGATGGAGAGGTCCAGAGAGCATTTTATTTTTCAGTATAACAATATTAAAGACAATGTGTTAGTAATGAATAATCCAGTGAATTACTTCCTGAACCGCAGTGACAGTAGCAAATAATGGCCTCTTAAATGATCAGAATTAGTAATGTAACTAACTGGCAATGGCAACAACAACACTATATAGGGCCTCCCTTCATCCCCATCATATGACACAATTTATTATCAGATGTTCTTTCTCATCCATCCTTCACTAACCCTAGCAGGATGTATTCAACACAGCAATGTGCATACACAGTAAGAATCTTTATGGTCTCCAGACCTTCCATCCTTAATATTGCCACTTCTGTTCATCTCCCATCTGTATCCATTCATGTTACACAAAGCCAAGCAGCTGCAAGTTTTCCTGCCCATCTCTTCCTCCCCTGATCATGTTCTCCTGATGCCTCTCACTTTTCCAGGATTTCAAGGGATCAGGTACCCCATTTGGAGAAATGCTTTACATGATAAGCATGTCTTTACAATTTGGACATAACCATGGATTTCTCCTTTCTGCTGCTGTAGGTTTCAAAGAAGCCTTTCCCCATTATTTGAATGTGAGAGCGACTGTTCCATCATGTAATCATATTTTGATCTTAATTTATCATTGCAGCCACAGCTTTCCTTCAAAGCCTGAGACTGCAGGAAGAAGAAGGAATCCCTTTGAATTTCTATCTGGCTTTTAAAAAATGTATAATGGGGTCATAAATATTTCATCTGCTCTCCAGCATCATTTTACCTTACAGAGTCCTGTTGTTGCCAAAACCTGTGTTACATGAAATGCCATGAAGTTTTATTGGCCAAGTGTTAGTGCCATTTCTAAAGAAGGAAGAAAAAGAAGGCACAGTGAAGTCTGCCCTGTCAGTCAGACTTCAGCTACAGAAAATGAAGCAGCAGGTGCACTAAATATTCATGGAAATTTAAGGCATTTTGAAGGGCGGTGTGCATCAACCTATGTATTTGTTACAGTGCTGTGTTGGTGATCTATTTCAGTCATTTTCCACATACCTAAGACATACCAGGTATTGATATAACACCATTAAAAATGTTTAAATTAAATTAAATCATATAGATCAGTGGCTTGCTTACTTGCTGATTGAATGATTTTAGTAACCTTATTTAAAGATTATGCAAAAGTGTTTCTTAGCCCTGAAACAGGACATTAAATTTTGTGAAGTGGTTGATAATATGTACATCAGTTTCCCACCACCAGCAGCCACAGAACAAACATGTGAGGCTGGACTTGATTTCCCCCCGTTTTGCAGATCTGGGGACTGATGCTTGGAATGTATTGAGGAGTACCTTAATTCTTACACTCCAAGATGTCTGTTACAGAAAAACAAAAGAGTCTTGGGGCATGCTGAAGGTGAATAAATGTATTATGTCATCAGCTTCTACTGATGACATGTGGGAAACAGGGCCACACGTGTACGCACACTCACACACACACACTAAATCAACTCAGCACTGTTATGTTAAAGGAGCATTCCCTGTATAATTCTTGTGTGTGGAAGAGGAGATGGAAACTTGGGTGTGAACTTGTTAGTACTTCTAGAAAACTCTCTTGACAAATTGTAACACCTATGCTCTTTAAAGAGGCAAGCTGGTAGGTATGAGAGAAGAATTTGACTTCATTTTTAAGTGTAACACTTCATTATTATTTTTTAAGGGAAAAACTTTGAAAGGCTTTTTCAGTTGGCTGCAATTTTCACCTTTAATGAGAAGTGAGCTGTCTCGAACTGAAGTGAAGACATGGCACAAACTACCCTTCAGTCTGATTGCGCTCAATTGTCCTTCAGAAGCTTGTTAGTGGGAATTTTGTCAACCATGTTCAAAATGATCACTACTTCCCGATGCAATATTTCTCAGCTGAAGTGTGCTCAAAGGATGAAAATCTTTTTAATGGAAGCATGACCTTTCCATGTTCCTTACTGAGGAATAAATAGCATGCATACATGCGTAGACCAAGGCAGGTGTTGAGCTTTTCCTTATATCAGACATCCGCCAGGAAATGCAGCTTTAAGTTTATATATTATATTTGACATTCTATTATATTCCGCCTCCATTACTGCATAGTCAGAGCAGAAATTACCGTGTCTTTGTCACTTTCCTATTTAATCAGATTGCTGATTGCTGTGTACTGTTAAGGGTGGGTTTCTCTCTCTCTTTCTCTCTCTCTCTCTAGTAAACAAACCTTTACAGGTTATATATAATAACTTACCTTGAGAGGCCATGAAGCTGCCTGAGTCACGTCTTCAAAGGAAGCCAGGTTAAAAGAAAAAGGCTCTTCTTGTTGCAGTTGGGGAGTGGGGGAAGCACAGCATGCAAAAACTTCAGAAGGTGTCTGTCTACTTCATGTCAGGTTACAAAAGAACAGCAAGGAAACACATCACCTTTCTCATATTCCTGATCACTGAATTTTATGGGTATGGACAACAGGAGGAGATGATGCTTGTTAGGGGAATGATGGCTCACTTTAGAAGCATTTTGCACCTGGGTGAACAAGAAAGACAAATTGTACTCATGAATTAAATCTGCAGAATCTTTGCTTGTATTAAATGAATCTAGCCTAGTATTTACATTGTTTATATTGCTTGTTCTCACACATTAGTGGTTTATGTCTACATTAAGAAAGATCACAATCTACAGTAGTAGTTCTTATTTGATGAAACCTTGTGGCTTGTGCCCAGAAAGATGTGCAGAAGCACATACTCACACAAGTTTGCACACTATCTATATTTTACTTGTTTGACATTTATTTCCTTCATGTAAACTGCAGTATTCTGGAAAGGAAAAAAAAATGAAAATATGAAAGACTATTTTTTTCCCCCTGAAAACTGAGTGTGACAAGAAAAAATCAAATTGGAAGGAAATGGAAGAGAATCATTCTTTGTGCCCAGTTTATAGGCCCCCAAGTGAAGAACCTCCAGTCTAAAGAGATAGACAACAGTACTGCTAAACACAAGATTTTCAATACTACAGAAGCATGAAACATATATGTGTAATGGAGGTTTTGTCCTACCGTCGGTCTCTGTTCGTCAAGGGTGATTACTCCTTTACAGACTGAAATTATTTCCAGGAAAGAATGCCATCTGCCCTGCACTCTACAAAGCCAGAGCCACTATGAAAATGGAATTTAGATATGGAGATCTTACTTCAAAATGGAGACTAAGTCATAAAGCTAATGGTTACTCTAAAAGCATTGGGAAAGAGCAACCTTGAGTTGCCAGCTCATATTTCTAACTCGAATGACCAAGTTGCCATGGAGATTGTATCCATGTGTGGAGATTGTATCCACAGTCATGATTCACAACTCTTAACTGACCACAAAAAAGGACTATACAGGGAAAAGGATGTCATGCAAAACTTGGCAGACTGAAAGTCATTGTTATTCTCATTCACATTTCTTTACACTCAGTCTTATTCATTTTGTGAAGCCCCTTGAACATCCTGTCATGGTAACTATACGTAAATTGAAACCCCTCAGATGTCCATTCTCTGAGTTTTTCAGATAAATAATCTCTAGTATGCAATTCTTTCATCTCTTATTTGCACTCATAAAAGCCCACTTCATAATTTAACTGAGGAATTCACAGACACAAGATACCTACTAACTCAGGCAGGATTGACACGTTGCTTTTACCATTTCCCAGCACGAGGAGGCTATTTTCAAGTGGTCTCCATTTCAACAACAACAACAACAACAACAATAATAATAGGGACAACAACAACAGCATAGCACACAAACCAGCCTGCAAATGACACCTGAAAAAGAGATTAGACATTTTCATGAAACATGTCAAAAACTATTAGCCGTAGACCAGAGATTAGCACAGACACAATACGTGAATCATATAAGACCCTCCACCGTCCAGGTTGCCATATTAAAAATGTTGATATTTAATATTTGTATAAAAGGAATTTCAGCAGATGTTGCTTGTCTTGCCAACAGGTAGGAAGCAACACCTAATGAAATTCCCTCTTCTGCACAACCATTAAAGGTACAGGAACCATCTCTAGTTTTCACTCTATCAACCTTATTCTCATCTCTTTTTGTGGCCTCTGATGCCATGATCAAATTTGCTATCATGCCTGAAAAAATTCAGTATCATCGTTAGGTTAAGCAAGGTCACCTTTTTTTGTGTATGTGGGGGTAAAACAAGGTTTATTTCCCTATGTACATCATTTGAAAGCAAAGCAAAGCAAGAGATTCTGATACCCCTCACATGAGTTGAAATAAAATATTTGAGATTTCTTTTGGCTTCTTGGGCTACATGCATATATAGGGAAGTCTACAGATGTGTATAAACATTACATGACAAAGGGAAAACCATGCTCACTCAGAGCTTTCCTACTGTGTGGAAGAGCTCTACACAGTCTGCAGAAAAGAAGGATAAAAGAAGACTTGATAACCACATTCAAATATTTGAAAGGATGCCAAATCAAAGAAGAAACAGGCTTGTTTTCCATGGGTCCAGGAACTAGGACAAGGAACAATGGATTCAAACTACAGGAAAAGAGATTCCACCTGAACCTCAGGAAGAACTTCTTGATGATCAGAACTGTCTGGCAGTGGAATATGCTGCCTCATAGTGTGGTGGAGTCTCCTTCTTTTGAGATTTTTAAACAGAGGCTGGATGGCCATCTGTTGGGAGTGCTTTGATGTGTCTTCCTGCATAACGGGGTTGGACTGGATGGCCCCTGCGGTCTCTTCCAACTCAATTATTCTATGATTCTATTTCTGGTGCACTGCTCCATCTGATATGGTCTGAATATGGATGTAAAGCTTCACATTCTCATCTTCACATACAAGGATGAATATTCTCTATAGTTTTCTCCCTACTGTAGGAACAAAGAAAGACTTCTGCTCAGTTCTTGAAATATACTCTTAGTTATATATTCTCTGAGGGAATCATGTTGTGCCAAAATGCATGAAAATTTTCCGCACAAAACCTACCACCACTTCTTCTGAGAAAAAGGTACCTTGTTTGCATTTATGCAGGACAAAATATATGGTATTTCTACACAGAACAATTTCCTAAGAGACTTCACAGAGTGCAATAAATCTTTTTTCTTGGTAGAATTTCCTGTCATGAAATGAACAACAGCAAATATTCCCTATGTCCCTTGTTCTTAACCCACGGAAAGCAATCGCACCAGATGTATTAGCAGCAGGGATCTTGGCATTCAGGCATGGTAAATATGGCAAAGATATTCATAAATATTTGAATCTTAAAGAAAAAAAGAGGGTTGGAAAACCCTCACAAGGAGAATCTTAGATGCACAAGAATCTTTACAGTTTAAGATTTATTCTGCACAGAAAGTACTTGTGAATTTTTTGTGGAGAAAATTGCGTTTCTGCACAGAAATGCTATGCAAGAATCATGATTTTCTATGCAGAAAGCATTTCTTTCCAAAAGAGGAGACTGATCGCGGGGGCAGGGGGAGTGCAAAGGTTGGAATGTTACATTTGAACACTAACTCTTAATCAGAAATGTTTTGAGTACCTCTGAACAAACCCAGAACATTTTTCTGAAGAATTGAACCTCTACCTTCCCAGTCCCATTGAAGAAATTTGTTCCACAAAGATTAGCGGCAGAGCACAGCTTTAGCATGCAGGAGTGAAGGTTCCCAAGTACAAGCCATGGCATCTCCAATTTCAAAGAGTAGGTATTTACCCAGCTCAGTATTTTCTGGACTCATCTTGCTTATTTGTTTAAATCTCTTAACACACTGTATTGTTAAGATTAATGAAATAAAATGATTTTACATTAATTCATTTTATTTCCTTTCTGTTTAATGTGACAAGTGTGACAGCCTTTCCACATTACACTGTTATAATGCTATTATTCCACTTTTAACATCCCATGGAATCCTGCAGTTTAGGGAGGAGCATTTAGAATTCTCAGCCAAAGATCCCTTTGGCTTCAGTAAACTATAAACCCCGGAATTCCACAGAATGTTGAAAGTGGAATAATAGCACTGTAACAGTTTCATGAAGAAAGGCCCTGAAATTTGCAGCAAAGCTTCAGGAGAAGTCATGTGTTAATGACTATTACAGCAGCCAGAACATTGGCTCTGACAGCTCTGCTTTGCTGGTCCTTCACGACTAAATCTTAAAACTCAGCTCATGCATTAGAGCCCCTCTTCTACCTTTTCTTTGTACTTCTTCATGAGATTGTCATTGTGTCATCATGACCTCTTGTACCACAGGCTTTCAGTACAGATGCTGAGAAACAATAGTGGGACAAAGGTATTGTTAAGGTTCTGTTTATGGGCTTTTATGTTAGGAAATGTCGGGCACAGTACTGGATCTTTCAAGCAGAGTAATCAATAAGTAAGGCAGAAACTCAACCATGACCAGTCCCATACACACTCACCTACAGGATCAAGCGGAGAAAATAAATAAGTCTTAAGCAGTTTTAATTACAAATTACTGGTTCAAAATCAAACACATGGAGTTATGGACGAAAAGAGAAGAGATAGGGAACAGAAAATGGCTGCAAGTTACAGAGATGAAGGAAGAGAAAAAATATGGAAAAGCAAACAACCAGGAAGTTTGCAAACATGCAAGCTACCGTTTGATTAGTATAAAAATACAAAGGGTGCTAATTGTCCATAGGTGTCTAGCCATGTGGGGTCACAAAACTGGACTGCATAGATCATTGATCTGATCCAGCTGAATTCTTCTTATGCTCTAATTGTCTGACACTCCATCATGAAATGCAATAAACTCTGCTGCATCATCATTATTTAAATTCAGTAAGACCACTAACCTGCCTCCATCAACAATACCTAAGAACAAATGCTCAGAAATATTTTAACACTTAACACTTCATTAATGACACATCAAATCAGGGGTGAGAGTTCTTTGGCATAACAGATGAGGGCTGACTTTGACCATGTGGACTGCATTTTAATCACCCTGCTCTCAGCTATCTTTTCATCTCCCGGCTCCAAAAGCTGGCCTTATTGAAGATACAAAGGTACAAATGAAGGGAAAAATATTCAGGGTGGCCATATTGGCCATGCAACAAAATCCAACAAAATCCAAAATCCACAAAAGAGTGATGTCTTTACTGGCCAATTGAGAGGCAGAAAATACATCATGCAAGCTTTCAAAACTTCACTGGCTTCTTCATCATTCAAAAAAGTTAAAACTCATACAGAAGAATAAATGTGATAATGTTAGAGTCACAGGCCTACATTTTGCCTTAGATATTACTTCCATTGTAAGTTCTTGGCCGTGTAGGAAAAAGGGCAATAAAAAATAGGTAATAAAATTTCAACTCCATTAAGCAATTTGAAAGTAACGTCTTTTGAGATCCAGGCTGCCCTTGTCCTGAGCAAAGCTAATTCCTCCTTTCATTGGCAGAGAACATTGAATTACTTTAAAAAATCCCTGTACTGTTACATCTGGAGAAATATTTAGGTACTGTATAAGTACAAATTTTTAGGGGCTGTACAATTGGATTAATTGTAGTCTTTACCTTTATTGGATGTAAAAGAATTAAGTCCCAGTACCTTATCTCCCTCTTGTCAAGGTTTTTATTGATCAATGAATTTTTAACACTAACAATCTAATATGTAAACAAAGTTACAATCAAAATACAAGAAAAGAAACAGAAGAGAGAGAGAGAGAGAGAGAGGAACAGGGAAGAAAGGAAAAAGACATATAACTAAAACATAGTAAGGATCTGAGTCCCTCAGCCGACTGTACTACTGCCTAAAAAAGAGATGGTTAAATACAATCTGTACAGGTTTTCAATTAAATTACTACACAAGGTAAATTTTATGTATTTGGACCACATTTTTCCCATACGTTCCTATGGACATCATGCCCAAAATTTAGGGCTCACCTTATCATGTACTCTTTTATAGGTTCCTCTTCTGTCTCTAGTTTCAAAAGTTATTTATACACTCTTTAAATTACATGGTCACCATCTTTGCATAACTGAGTAAAACTCATTTTCTTTAACCTCTATGGCTGCATTTCTCTTCTCTGATCAGGTTTGTCTCTAAGTTGCATATAAGCAAACCACTTAAAATCTTTACCTTCCTTTAAAAAAAATCATCTCTCTGGATACAAGTTTTCAGCTATCTTGTTCAAAATACAAACGATCTTCATAAAGCAACCATCTCCAATTTTTACCTCATTCTCCCTCTCCTGCACACAAAAAAGGCTCCTGTAGTGAGATGGCTTACATTACTTTAGGGGAAAGCCCCTCCTTGTACTTATACCAAATATTTAGAAAAACCTTTCTAATATACTGATTTTTAAATTCAGCATGTACGTTAATGTGAATGTACCAAAGCTAACTTTGCCTCAAATTTGTAGGACAAATTGTAATTCTAATTAGGAAACGTATACATTGCAGCCACATTGTGGAAATATCTTTAAAATGTATAATTTAAAAAAAAGTAAATCAACCTTTTTTTTTTCAAGCCCTGGGTTAAAAAACAGAAGTTTGGACTAAAAGTTGAAGAGCTACTTTCTGCACTCATGAAGCTTTTTGATATGACTGTAAAAAGCCACTCATACCCTCTACATGGTATGAGTTTTGGTTCACTAACTTCTTAGGTGTATTTTCCCAGTTTTTGGCCCCTGGCTTTTTTTAGGCCTGACAAGTTTTTTGGGGGGAGGGGACAGAAGAGACTTACCCAGTTTTGAGGGGGGGAAGCCTGTACGCCTAAAACACATTGGTTGATGGGAAAATATGTCAAAATTGCACCCCGCATTAGGCAGTAAGGGCCTTTAAAAATAAAAAGTGAATGCAGGTGATGTTGGGTGTGCACCCTTCTGAGATGTAGGGGAACTAGTGTGTCCCCAGAGGTCTGGAAGCTGTGCATGCCTGAGTTACAATGCTTAGCTCAGACTAGGAAGGGTGACAACAACTCTAACAGAATGGCAATGTAGTTAATGAGCACAGTTAAGGTAGCTATAGAAATCAAGAAGACTTCTATTATCCTGAAATGAGGAAAATACCCAAATGAGGGAGGACCTTTGATTGTCACAGAAGATAATGGTGCACATAGAACATACTCTCTGTGATTTTGACAAAGTGCCCTCATCAAAAGAGGGGTTGTATATGAACTTGTGACAGCTGCATATAAACACACTGTTCAAAGTATGTCCTTTTTATTCGTCTCAATATAATTCAGGGAACATCAATAAGTTTGGTAAGCTTTGTCGCTAAGGTCTTTCAGCTATCAAAACCATTCAGCGTTGACAGAAAGATACTAATATCCACAGGATTTGCAGTTCAAACATGTTTTACTAATGGAGTGATTTGCTATTGAAGTGTCAATATGATTTGTTATCATGAGTGGCTAATGCTCATTTGATTGTTTGGAACCTCGCTTTCTTTTTTTCCTTTTCAGAAGAAATAACGTAAAAATGAAGCTCAGTGTAGGAATCAGTAATAAGAATGTAGTCTGTGCATATTTTTCTAAAAGAAGTTTGTAGCATAATTGCTCTTTATTTCTCACAAAATATACACCACCACCCCATGCTAGACTTAATTTGGGATCCTCCCATACCCTCCCCCCCAAAAAAAAGAAAAGAAAAGAATGAAAACGGCTTATAGATGGCTCAAAGGCTTTAGGCTCCACAGATACTGAAAATGTCTCTGTTGTGAGTGAAGGGAATCTATAAGTCAAATGTTAATAAATCTCCCTGTAATAATGATTGCTCACATCTCTCTTTCCCAATAGTAGGAGAGAAAATTCCAATGAGAAGATCCTAGTATAGAGGGAAGCAAGAATGGAGGACTTTATGCACTGTGGTAGTCTTCCCTAATCTAGTGCCATCCAGATAAACAAGCTATTGTCATCCCCAGACATTGTAACCAGCCAGCACAAGAAATGCTATCAGGCAAGAGCAAGACTGGCATGAGGAAGTGGTTTCAATATGGACAGAAATTCAAGAAACTTATAAAAGTCATTCCTCATCTCAGATGACCCAGGTTGTAAACACTAGATGTTTTAGATCTGTTCTAAAATATCTGTTAATTCATTTATTAATTCGTTTATTCTGCTTATATAGCTTCCACAACGGAAGTCCTTTGCACAGCACAAAATAGCTACTTATTAAAATGCAACGCGGAACAATAAGATCATTCTAAAAATGCAGTTGAAATGTGCCTAACTACATGACCCCAAGTATATATTATTTGAAATGTCTTGGAGAGGAGGATTTTTTAAAAAATTCTTGCTCTGGCACTAAAAGACCATAAAAATAGCTCCAAATGAACTTCTCTGGGAAATCTGTTCCTTAACCTGGATAGCTCTACTTAAAAAGCCCTTTGCTTTTAATTGAGTGGGAATATTTGGAACAGCACCACAGAAGGAGATTATACAATTCAAATGCATACAAATGGCAGAGATAATCTAGGATCTGAAAGGTTAAATACCAAGCTTAAAACTGGGCTTGAAAACACAATAGGAGCCAGGGGAATTAATGAAACATAGAAAGTGAGAGATCCAGTGTGGTATAGTAATATGATCATTAGACTTGACTCTGGAGACCAGAATTTCAATTCCCATTTGGCCGTGGAAGCCCACTGGGTGGTCTTGGTCAGATCACACCCTCTTACCTTCAGCGAAGGCAAAAGCAAACCCCCTCTGAACAAATCTTGACGAGAAAACCTCTTGGGGTCAACATAACTTGGAAATAACTTAAAGGCACATAACAACAAAAACAACAACAACAACAGCACAAAGTGATCAAAATACCCAACCCACTTGTGGCCTTGTTCTGGATCAAAAGCAGTTTTTAAAATCATTTTGTAAAAATAGCCACACACATATATAACATTGTAATAGTCTATATGGAAGACTATCAGAACATGCATAAGTATGACTAAGCTATCAATTTAAGTTCATCAAGACACCAGTTTAATCTCATAATTAGATTGCTGGCTAAAGCTGATAATGGACACTTCAAGGAATAGAGATTTGTAAATTGTTACCTTAAAGACCCTGATCCTTTAGGTGACACCTTAGACCAGATATTTGTAGGACTGTCCAAGATGCTTCATGTAGATGCTGAACAGCACTTAGGAAAAACAGAACTTTGAGAAATGACTGCCAAGGGACTGAATACTATCCCAGAACAACAGTTCTAGGAAATGGCCAGCCAAATAAGAGTAGATATGCCTCAACATGCAGCCTGGACAGTTTATCCAGAAAAAATTGGTCATAGCTATCAAAACTTTCTGAGAGATCCAAGAGTAGCAACAGCATTACATTCCTCCATCTTTGTCAAGACAAAATGTAATGTCTGTGGCAGATCCATTTGTTGATCCAGGCCAGGTTTCTTAGAATGTCCTGATATAAATGGATATAGTCCACCCTATGTTTTCTATTAGGTGTCTGGGAAAGCTAAAGCAGTTGGTCTATGACGTTGAACAAGGAAGAAACCACAGAACAATAAAGCCTGCATCCTTTATGTATCTAATGAGTTTGTGTTATTATTTCAAAAAAAAAATCAGGTCTTTAACACAATACAAAGGTTATCTCATAGGCTGATAAATAGAGTTTCCATTGCAAAATCAGACTGAAATTAAATTGAAATGGTTTTAGATGAACAATGTTATCCAAGAATGGTTGCAGTTGGGTGGTCACTACTTTGTTGCTCACCTTGTTCACAAAGGGAATGTCAAGTACTGGCTGATAGTCCAAGCTAGTTGTTTCTCCAGGAATAGTCACATTATGGCTTCTTTTAAAGAAACGGGAACTTATCCCTCTTTAAAGATGCATTTATGATGTTTCCCTTCTTTTGAAAATAAGTCACGAAGGACAAAAGCTGAGCACACAAGTGGTTGGCTCGACTAGGCCAACCATCTTGGCTACATTCTTAGGTTCTGATCTGATAGATACATCAACTATAATACATACACTATGTTAATGGCAGAAATAATGTCACTCGTGACATTTCCCTCAAAGAGGCCTTGGATCTACAGGAGGATAGTGAATTTCATAAAATAAATTTAACATCTGTTCCATTGTTATATTCTTTCACATTTGTCAAGACATGTTAGTAAGAGTATCATCCATCACATTTGTTCCAGATGAGAGCCCTTTCCCATCCACCCTCCTAACCCACTATAGGGACAGGAGAAGGATGAGACCAGAACAATGCTTTTGCCCAATATCATTGTAGTCCCATCTTTCTCTTGTCCCCAGGCAGTCCAATCAAACCACAAATAATTGACAGGTTTTTCCTGTCAATGTCCAGCAAGTGTGCCACCATCCTGCTGTGAACCCACACTTACTTTCCCTGTTTCCTGCCCCAGTGCAGCCTGGGACAGTACCTGGCTGTGCTGCAACAGGAAGAGGTGGAGGCATTGCACTTCCAGGATCCTAGAGGAAGCCAGTGTGGAAGAGAGCACTGCTGTTGTACTTCCCTCCTGGCAGAGACAATGCCGGGACCCACACTGGATGTCTCCAGGACAAGGTAAGGTGTGAAAAAGGCCTAGATTTCAGAAAGCACCACTTCACTGCAGAAAATCTCCACTAAATGACACTTTAAGGATGCAAAGATGGAGAGAAAAAACTATTTTTTTGTCTGGATCAGCATCACAAATAATGCTTGATAATGGGCTCCTGCTCATAGATATTTTCTCCACCTATGTTCCAGCCATATTTTGCCTTTTTCAACTACCTCAGTTCAGGTGTCTACCAAAGCCTGAATCCTATGGTGAGTTCCAGTTATAATTAACTCACTGAACCTGTTATTGAATTGACACTAATGTCAGTCTCATTGATTTTCAGTTGAGATTAACAATAGGATGTAGACAATAGGTTCTGCTTAGTGGAACAGAAAATGTGGGACCACCTGTTGCAATTTCTCAGCTTATTCCTCCATCCTAAAGTGCAAGGATTTGACAAGAATCCCAATCACAGCAACCAGAAAATACTCTAGAGCCCTCAGAGATCCATGAGGAAGACAGCTTTCCTGTTGTAGAAAAGTAAAGCCGCTGACATCTTATGTCCCAGAAGGAATTAACCTAACTGTAAAAATGGAGCAAATGTTAAATCTGCCTCATTCAATTAGACTTCTTCTGATCCTTTCCAGTACATGATGGTGAAAAGGACATTATAAATAAACATTATAATTATCTTTCTCTCATATTGCTAGAGCAAAGCTACCTTTGGTACCTCCAGTCATGCTTGGGCCTTCAAGGGTTCCTCCAGAGATGTAGATGATGTCACTAGAGCTTGTTTGTGCTGACTTTTTGACCTCCTATAACCTGTGAGATCCTAGTGAAATCTGCAGGATACTGCTTGTTTATGCTTTTGGTTATAGCTTTATACTGAAAATCATGAAGCATAAGATACACAGTCATTATTTAAGAAGCTTTGAC
The DNA here is from genome assembly GCA_948472985.1 of Iguana delicatissima. NCBI lineage: Eukaryota > Metazoa > Chordata > Lepidosauria > Squamata > Iguanidae > Iguana > Iguana delicatissima. Next base: position 789,035 of record CAOKZL010000003.1, read on the forward strand.
TTTTGTGCTGCTGCTGCTTCTGTTACATTCTTTTAAGGGAACAATTTCAATATAGTTAGAATTTCAAACATGGAAGCTACAAATTCACAGTGACCACCAAATTCAAAAGCAACCTTTAAATCCAGACTAAAAGAACAGAATACAGTTATTAATCTCCACTACAGCAGACCCATTGAATCAATGAGACTGACATAAATGCAGGTGTTCTGAATTCCCAATGGGTCCCTTTTAACTGAGACTAATAGTTGGATTTATTCCAAAATGTTTTCAAAACCCTGTCACATTCTGTATACAATTTTTTTTGTACATTTCTTTTTTAAGGATGTTTGCCTTTAAAAGCAGAAACAGCCATCCAGATTTTTTTTAAGAGTTATGTACTTTAAATATAATTTGTTTCTATGTTTTAGAAATTTTAGGCCCTGAAACTGCCAGTTTAAAAATTAGACGTTTAAGGTCAACATTTCAAACATACCATCTAAACTGAATTCATAGTCTGCTTTGTCTACTGGCTTAGTATGCATGGAGTGAGGTAAGAGTCATCCCTTCAGATATGGGAAAACAAAATATAAATCCTCACTGATTACAGTGCAGCACAGACTGTTAATTGGAATTCTACTTGGAACCTTCTTAGAATGAAGGTCTCAGAGTAATTGCTGCCCTTTGATGAATCCAGTCCTAATTGTTATCTGTGGGACAGGATGGTTTCAAGCTGACAGGCCACCAGCGGCTTTATAGAACAAGGGCATAGCCATGTCTTTTTGTTTCATTTTTTTGTGGCTACATTTGAAAGAGTGACATAGCTGGAGGATGCTGACATTTGCACACCACTTAAAGCTGTAGCTTCCTGTGTCCACTTTTGATTAACTCCATCAAAAGGAACAAAAGAGATGAAACCATCCAGATGAGTAGGTGAAAGTGACAGGGTATAGCCTCTCATTGTGTTTCATGTCTCTAATATTTCCTTCACAATGTGGTTACAGAAATATTGAAACTAGGAGGAAAACAGTGGTTAGACACCTCTTTCTCGCTGGGCTCACAAACACTTGAAGGCTTTTGCACAACCGTTTGCATGCACAGAACAGAAAGTGTGGTGAGAAAAATGCAGGGAACATAAGCAGACTGATTAACCTATCACTGGTGTTCTTTGTCATCTCTGCAGACCTATTGAGGGGTTTTGTGTTTATGTAACCTCTCTGAATTACTGGTTTGACCCAGTGAGTGGGGAAACCCTAAAGAAGGGGCTGTAGTTATTGGATCAGAGAGGAAGAGCTGGAGAGATTTGCAAGGTTACAATGCTGCATATATATAACAGTCCTACAATCAAGTCCTCCATTGGATGCATGGAACTTTGGGACATTGTCTGTATGTTTAATATATAATACATTAAAAAAAAGATGTAAATTTTGCTTGTGCTTGCATTATTTATTTACAGCAGGTCCTACAGGACCCCAAAAGAGGTACAAAACTGGCACTCCTGCCAACAAATTGTCTACTAAATAACTGTAGTTATTACAACTTTTGATGCAAACCTTAAATCTCTAAACAAACACACAACATGGGTACAAATATATAATAGAAATTCAATGAAAGGAAGTTGATATTTTGCTTGTTCCCAAATACATAACTGGAAATCTAGCTTCCCACCTGAATGTGAAAGGGGCCTAATCCTTTGTCCCTGGCATCTGCAGCTCTTTGCCTCTCTCGCTCTCCCGTTCTTTCAAAACTGAACTAATAAGTACAGGTCCTTCTTTAGAGTTTCTCCACCCACTGAGCCAAACCAATAATTCATAAGGGTTAAACTTACAGAAAGCAATGGCTTGAATTCTGCTGCAAGTTCCAAGTAGCGTAGATCCACTGAATCAATGAGACTTATCACTGTGTTGAAATACTATTCAATAATTGATTCATTGCGTCTACTCTATTTTGGGCTAACTAAAAAGAGACTTTTAAGCGCTAGGCATAGTGACCTAATCCTCAATATGTACTTTCAAAGAGATCTGCAGGGAAATCCTGTTGTCCTTTAGCCTTTTCATGATCCCTCTATGGGATTTGGACTTCTGTGTTGATACACAGCTGTAAATATAGCTGTAATTTTGAGCATTTATAAAAAATTTTATTCACTGTCAAATAATTTCACAAATATTGTTTCAGCAATCCACACAGTGATCATGCAAGCTATGTTGGCCTTAATGTCACAACACAAAAGTAACTAGTTTACAGATAATTCACTTGGAATCAACTGTAATTAATTTGACAATAACTGAGACAATAATTGAGTTATGATTATTGATTACTAAGGGATTGTTTCATTCCTGTTGTGGAGTAATTGTAACTTTTAATCCTTTTGTAGCTACAATGCAGATCTTGAAAAAAGAAATGGAATTTTTATTTATCAGGCCCAGGACTGATGGCAATTTCTTGGAAACGTAGCAAAAAACAAGCTTCACTAAATGGTGATTACAGGAACACCACATGGTTCAAATGCTGGCTTGTTATGTGCTTTATGTTGCTGCCTCATGCTCTGGGGTAGGTATAAAAGTGAGTTGCTATAATGAGACTGCTTCATCTCTAGTTAAGTAAGATTCACCTGATGAAATTCCCCTATCAAAACAACCACTAACCACATACGCCTGTCCAATTTTTCATGGTGCCGCTTAAACCTGCTTTCGAGATAAGAACAAATCAGGATTTGTACAAAGTACCATTCTACATGTTGTACAAACATAAGACAACATACACTTCATGTCATGACTCGTTGTGTATTGGGAAGGAAAAGATTTAAAGCTTCTATTCCTCATTTGAATAAATCGTGGTTTGTTGTTATGTGTGCAAGGCAAACTGTCATGTTCAAACCACACTCGTTTAACAAACTTCGCTGTCAAACCAGAACCTTCTTTGCTAGTGACAGCAGTAGAAAAACTTTCTGAACACTAAGACAAAGGGGCAGAATCTGGGAAAGATCCTGGCCAAATGCCCTTCAACCCTAAGAATCTACTTGTCCCATAAATAAATTTGTAATACCATCAGGAATCACTTTGTTTCTCACCCTCCCCTCAGGTGTATCTGCATGCCTTGCTACCAGCAGACCTCTCACCATAGACAAAGGAGCAAAACAATGTCACTTAAGTACTCCCAGAATCAATGTTCATGGATGTTTGTGGGTACACAGAGGTGAACAAGAACTAGCCCAGCTATTGTCTGAAAAGAGAACTCATTGACAATGCAGGATTTGGGGAAGAAGGTTTGAGTTAATTATACAAAAAAATTCAGACATCCTCATCATATGAGGACTCACAGATCTCTAAATGACATGCCCATAATATACCATTGCGTCATATTGAAGACATCTTGTTCTTTGAATATGAACCAAGCACAAGAATCTGCATGCCAGGTTTAAAGCTTCTTTTGCCCATTTCTAAAAATCTTAAAACAATTCCTTTTCCATCTCTGCCCATCTTCCTGACCTTTCTGTTAAAAAATCATCAACAACCTAAAAATTACCACTTACTTCTGTGACTCACCTTGGATTTTGGTTGCTGTGGTGTGTCTTGCTACAGCTGGTACCCACAGTAAATCCACTGATGTGAGCCTGTTTGCAGAGATACTGCAGTCAGTCCAGCTGTAATAGCTCTAAATGCTGCACCACACTATGCTGACTTTTCCTTGGCTGCATCAAAATCACACAAGGCTTATACTGCTTGTACAGTAGGTTTGGAGGCAGTTCATCATGGGGTAGAAGTCAGCCTTGCTGTTCTCTGAATCAGGACTTTCCCCCCCAAAACATAAAGAGGAAAATCTTTTAAGATAACAATTAACAGTTTATTGCAAATTTTCTAAGGAGCTAATTCACTATTTATGTTGGCAATTAACTGAAATGAAGAACTAGGTCATGACGATAATTTAACAATTGATTTCAAATGGCAGGGCAAAACACAAGCAAGTGTTTAATTTCTATATCCTACAGTAATGAGTTTTAGCTAAGGAAAACTTTTGAAAAGCTTTGCTTTCATCTTCTGTAATGTCATGAAAGGATTAGGCACTGAAAATGTTCATGTCAGAACCATTGTGCAACTTTCAGGATATTTCAGTTATTGGCCATTGGATTTCATTCTGTAAGAATTATTTGCCCAATCAAGCTCAGTATGGGCACAGCACCACTGGGTCAACATTTTAAATCCTTAGGAGCCAGCTACAGACCTAAATTATTGCTTCATCCCTTGCTCAGTAGTGAAGTTTAGATAACTGTGCTGGGCACCCATCACTTCAGTTATCCCACAATGCCTATGTCCCCCCAACATAGAGCTGCTCTAGAATGACATTGGCCCTTTCTGCAGGATGGTGTCCTTCCGGCATGGGGCCACAAGAGTAGTGGGATCACAATAACACTTCCACATGACACAGTTGCACTCCTGCCCTTATTGCATTGCCAGCCAGCATGATTGTGGGGTATATCACTGACAGAAAAATTCCATCAATAGCCCCACATCCTGCGAGCCTTCCATCATAGCCAGCCATGCAGAAGGACCAGCAGCACAATCATGCTCTCCCTTTCCCACTGCAGCATGGGAAGAAGGCAGGCTGCAGTGCAGAAGGAAGGGACATGTCCCTAGTGCTCCCTTCCACAGGCAGCCGTTCCAGTGCAGAGAGAAGCACTGACATGCTCCCATCCCAGCAGAGGTGCTGACAGGATTACAATATTACAATGCGCGAGAGTGTTGTCCTGCAGAAAGGGCAATTGTAGGCCCTGAAAGGCATTATGGGGAAATTAAAATATTGGTTGTTCCCATTAATTTCTGCTGCCTAGGCAGGTTTTTTTTCCTGCCATCCTGTCTCACACTGGCAATGAAAATGTGAGGCTGCCTTGTACTTTAGTGCAGATGTTGACATGCTGGTGAGGTAGATGAGGGGAGAATATGCTTTGCACCAGGAGCCTAAAGCTTGTAGCCTTTCTGGTATACTAGCTAAAAGCAACTACTTTAGTCAGCTAAAGACTGGTTACTTTCAAACAACTCTAGTTATAACCAGTGGCATAGCTGGGGGGTAGGTGGGGAGGGTGGTTCCCCCCAGGTGGCACTATTTTGGGGGCTCCATTGATGCGACTTCCCTTCTACCACCTGAGGCAAGAGGGAGGGATGAGGGTCACCATGTCACGACTTTCCTCCTTCCTCCCTCCTTCACCCACTGTCCCATCCAAAGCCATTTAGCTTCAAGAGATGGAAGAAGAGGAGAGAGGCCCTGATTGGTTCTTCCTCACCACCTCTTGTGCTTGTTGCCATCAGCCTTGCCTCCAAGGGACCCTTCCCCCAGTGAGACTTTTCCACACTTTTTTTGAGGCTTCTCTGGAAGGGAGAGAGCCTTTGATCTGCTGTTCCCAAAAGGCTTGACACAGAATCCCCCTACCCTCTACTTGTTATGAGTTTCTTTGTTTTTTTGTTTTTAATGTTGAACTAATGACAACAGGAGTGAAAGCATTCCCATCTGAGAAACACTAGGCTACTATTCTTAAGAGAATAGAAAGGTTTGTAGCTTTTAATCAACAGGGCATCTCAAGGAAGGTACAGGCTTGCCCATGTGCCTGTTTACTCAGGAGTAAGTCCTGCAGGCTTCACTGGGATTCACTCACTCCCAAGTAAATTTGCAGGACTGGAATGCAGGTTTTATGCAGCAGCTCAGTCTTACTCAGAAAGAAACCCTCTAGCATTTACTAGGACCAGATTCCCACCTAAGTATGTATAAGAATTTCAGTTTGAACATTCCTATTGTTACCACTGTGTTCTGGCCTGACCTTTGGTGAACCAAAGATATCATAATTCGGCCCTGCTCTGCCACCAGCCAAGTGTTTGTGAGGCCTGCCAAACAAGCACGAAGCTAGGCATGGCTACTACTTGCTGCTCTCACCAAACCAAGCCAGATATTGCCAGATCTGCTTTAGGGGACCTCCCAAAACAAACACCTTCATTACAAATGCATGCTACGACAAAGAGATCCTCTGCCCTGAGAGGACACCCTGGCGAGCTAGGTACTTAACTGCCGAGCTAACCGCATCTACATACTGGCCATACCATTGTCAATTCGGATTTTAACTCAATCATGCAAATTCTGACCTTTCGGAGGCTTTGTCTCCAACCCAAAACTTATTGTTTTCACCCGAGACCAGACTAGCCTGCGGTTGTTCTTTCCCCTATAAAAATCCCCCGCTCTGAGAGCTCTTGGGAACTCTCACCGGATCGGCCGAACTTCACCTTGCCTTGTTGCTGCTCAGTTCAGCAGATTCCCCTCGGCTGCCACACCGGGTTTCTTCCTCTTCAATCAGGCTTCTTCAGGACTGCAGGACAGGTGGTATATCACCCATTCCCCTTGAAAGTCTATTTCCTTTTCTAGTTAGGAGTGTGTTTGTGCTTTTCTTTAATAACTGTTTAATAAATCTAATTGTTATTTGAACCATTTGCCTCCTCACTGACCTGACGCTGTAGACATAGGGTAAAAGATCCTGCTGCGTTGCCCTGCCTCTCGTTAGCCAAGAGAGTGCTCCTGCTAATTTCCCCATCTGGTTTGTTGTTGTTTGGCTGTTTGGGCACCCCTCCTGGGACCCAACAGGGTAACACTATTGTCTTGACAGCCAATACAGAGATAAAAACAGATGGATGAATTGTTTTCCTATTTTTAGTACTTGTTTATGCAAGTGGACTAGGTAATATTATCTGCAGTAGTGACTGTGCGTATGAGTATGAGTGCAGAGGCAGAGTGTGGTGGCTATGACTAGATCTCTCAAAATCTTTATAATGTGGTGTTCATAGCTGTTATTTTACCATTTAGACATAAATGTGAATGATTGGCTAGCTTTTTTTATATATATAAAATACCTTTTTCAAGGCAAGTTTCTTTAATTCAATGTGTGATTTGAAATACTTGCAAACTTAAAAGTTTCCCTGTTGAAGAATCTGCAGACTGTCTATGGAGATTAAAACCTTGGTCACATGGCAAACCTTAAAAAAACTGAAGAGAGTCTAGGAAAAACCTTACCTGTTAAAGGATAATTGGGATAATGGGATGAGAAGATGGCAATCTGCAGACAGGGAGGTGGTGCAGTATCTTCAGCAACAGTTTCGGCTTTGGGGTATAACTATCAAGCAGCTGGGAATGTCCCATTTCCTCACACAGCCTATGAAATTGGTGTTATCTTCTATCCAGAGGAGGAAGGATTGTTGAGGGAATCTCTACAGCTATAGTAAGCCCAATAGGCACTGTTGGTAGTCATATTCAAAAAATTCTAAGTATCTTTTTATCTCATGGATGAAATGTGAGAAATAACATATATATCATACAATCATTCCATAAGCACATACCAAACACACTGCATATATAATTTGAGGAAAACATGCTTATAAAAGAGTATTTTACCATATGCCAACAGAAAAGCAAGAAAAATAACATTTTAGAGTGTTGGAATTAAAGTTTTACTTCAAAAATAAACATAGTGTTTTAATTTATTTCCCTATACATCATTTTGATTTTTTTAAATATTTGTTGTGTGTATTGAGAGAGGCGGCAAACTCAGGGACCACTTTGGGTGGCAAAAGCTCTCGCTATACCACTGCCTTTAAGGCATTAGTAATATTACTGCAATAAATTATTTTTTTAGAAGGTAACTTGCTACTCTCTGCTTTTACAACAAGACTTGGCAGGGTTGCAATATTCAGTTAGTAACAATGAATTTAACCCTCTCTCCCACTGCCACAAACTTTTAAAAACATAATTTCAACAAGGAGTATGCACTGTGATGGAGAAAACTGCCCCCCCACCCCCAGAAATATCCCTGCAACCTCAAAATTTAGACAGAGGCCAGCTAGTGAACAAAAGAATCCACATTACTGATAACCAGGATAGATGGCATGTGGAACCTCTCACTTAGCAGGGTGTTTACCAAGAGAGACAAGAAATGGCATTCAGGAATCTATTAAGAGTGGGTTGTGATTTCTAGAGATTTATTCTGGCTGCATTCCCACTGAAGTTCTACTGACTCATCACATTTGCACACATTCAAATTGTCCCATCTAACAATTCTATTACAAACACAAACTACATAAAAACATTTGCTCTCTGTTTTAAAAAAAGACCAAACAGTTAAAGTATTAAAGAAGATTTAATGACATAATGGTAGCTCTATTAGGACATCAAAATTAATTTCAGTTTCCCCGAGGTACCGTATTTTAATTAACAAATCCATGCTCTTACTCTATTAATTAGCATGCTGAAAGAATAATAAGTTTCAGATGAGTTTAATTGTAATAAAACATTTCATCTCTTAAAAAATAATAGAAGGAATTAAGGGTCTCAATCCAATTTATTTTCTACATTTAATAGCAATGTTTAGAGAAGCTATTCCATGTAGCTGCAGTGTAATCTTTTCTAATTCATAAAAGTTTTATTTTTTGGTGCTTAATTCCATTCAGATATCTTCCTGATGGCATAGATGACAACATTATTCCTTTTCCCCTGAAGTAGTTATTTCTGCTAAGCTTCAAATCTGTTCATTGTTCATATTGTCTTCCCTCCTATTAATGCAGATCACAAAAAGAGGAGTATATAGGCTGTTAAGAAAACCTTTTGCACTGATCAGCTCAAGTGGCTGTTTTCCATTAACATTCCATTAGAATGAATAGCAGGTTCAGATGTAGCCTAAGCATTCCCAGCACAGCAGGTTCACCATATCTGAAGATACCAGGTAAATTCAGTGGTCAGTAAGCAATTGATAAATTACTAGACAAATCCCAGAGTACCTTTAAAAAAAATGAGGAAAAGGATTGCCCATTAAATACTGTATAATGCCCAAGAGGCAAACCTATCTCCTTAATTTATCTTTGAAAGCATCCAGTTATATCTTTTCCCTATGTGTAACCCACAGGGAATGCTTGCTATACTCAGCAAGATTTTCACCTCTGATCAGTAATTTCTGAAGGACTAAACTGAAACTCTAAACTTAGCCTATTATTCTGCTCTTGTTATTTATCAGAAGTTAACATGTAGTTCCCCTTTCAGTTTGAACACACCAGTGAATTTTTTTGCAATAGATTCCACTCAAGAGAGAAAACCTAATGAAATTTCTAATGGAAAAAGTTATTTTTATGAAAGCATACATTTATATTAACACTGCACCTAAGATTCTTCTTTTTTAAAAAAACCAACAACAACTATTGTCATAGAACTGTTGTTATTGTGTGCTTTCAAGTCCTTTCCGACATGATGACTCTAAGATGAGCCTATCAAAGGGTTTTCTGAGACTGAGACTATATGATGCACCCAAGTTCTCCCAGTGGGTTTCTGTGGCGAAGTGGGGAATCCAGCCCTGGTCTTCAGGGTTGTAATCCAATGTTCAAACTACACCACACTGGCTCTCTACAAGAACTTTCTGTACTGGCTTACAGTTTGCTTCTGGGCTCATTTCAAAGTGCTGGTTTTGACCTATAAAGCCTTAAATGGCATGGTAACAGAGTATCTGAAAAACTGCTTCCTCCCATATGAACCTGGTTAAAAATGTGAGATCCTCAGCAGGGAAACTTTTTCATCCCAACATCTCAAAAGAGTAGGTCGGTGTCTACATGGGACAGGGCTTTATCTGTAGCAGCAAGCCTACTGTGGAACTCTCCACCAAGGGAAGTTAGTCTGGCTCTAACTCTTAAAAGCTTCTGGTAGACAGCTAGAGCATGTTATTTCACATAGCCTTGAAACTGCTCATGTTGTTTTTACTGTTTGGTTTCAAATTATTCAAAGTTTGTTTTTATCTACCATACAAAATGTTTTAAATATATTTATCCATTCTCCATTGCCTCAGGGACCCAGGTGAACTAATAGTTGATATAAAAATTAATTAATTAAATAAACACATGAATATCAAAATACAGTCATTCTACTAGAAAAAAAAACAAGGTAAAATATTTTTATACAGAATGTAAGACTGATGATAAGATATAAGATAATGATATTTATTTATATCCCACCCTTTTACCAGCGTCCAAGTGGTTTACAAAAGTTAAGACACAGGTTAAAATTTTTACATGGTACAGAGTTAAAACTATAATTAAACTATCCATAGAGCTAAATGCATTGAAAGCACAAAAGTTAAGGAAGAATAACAAATACAAACAACCCAGCACATGGAAGACCCTTTCCCTACTGAGCAGCTGGCCCTCAAAAAGGCCTGCTGAAACAAAGTGGTCTTCACCTGTCTGTGAAAGGATAGCAAGGAGAGTACCAGTCTAATTTCTCTGGGAAGAGATTTCCAGAAATGGGAGCAGCCCCTGAGGAGAGCCTCTCCTATCTTCCTACAAGATATACCTGTGAGGGTAGTGGGACAGAAATTCTCAAGACATGGGCAGTCCCATATAGAGAGATACAGGCCTTCAGGTAGCTTGGACTTGAGCCATATTGGTAACCAGCACTTTGATTTGTATCTACATGGACTGGCAGCTAGTGGAGCTTTTGCAACAAGGGAGTTGTGTGCTCCCTCTAATTAGCCATGTTTAACAGTCTGGCTGCAACTTTTTGGATGGGCTGAAGTTTCTGATCAGGATGGTAAAAGTTATCAATGAGGAAGAATACACAAGCAAGGAGAGGGGGCAGCAGTCACACTCAACTCTATGATTCCATTATTCCATAGTTCTGTATCCTCCCACTTCCTGACAGCTGTCAGTTCCCAGGAAAGGTCCCTGCTACCATTACTTACTGGTGTAGAAGGGAGAGCAGTGAGGCAATTTACAACATAGAGAAGCAGCTTGTCTTTGTTCAGTCCAAACAGAGGAATGACAATCTACTCTCAAATGGAGCACATCTACCTTTGCTTCTCCCAGGAGTTCAAAACTACTGGATATTCATGGCCTTAATTGCTACCTCTCTCTCTCCCCTTCCTCTCTCCCCTCTCCTGCTACCTCTCTCTCTCCCCTTCCCTCTGGTAAGAAGGAAACCTTGGATTTGGAAACTGCTAGGAGTGGGAAGCTTTTGTATACAAGCAAGAGAATAACCCTCTTCACTCTGTGTATGAAAGAACTTACAAACACATAAGCTGCAATTATGTGTATGCATGCTGTAGTGGTTTGAGTGTTGGACTACAGCCTCGGAGACGTGGGTTCAATTCCCTGCTCAACCATGGAAACCCACTGGGTGACCTTGGGAGCATCACAGATTTTTGACCCCAGAAAACCCCATGATGGGTTTACCTTAGGGTTACCGTAAGTCAGAAATGACTTGAAGGCTCACAACAACAAGTCACTAACCCTGCTTAATATTTGGATGGGAGACCACTAATGAATACCAGATGCTGTAGTTTGTATTTCAGGGGAAGGAACTGGCAAAACCACTTCTGAGTGTTGATTGCCTAAGAGAACCCTATTAAATTCATGGGTACACCATAAGTCAACAAGTAACTTGAAGGCACATACACTCACACACACAAGCCACTAACAGGAACCATTGAGTGTAAAGCTGATGAGGAGAGATAATAAAGTGTTCAATCCCATAGACTGAATTTAGTAAAGTGTTCAATCCCATAGATTGAATTTAGTGTGATGGGAGCTATGGTCAAGTCCAAGGGATAACAGCAGCAGCAAACTCTGGAAGTTTAACAGTACAACTTTTACAATGAAGGACAGAACAGCAATGCATCAAGGCTTGGAAGTAACAGCAATAGTAACAACAAAAACAAATAGAAGACAGAATTTCTGCAATCAGTCTTGTTACACCTATACATTTATTATATTTAAACTGAACTAATTTTATAGGATGGTATGTTACATGAAGGAAACACTCACTCATTCTCTGCTGTGCGGTGGCATGTGTAGCTGGCAACATCTGTGCTTTTAGCAGCATTAAGTTATATAGGAGGGAAGCCAAGCAGTATGATAATGAATTGCCTCTCTGCTTTACAGTGTGATGAACGAATGAGTTCCAGAGGGAAAAAAGTACGGTCCTGAACCAAACTGAAATGGCCGCGCGCAGTGCATTGTTGGAAGGAGGGGTTTGGATTGTGAAGCGAAGATTCCTTGAACTGTGAAACTGAGAACACACGGAATGCTGATTTGGCTTGAGAAGAAAGTTTGCAAAACAGTAAGGACTTGGCACCAACAGAATGTACTCTTGAGATGCACAGATCCAGAAGTGTGGCTTCCTTAATTGCCATGTGATGTTGCCTACAATGCATATCTTCTTTGATTGTCTTCAGGTTTTATCCACCTTCACGAATGCACGATATTCAACAGTGATCAATACCTTTATTAAGAAAACAGTTAAATTCTTATGGGTAAAGGCAGAAGAAAATGAGGAGCCTTTTGCTTGGCACACCCTCAGACAGGCCAGCGGTGATGTATTTCTGACCCTACCTACCCTGCATGGCCGAGAACCACTGAGGCATTGGATACATTTCCTGACAACATGATATATGACCAATTCTTCTGCAAGCAACCTTTTCTTAGTAAGGTACAAGATGATATGAACTATTCCTTTTAATTGGTTGATTGCCTTTATACAATGGAAGTACTTGGAACTATAGCAACCAGAAAAACATGTCCTTTTCCTCAAGAAATGGAGAATTTGACTATAAAGAGGGGACGATTTTCGACTCATTTTCATGACCCTTGGCTGCAGCAGAGGGCATCCATACCTTCGAGGACATCTGGCCAATGTTCGGCGAAGGACCGTCTTGTGAGTATGTAGAATGAATGTGAAATGTAAATGTGTGAATGTGTGAAAGAAAGCTCTTGATACAGAAATGTGATTTTTGTATTTCATGTCTTAATAAATGTTACAAGCATAGTGGTTAAACCCAGATCTGGTTTCCTATGTGTCTTCTGTTGGGATCCTATAGTCCAGGGTGGCTGAATTTCTCTCTGGGTCAAACGTACCAACAATCTCGGTCCATGACACAGTCCCTGGAGAACACCTTCTTCCTTAATCTGGAGTATTGTATTTTTCACATCAGTGGTCAAAGGAATTCTATATTGCCCATCTACTACCACAGTTAAAGATGGTGCGTGTGTCAAAAGGTTAGTCAAGGCTGGCATTCACACTCTACCCTGCCCTTTGGAGTCCTGTCTCACAGATATGCAACAAATATAGACTTGTCTTCCAGTTATTAAATATTATCTTCATCTGATAATAAAGCGTTCTGGATCATCACATTTCATTTTTGACTTCTGATTTTTGGAAAGTTCTTGTAACACCAGTGATCCATAGAGAAGAAGCCAGGGGACATGTTAGTTGAACAAACTGTTTTTGCTGCTGGAGCAAACTGTTTTTGAACAAACTGTTTGAACAAACTGTTTTTGCTGCTTTCCCCCCATCTCCTTGCAATAGATCCCTTGCCCCTGTTTTGCCATTTGGAAACTTTTCTGGGACAGTTTTAAAATATTTTATTAGCATATGCACATGAAAACTAGAGTCTTCCATACATATTTCTTCTTAGGGAAGAAGCATGCCATGGTAGATTAGCTGCAAATGATGTAATTTCTGAATAGATTTTTTTAAAAAATCATTTTTATCTCAGTTTTTGACCCCATAGGAGTCCACCAAGAAAACACCAAGGGTTAAATGTGAACCCAAATATTGCCCCATAGGAATTACTATTTATAATATGGGGACTCAGTGTGGTAGTATTGTAGGCTACACACTAATTAATTAATTAAAATTAATCTATTTTTTAAAGACACACACAGACAACTCCATTGGATGAAAACCTTCAGGTTCCTTTTAGTCTGCATACCAAATTTCAGATGTCTATATTGCATGGTTTGGAAGGTGTGGTGGAGAGAGACAGACAGATAATTATCATAGATACACAGACACATATTCATCCAGTCAGCAATATATTTTGTCAGCTCTAGCATTTGGTATATGATTACTGAAATCTGGCATTTATGAAACATTAGGAAAGCATCCTCGATAGTTTTATACAGTTTTATTTCTTTCTAAGTAAAATTTAGACTCCATATCACTTTATAGTGAAAACAATTATGGCGGCTAGACAAGAAGTCCTTCTGGAAAACAAAAATATCACTAGCACTGTTTAACTACAAGAACCCTCTTTGCATTATTAGTTCTGCTGTGTTGTACTTTCGGAAAGCTAATGACACGATTTTGAAGAAGCTTTCTAGATCATGGATAAGTAAATAATTTTCATGGTTCTCATTGACTATGCAACTAATTTTAGATTTCTAAAAGACACTTCTTTTTTAAAAAAAATAAATCTCAGTTGTAGGTCAGTATCAAATGAATAACTAAAACATTTTGCCTCCTGAGGGCAAATGGCACTACCTCCCCCATTCTGCAGGCAGAAGCTGATTTTATTGTTAGTTTAATTTAAATACTACTGCTGGGATAGCATCCTCCACACCTGAAAGCTCCAGATTGTATGCCCTTTCACACTATAAAGTTATAGCACTATGTTCTACTTCAACTGCCATGGCTACATCCTATGGATTCCTGGGTTTATAGTTTGAGGAGATACTGGATTCTCTGGCTGAAAATTCCAAATGGCCTCCCCTATGGAAACAGAGAGCCAGTGTGGTATAGTGGTATAAGTGTTGGGCTGTGACCTTGAAGACCAGGATTCAATTCTCTGCTTAGCCACAAAAACCTTCCTGGTGACCTTGGGTTCATCACACACTCTCAGCCCCAGAAAACCCCATGATAAATTCACTTTAGGGACTCCGTAAGTCAGAAACAACTTCAAGGCACACAACAATAAAAAACTGGATCCCAGATTTTTTTTCCCCAAAAAAAATTGCCATGGCAGTTAAAACAGAATCATAGTGTTATAATTGTATACCATGAAAGGGACTTAGGCCATTTCTGCACTACATTGTTATAATGCCATTATTCCACTGTCAACATCCTATGGTCCTGGGGTTTGCAGTTTAAGGAGGGACGTTTAGAATTATCAGCCAGAGAGCTCTTTGACTTCAGTAAACTACAAACCCCAGAATTCCACAGGATGTTGAAAGTGGAATAATAGCACTATAACAATGTAGAGCAGAAATGGCCCTAGTTAGGGGGCCCAATGAAGAGGAGATAGCAGGGAGATTTAGAAAAAGGCAAATGTTGTCCATAGCATCTGCTTTCTAAGACACTGGCCTTACTCTGCCTAATAGCATTTGTTGATACGAGACCTTTCTGTAATATTTGGGGTTCTTTAGAAATACAGAGGGTGAGCAAACAATGAGGGACATACCAATTCACAAGAAGAGTCCAGTAGCAATATGGTACTTTGTGGCTCAGGTGTTTCAAAATGTGATACAGGAGCAGAACAACCTGGAGCATCTGTGGAAGTGTCAGGCTCTCCATCCTCCCATCTGGATTTGGGCCTGAAAGACAATCTAGGCAATGTCTGGTTGCATGGAGGCTAAGATGTAAGTAAGGGCAATTGGTGACCATCACTTGTATCTACAACTGAGAAAAAAACTGTAGTAGGGCCAATAAAAATACCACAAAAGTGTGCAAGCTTTCATATATTCCACCAGTCTTCTTCATCAGTCTAGGTGGCATAAAGGAAATGTGAGAACCTGAAAAAAGCAGAAATCTGGACAAACAGAGTTAGCAACTAAATTAAGTTCCAAGGAGAATGAATGAGGAGTACATGTACCAGTGCATGCTGGGATGAAGAGGCAATGACAGATTGTCACTTCAAAGAACACAACATGTGATGTTATAGTGAACTCTGTTATTGAGCTGAAAGCATACTTATTAAAATGTCACCCTCAGCTTCCAGTTCTGGCTTTGCAGAGCTGGACAGAAAGTGAGATAGGCTCACTTTTAGTCCTACATCAGGATTTTTCTGAACACTGAACACATGCATAAGACTTACCTTGTCTTTAAATTTCAGAATTTCTACAGTCAAATACATTTCTCTTTCCATTTGTTTAACAAAATGTTGCCACCATGTGGTTGTTTTAATATATTACAAGTGGACCTGGCATTTTCTAGAATTAATAATAATTTCTACTAGATTATTTTCTTTCTGAAGGTAGGATTGTGGAATCCTAAATATGCTAAATTGTGAATAGTCCCCAGTGAGCATAGTACAAATTACTTCTAGGTAAATTTGCTATACTTTCTCATGCGCAGTGTGCCATTTGCAGCTACTTCCCCCCTCCCATTCTCCAACTTTGATGCTAGTTAAGAAATACAAACAACAAAAATGCATGAGTTTCTGTTAAGGAAATCTTAACCAGCAGGGATCACATTCGCAATGCCCTCCTATCACGTAGCCATCAAATTTGGCTATATGACAATGTCAAAGAACTAAAAATAAAGACAGCTATCTGGAAGCTTTCTCCAAATTATTCAGTCTGTTTCCAGCCCTCACAGAAATGTTATTTTTTGTTTATTAATATATACCTGATGTGGCAACTCTGAGGCTTCTTCAGAGCCATGTTGTTCAGAGATTCAAATTTAAATAAATTAATTCATAAAATTACATTTAAAAATGCATCTTTCCTAAAAGGATGCAAAAAAAAAAAAATGCACTCATGCCTGGTTCAGACCTACAGCTCATCAAGGAGACCAGAAAAACGAAGAAGGAAAGAATGCTCAAAAATCAGAAAGTATTAATAAAAGATTACAATAGTGATAACATTTTCTGTATTAATCTTTGTGTCACTACATTCACAGCACCAAGGATTCTGGGGCCTCTTCCACCAACATGCATAATCAGTTCATTCTCAGCAGGTCAGACACATTGGTCTCCAGTCTAAGGTATCTCTGTGTCATCAACACTGATTGTGGAGCAAAGTCAAGTCCCTCTTGTATTGCCAGTGAATAAACTCACCAGGAGCTTCCTTGTTAACTTCCTTTCACTTTCATCAATTGCCTGAGAGTCACACTTGCACTAGAACTTTACATGAGCCTTGATTGGGTATGGGCTATTTATGGCAACAAAAGCAGAGCTAGGACTAGATTATGTGATCCTTTTTGAAAAAGAAAAAAAAAAGATTATCATAGGATGACAGGTCACAATGATTTTTATCTGGTGAGTCTTTTTTTATAGGTGTCCCCATTATAAAAGTGAAAATGGCTATCAAAAATGTAGTTTATGCTAGATAATTCCATCCTATGGCATATTTTTTTTTGGTTGGTTTTTGTCCAACCCTTTCTTTGTTCCTTGAAAAGCTCTCTGTATGAACAAAAAGTACTGCAAGATGCTATACAGTTTTGTTTGGTCTGTTTGTTTGCTTTGCAGTTACTCTCTGTAGCGCAGAATTTATAAGAGGACTAGCTACCAAAAAAAAAAAAAAAAAATCAATGGGATATTGTTTGTTATCTTTTCAACAGGAAATAATAAGATCTGTAAGTTAACAAGTTGGATTCTATTCTCTGCTCACTAGAAAGAATAACAATCCTGATCAGAGAAATCCATTACTAAGGGATTTTCAGAAACTGATCTTTAAAAATTGTATCTGGATATTAGAAAAGGCAAAGGAGAGGAAAATAAATCTTGATCATATGACCTCTATGTCAGCAGTGGTAGTATCCAGCAGAACACTGGATGTGTTCCACTAATTCTTAACTGATTGAAGAAGAAGATCGTTCAGTGCTCTTGACACCTACAAAAACATTATCAACAGAAAGAAAGAGAAATGGGGTCATCTAATCATATAATATTGGACGAATACATGCATAATTATAGAGCTGCTGTGACAGCTGCTTACAATGTCCGCTATCATGCACCATGGGTGGTAATTTATCTTTGGGTTTCCCATTCATTTGTATAGAAAACAGCAGGAGGTGGTCTCTTGGCATCTCATATAATGGCAGACATTTTAAGCAAGTGCCATTGTAGATGCTCCTGTTTTAGACAGATTTCACACAAGCCACTTAAAGCACTTTTGAGCCTCTCTCCTGTGGTTGACATGCATGTGTGAAAGACAGAAATGCTATTTTAAATGCACCTCTTTCAGGTTTCTAAATCCATTGATGACTGTGAAATAAGGTGGATTTGCAACTACATTTCAGTCATCTTCTGTTCCCCCTCACACACTTATGATGTGCTCTACTGGATGAGGTGCACATGCTTGGGACTCCTCACTTCTGCTCCCATTTTCTCTTTTTCCAGCTTTATGAAAGTATTGGCTAACACTCATAGTGTCCTCCTTTCTTTTCTCCAGTGTAATTGATAGAAAGAAGAAAGCCCTTGCCAATTTCACACTTTAAAAAGATCTGTCTAGTCTTGGATCTCCATTCTGTTTCCAAAGACAGGTGGTGCTGACCAGATGGTAACCCTACATCAAGGCACAAAAACTCAAGTCTTCTTCTATTGTTGTGCTCTCAGGTTCAAAATCAGAATCAATCACTGAATTCCACCTCCAACAACAGGCATTCAGTGACTGATTCTGCTTCTGAATCTAAGCCTCTTTCACCCTACGCAATTATAGTACATTGAAACTGCTCTGACTGCCATAGTGCAATCCCATGGTATCCTGGGGTTTGTAGTTTTGTGAAGTACTTAGAATTCTTTGACAGAGGGTTGTAGTGCCACACCAAACTACAACCTGCAAATTCCATAAGAAGCAGCAATGGTGTTTAAAATGGAATCATACTGCTGCGACTATGTAGTGTGAAGGAGTCTCTTTAGGTTCCATATAGCTATAGTGCCTAGTAGTCATTTATGATTCATGAATTCTTCTAAGTGGACTTTGTGATAGAAGTTGGAGTTGGAGGAGCCATAGTCAGGTAGGCATGGATTCTACAGGCCTCTGAGGGCAACAGTTTTAATCTCCTCCACCACCTTATTCTCACAAGAGTCCTGAAAGACCAAGACCAATGAGATAGCATGAGAGGCCTTCAATCAATGAGTGAGTTTCATGGCTCAGGAGAGACTTGAACCTTAATTTCCACCGTCCCAATTTGACACTTTTAACTAGTGCACCATGTTAGCTCTCACAAATAAATGATTCCAATGGATTTTTTTTACATTTTAGTGATCATGGCAATATGTGAATATGGTGATAACATTTGATTTTAAAATCTATGGTAAATGTATAAATCAACTGTTCTGGTGGGTCACAATCATTACAATATTAGCAGTGAAATCTTACACATGCCTAATCAGAATCAAGTCCCACTGAGTCCCATTGGAATTTGCTTCCAAGATTGCAGTCAGTAGGTTTGATTAGTCATGCTTATAGCTAACTCACTGAAAGCACTGAGACCCAATTTAAACCTGATTAATTAAAGGACCATTGATTTCAGGAGTCTGCTCTGAGCATGTCTACGTATAGATGTAAAGAAATTATAAGTATCATAATAAAGACGCAGAGTCAGAATAAATAAACCTTACCCTTAGTAAGTTATTTAATGTATTGGTATATATCCTTCAATTTCACAGATAAAAACTGGGAAATGCATGGCCAAGCAACATTAGAGTGTTGAAACAGGTGTGCTTCCCCTCTCCAATCTTTTCAGACTGAGGAACTGAGGGTCCTTTACCATTTGTCAGCTAATCTGGTTTCTGTCTGTGGCCCCATTATCACCTTCTGGCCACGTAGACATCCAACTCGTGATGGTGGTAAAAAGCAGACAGGCAGAGTTAATATCAGCACTCTGCTTAAGCACTCTTGAGTATTGGAATCTCAAGTTTTTAATAGGAAGATGAGCAGGTTCTTTGGTAATCTTTTAGGGCTATTTATTATATGCAATCGTATATATACAAACATAAACACTCCCCTTAGGGGAAAAAATGAACATGACAATGCCTGGGCACCTTGCTTTCATGACAGATGTTACATTACATCACATGCAAGGCTGATATTCATTACATTACAGTACATGGCAAGTCAGATGTTATACTTTCATAAGAACTGAACCTATGCCTTGCTGAATCTTTAGCTGGCTTCCTAATAGTTTACACATTGAGGAGCACTACCAACTTAAACAATATAGCTTAGCTGTTTATCCATTAAGAAATCCCATCTCTTCTGTTGAGGAGCTATGATTCTCTGAATAGAGGTTAACATCTTTGGGCATTGTTAAATTTAGCAGTATCTGTTACACAGCTATAAACATCCATAATGGACCTTCATTACAAACTGAATGGGAAATATATCTATTTTAGAATAACGTAGTTGTTTCTCTTACCAGCAGTATCTATCAGTGCATCTGGGAAATTTATCAGTTATAAGGAAAAGCATGGCTTGGAGACTATGGCCATTTCCGCACTAGAGTTTTATAGCGCGATCATTCCACTTTCAACATCCTAGGGAATCCTTGGGTTTGCAGTTTCAGGAGGGGCTGGCCAGCCCCTCCCTAAACTGCAAACCCCAAGATTCCATAGGATGCTGAAAGTGGAAATGACCACGCTATAACATTCTAGTGTGGAAATGGCCTATGTTGCAGGTTCTATTCATATGTTGAAAACTGCTAGAGCAGTCTGATTGCTATTTCTTCTTGGCTTCTTTTATTCTTTCCCTAGCTTCCACCCAGCCTATCAGCTGTGCTATCTGATCCAGTCAAAACAAAGGTACTTATCCTGCCCTGTTAATGTCATCCAATCAAAACAGAAACTCATGGCATGACTCCAGCTACAGCTGCAGTCTTTGGCTGTCTGCCATCTTGATTGCATCAGCCAGTGTGTCTGCTAGGAAGTTCAGATCTGCTCATATCTCAGTGTTGATAGAAATGCTGGTGTTCTCAACTCTGTTCACATTTGATTAGGCATTCTGCCCAGCATTTTGCCCAGTCTCTTTGTTTCTAGTAACACACACACACACACACCTCCCAGTAACACACACAAGCATCATCTCTTATATTCTATAGGTTATACTCTGTACACTATACATGTATTTCCAGGCCTTTGAGTTGACAACCAAATCAGTCTGGGCTGTGACAGTGTGATCACGATGAAGAAAAAAGTTGTTAATGAGGAAGAAATCACAAGCACAGAAAGGCTGCAGCAATTTGCTTTTGACTGAGTCAACAGGGAAGAATAGGATTGCATCACTCCTCTTTCCCACCCACATCGCTGAGTTAATTGAGTGCAACCTACTTTCACACTTTGAATTCAGTCTGCAACAGTTGAAGTAAGCTGAAGACAAAGGGGAAAAGTGGAAGGAGAAAAGAGAAGTTGGGACATTTTACAGCAGCTGAAAAGTAGGATGACAGGGGATTAATTAAAACTGTACTTGCAAGTCAGGACAAATGGAGGGTATGTTGTCATATCTCTTTCAACTATAATGATTGTTGTTGTCCGTTTCTGCACTACATTGTTATAGTGCTATAATACTTTCAATGTCCTGTGGAATTCTGGGGTTTGTAGTTTACTGAGGCCAAAGAGCTCTCTGGCTAAGAATTCTAAATGCCCTTCCCTAAACTACAAACCCCAGGATTCCATAGGATGTTGAAAGTAGAATAATAGCTCTCTGACAGTATAGTGTGGAAATGGCTGGAGCTGAACAATCAATAGATGCAAATATACTTAAAATAAATGACTGAAGTTGCAAGCAAGCAAAGTGGCTCAATTTGCTCTCCCTAGCTGGAGTCCTTTGTTGGGGAATTCAACAGACATGGAGTTACTGCAATGAAGGCCACACTTCAAGGAGCCACTGAATGCACCTCAAAAATTCAGCGGGAAAATCACAAAGCTTGGCAGTAAGGAGTTACAGACAAGATTATTAAATGTAAACAGTTACTTTTGGAGTTAGAAGGGGAAAACGAAGTTACATTTTAAAAGCAATGTAAGAAGTAATAACAAAGTCAGTTTACTGGTATAATGAGTAACAGTTGCTAGTTATTTTCAAAAGTTATTTTCAAAAGTTGCTAGTTATTTTCAAAAGAGGTGTTTTGACAGGAAGTTTGCAAGTTTTATGCCATTATCTTATCAATACTAAGTCTTTTCCCCCAAAATCAAAAACAAAAAACCCAGAAAGTAATAGAAAAATAAAACGCAGCACAGAGATGTAACCAATCAACTTTTGAAACTATCATAATGAGTAACAGGAATGGTTTACTGCTTAAACACTGTAATGAATAATGGAACAAATAATTTTTAAAAAGCAGACTTCCAACTGCTGCTCTTTAGGTTGATACAAAGGAGCTTCCTAGGCAGAAGATCTCAATGGCCACCAAGTGGCGACCCCAGTAAGCTTCTGATATACCACCGATTTCAAAAATAGCTTAAGAAGCAATATTGTGTCCTAGGTAGCTGGTTGGAAATGTGATCACACCTTCTAGTAGCAGGTTCCAACTATTTCCAGAAGCTATTTTAAGAGGTAAAATCAGCCGTCCACATTTGCTATGGTTAAAGGCACAGAACCCCCCAAAAAGTGGAGAAGAAAACCCTCACAAATATCCAAATGTGTGTGTCTGCAAGAAGGAGGGCTGAGGCATGGAAGGGAGAGCAGTCACCCAGGGTCCAAACCAGGTCAAGGAAAGGGGTAGGTGGGCATGGTGGCCCTTTCTCTCACTCGTCCTTCCCTTGGGTGCAGGAGGGATATCAGAAGAGGGTTTCTGGTGCTGAGCAATTAGACTGTGAGCCATCATTAGCAGACCAGGCAGTGGCTGGTGGACAAAGAAGAGGACCAGAGATGTGTTTTTAAAGGGCTGCACAGTCTCACCAGAGCTGCCAAGAGGGAATGTTCCCTGGAAAGGAAGCACCCGATGGAGGGAGCAGGGGGTAGAGAAACTCACAAATAATCAAATCTGTGAAAGTGAAACCCTCAGATGTGGAGCACTGCGTGTATTTTGACAAGATGTTTTCTAGTTTTAAGCCATTCACTTAATCCTCAATCCTAAACTTCTTCCCCTCAAAAAGGTAACAGAAAGTAACACTTACACACATTTCTTTTCTGTTTTTTATAGCCCTTCTTCTAAATCTAGTTATTTCTTAAGGGCATGAAAGCACTTGAATGTACATGGAGTTTCCATGTCAACAAGGGCTGTAACAGTCACATTTCGTACAACAGCAGATCCCCATGTGCAGTCATACTTTTTAGGCACCACAAATCTGACTCCTCAACTGAAATGAAGCAAGGACAGCACATGCTCTGTTCACACACATGTGTACATCTGGCTCTGGAATGAGGTCAAGAGCTGTACACAATCTGAGTGCACATAAAGACTGCTTGGCTCTAACACCATCCTTGCCGAATACAGTAATGTTTCTCAAAGATCTACTCAAACTGAAAACTTATTTTTTTTAAAAAAAAAACTGTGATTGATAAATTAATTAGCCAAGCCAATTAATTAATCAATACTTGCAAAACCTCAGTACATGCAAAACCTGCAGATGAAAACAACGTTGTGTGAGTGGGGAGAAAAAAACAAACACCTGTTTGTAGTCTGACTTTAAAATCTATCAGCCCTTTTTATATTCACAGATTTTGTTCCCTCTCTCAATTAAGTATCTTCCACAAATATAACTTTGTGCGCAGTGCATGTGTCAGAGTGTCTCCTTTTGCTTCCTTAATGCATAGGGGTATACAAAATGAACCACAGGGTAGGCAAACAAATAGTGATTATAGCTTCAGAAATGACATCTCCCATATAATGCCTCACGGTGCCTCGCAATATATACTCTTTATCTCTTCAGTTTCCATCCACTCCTTTGTTAATAACCACTGAGTACAAAGCAGAACAAAGCCTTAACCCTAGAATTATTCTGAGCCTACTGTGGGCTGTTCTCACTCATTCAACCTCTACTGTCGTAGTAGCAGCAGCTACAGGGTCAAGTATTGTTTCAAGTCTTTGCTGCTCTTTCATTTGAGTTCATGGGAGCCAGTAGATTGTGTGTGCTTTTTTTTTTTAAAAAAAAGAAAACAAATCTATATTTTTCCTGAGATTTGCTCATTCTTTGTCAGCCCTTAAATAATCACCCTTTACTGTCTGGGCTATGCTTCAGGAAGGTGGGTTTGGAAAAAACAGTTGCTAATGTCTAAATATTTTACTGTGTTCTCTGCTTTGTCCAATCTAACAAAAAATACTATAATTGAACCATACTGCTTTCATTGATTTATAAAATCCTTAAAGAGCCCACAGATTGTCTTTTGGCTTTTGGGAGATGAGCAACATAGAGAGTTTTTTAACACAATCATTTTTATTTTCTCCTCAGATCTGAGAATTCACACTTTAATAGGAGACACGGTGCAGTTCTCTAGTACATAAAGTTAATGAAATGCTCATGAACAGATAGAGCATCATGTTCTTCAGGCCAATTCATTATAAACTGCATGCCTCATTTACATGGCTCTCAGTCTATTTTTCCAAGAGATGGAGAAATGTGGGTTCTCTTCTACAATCAGTTGAGCTCATTCTTCTTGCATGCAAACAATCACTTCCCATGATATCAGCAGAAGAATTAGAGAAAATGGAGGGAGTAAAACACAGCTGAATAAAATGAATACATCAAGCTTATTAACATTTATTCATATTTTCTGATCCTTTTGGCTTGGAATGAGGGAAAGCACTTACAACACAAGATTTTTAAGACAAGTTTGTGGTCCTTCCTTATTGCTGCCACATGATTACATAATAAATGCATGACATAGTTTTCTTTTCAGGGCTCCAGCTGTGATCTTATGTCCACATGGAGCTCTTCAATGACCAAACTCCCTCACTGAGTGGAAAGCTCTGTGTACATATCACATTGCTTTGTGCATATGGAACTGCCTACCTGTTGAAGTGATTGGAAAGGAGTACACTTGTTGGCAAAGGAGCTCCGTATGTGCAACAAGAACTGAACTGGATTCATAGTCCCTCATGGTGTAGTGGTTTCAGCATTGGACCGTGGTTCTGGAGACCAGGGTTCTGTTTGCTGCTCAGCCATGGGTGACCTTGGGTGCATCACACACTCTCAGCCCAGAAAACCCTGTGATAGGATCATCTTAGGATTGCCATAAGTCAGAAATGATGAAGGCACACAACAACAGCAACATCCCATGATGTTGAGGTCAATTCCGTGAATACATAGAACTTCTTTTACTTTTTTTTTAAATTAAATTCAACAGCATGATTCATGGGCTAGTTTCTCAGCATCCTTGATGTTTCCTCAGTTGGCATATAACATTCATGTGAAGAGATATTACAATGTAAAAAGGCACACTTGAAGGTTCAAAGTTAATAGAAAGGGGAAGATATTACAATAGACTTATGAGAAGCCTGATAATTAAATACATTTCTAATTTTATGATTTATAATATGTAAGGTCAACTCATTCTGGTGCTTTTGAAAATGTGCAAGCTACTTTAACAATCTAAGAAAAACAATAACCATTTTAAATGTCCCCCCTTCCACTGACAATCGCATATGTACCACCCCTTACTTAGGTACACTAATAAACATTTTCAAGATCTAAGGCTAGAAGTTTATAATGTACACATTCTCATGACATTGATTTGGAGGAAATATTTTCTCACCATATTTTCCAACAATGTATGTATTATATTACCCGTCTTTGTGTTGATCAGTCCACATTCCTTTCTTAGCCCAGCTGAACATTCCTCCTGAGTTTGGCCAGGAGAAACACATTTTTTAAACTTTTACCTGATATATTCATGAGAGAATTGAATATCTAATCTCCCAACTCAGACATTTCAGAATCAGGAATAAATCTCATAGGTTCTCTCTCTCTCCATTTGGTTGTTTTATCCCTGAGGCCAGCAGCTGAGCCATCTGGAGATTTCAGTGTTTCTTCTTTTGTCCTCACCCCCCTGACCCACCCCCCACATTCCCAGAGGGCTGTCAGACAGTAAGTTCAATGTTTAGGCAAGGAACTAAAATGTATTACCAGCTGTGCATAATGGCGTATTTATAAACTATATGCCTCCTCGGTGCTCTTCCATCTATGTTCTTCAGCTCTTTTCTGGAAGACTGCATATACGTAGGAATCCCACAGACTTTTAAAAGAGCCCAAGCTTAAACTGTAGTGCTGATAATCACTGAAGGGCATATGTTGAGGGGTAAAAATTATTTGGTGATGAGTAGTCCAGAATGAGCTGAAATGACAGGTGAATTTCATACTTTCTTTAACAGGAGATTGAGGAGCATTCTTGGGCAGTGGCTTCCTTGGCTGAGTGTTCCTGGGAGTTGTAGCTGAAATGGCCCTGATAGCTTTACTGATAGTGTATGGGTGAGGCGTACATTACAAGCTGGTCTTGAGATCCTTGTGAGAACTACATAATTTCACTTTACACAATTGTAATATTATGATCCTGCTTTAACTAACATTGCTGCATTGAATTCTGGGGTTTTCAGTTTGGTGAAGCACACTGTCACTTTTGCTGAAAATTCTAAATGTGTGTGTACATGCCTTCAAGTTGCCTGTTAACTTATGGTGGCCCCATGAGTTTCATAGGGTTTCGTTAGGCAAGGGATACTCAGGAGGTGGTTTTGCCAGTTCTTTTCTCTGAAATATACCCTATATCACCTGCTATTCATTGGCAGTCTCCCATCCAAGTACTGACCAGGGCTGATCCTGCTTAACTTTCAAGATCAGATGGGATCAGGTGCCTTTAAGATATTTAGGCTGCCTAAACTGTAGAGCCTAGGATTCCACAAGATGTTGCTGTCACAGCTAAAATAGAATTGCAGTGCTATAACTGTATGGTGTGAAAGGAACCCAGAAGTCATCAATCGTGCTAAGCAAAAATGTGCCTGCATTGCTAATGTTGCACATTCACTATTCAAGTGGGCTGTATCAAAACTATAATTATCATACCCTATAGATCAAAAAAGCCAACATGGTGTGCTTTGATCATTGGATTATAACTCTGCAGACCAGGGTTCACATCCCCACTGAGCCATGGAAACCCACTTGGGTGACCCTGGGCAACTCACACTCTCTAAGCCTCAGATAAAGGCAAAGCAAATCATAACAAGAAAGCCCCACGATAGTGTTTTCTTAGGGTTACCATAAGTTTGAAGGTACACAACAACAACAAATAGATGAAATGTCTTTGTATATATTCCTTGCTCCCAGCAACCAATGTCAATACTCCTGAAGTATAAATAGCTGTCACAAATGGAGGTTTAACTCATGCTGAGAGGTGGAACAGACTGAGTGTGTAGGATGGAGCTGGGGTGGGCAGCTGTGGAAGGGATGGGGGCCAATTCAGGCCTACCTACAGGTTGTGGTTTCACTTCCAGCTAAAGCAGAAATTACAGCATGTCACTTCTGTTTCTGGGAACTCGCCGAAACAAATATCCTTTTTTGTGGTTTGTGAAAGATGTTGGGGGCAAGGGGAATCAAACCGTCATGTTTTTGTGGTGGTTTGTTTATATGGGGCAGGATAGATCTTTTGGGGCTGAATTTTCATCCTGACTACCAAAAAGTTAAGTTGGACAAGTCTCAGGTTTTGGGGTCAATTTCCCCTTCCTTGGTGAGAAAATTAGATGAATTCAAGAATGTGACAGTGGCATATCAGTGGTATATGCCAAATTATGTAAAAGTCTTTTTGTCCTGAATGCACTTTTACTTCTTAACTCTCCTTAAATCTCTGGATTTTGTAAAGGGATTTGCTTCTTTAGATACCTTCTCACATACTGGTTATAGCACTGGTTAGTGTGGCAGGATTGTCATTTAGTATGAAATGGTGTGGCCAAATGGGATAATTTTTTAGAGGAGAGCGTTTGATGCATGTGTGTTAAAACCATTCTATAATGCTACTCAAAGGGCTGGTCAATGGATTGGCACCAGTCACAAGATGTCAGCTTCCAGTCCTTGGCATACTTCCAGGACAAAGGAACAATCAAGGCCAAGGTCACAAATAGTGTACTGGTCCCTGGTACATTGGGGGAAAAAAATTGCTGTGCCTCACGTCAAGTAGCTGGTCTAGGTGTTGTTGCCTGGGGAACCAAAACACCATATTTCATACAAAACAGGGAGACCCCAGCACGCTTAGAGAAATACCAACATTCGAAGAGCTCCCTCTCCCCCTGCAAAAATAGGATACAAGTGTCTCTAAAAGAAAGCTTTCCATTGCTCCTGACTACCTCAAGGATACATTCACACAAAACAATAGGACCCAACATGTTTGGACAGCAGTCTATGTGAATTAAGTATGTGTTCAATCAACACTTCCCGAAGTTGGGAAATGTGAGAGATAGTGGTAGATCACTCAAGAAGAGTACTTAAGCAAGGCAGAAGCTGAACAATAACCAATCCCATACCAGACCGTCCACCCACAGAGCCTTGCAGATAAAATAAATAGGCTTATTTTCTTTGTAAATCATAAAAAAATAACTTTACTTATAAATTACATATGCATAATCAAATCCATATTCCAATGGAGGAGAGAGAAGAAAGAGAAAATGGCTGCAAGTTAGAGTGATGCCAGCAACAAGAGGGTATGTGAAAAACACTCTAACAGGAAGTTACTGTGTATGTATGCTGTACCTAAACTCCTAGAGTGTAGTATGTAACTTAGCAATTAATGACTGTAGGCATGCAAAGAGTTCAAACTCTGACACCAGAATAAAATCAATGTAGTAAAGTTTTCCAGAAGCTGGAAAATTTGATAGCCACTGAGCTAGACAAATACTGCCTGCTTGTTTTAAATCACAGAGCTTGTTTCTATAGAAAATGTATTCAGCATCACAGTCCTAGTTAAAATGCACTTGTTTAGAGACATATCTCAGCACTGCTCAGATAATTATTACACACAAGTATCATTAGCATGGGAAGGGGCTCTCTTCTGGTCTTTAAGCCAAGTTTACCCAAAGAGACTGATGGGTTGTTATGAATCTTGGGTTGTGTAAAGATTATGAGTGTTCCAACAGCTAGAACTTTTTGGCAAATAGATATGCATGGCTTACCAATAATGCTATTTCAAAAACTCTTCTGCTAGTAAGAAGAAATCCAGTCCCTAAAGAGCCCAGTGTCAGCACATCTTGACTTCCACTGATCAAGCACAGCTATAGAATACCAAGCAAATTTACACAGGAAAAAAAAAATCTGTTTTTTCCCCTACCAGCAAAATACTTTCATGGCTACAAAGACCCAAGTACGGCAAGTGGTTGACTGAGCATGTTGAGAAATCAAAATAAGCAGAATAAAGGAATAAACAATGAAAAAATCACTTTTCCATCCTGGAAAGAATAGAGACCAGGAAGATCAAAAGAACACTGCTTGTTTTATTAGTTGTCCAGCCAATCAGTTTCATTTTCCTGCAACAACTGTATAAACACATATCGCTTCAAATGAATGCTTTGTAGAACCACCTGCACCCGATTCAACACTGAACCTAAGTGACATTTGAAACATTCTCATGAGAAGTCTGTTTCTTTCTCATAAAAAAGGATATAGTATTGCTCAACAAATTATTGGAACACATTGAGTATTTTCCTAGTGGGTTGCAACAGTTCAAGACACACATGCACACGCACACACAGAGAGAGTATTTGCAGAGATTGTTAAAGATCCAACAGACATGTTTGAATGAACCCAACTTTTATGTGTCATTTTGTAAATAGGAGAGTGCACAGAAAAAATACTGCAGGGAGCCAGTGAATGCATAAATGTGCTACACACACATATTTGAGGTACATGTGCTACAGGAACATCTTTGTACTACAGGCACATGTGTGAGGCATATATTGGTGCAACTCTGTGGCTGGGTAGCCTAAAAAAAAAAAGCCTATGTAGTCATCATGCTGACAGTGATGAATTCCAGCAGTGATACGTGGTGTGGGAAACCAAATGGAAAGGAGGGAAAAATCTGGATTCAGTTGCCATAGAAAGTACAACAATAGCATAATTACCAAAAAAAAAAAGTGATACTGCTTGGAACATGCCACATAACACAACACTATCTCCACAGCTCTTAGATTCTTAGAAAGGACCTGATTCATTGATGGCCCCAAATGAATAACATCTGGTAGACTATGAAACCAACAACAACAATAGTCATTGTTACTTTATTATTTTAGATACTGCCATCCATGTTCATGGCACTGTACAAAAATAAAACAAAAAAACAGGCATTACTGCCAATGGTGTTCAAGGAAAGAACATGGAAAGTACACAACATGTTTCTCCATGTAATTATATTCATGAAGATAAAGACTGCATTGAGGAGCAACCAAATGTGTTTTCTAAATTCTGTGACCTGAATTTCAGTAGAAAACATAGGAAACTTATCTTACAGAGAAGCAAGGTCAAAAAACAACAACCGAGATATCTTACTACAAAAAGCCTCATTTCTCACTCACTAGGACTTCCTAGAAAAATCTTTTCAGTCCACAAAGACTTCTCCAGCTAGGCCAATGAGAGATCTCTTCTGTGTCTTTGCTCACTATTGGCTCTGGTGAACTTGATAGGAATATCTTCTTTTTTAAAGGATCAGTGTTCCAAAGAGCTCATAAACACTGTTCTCCCCATTTAGAGTAGAAAAAGAAAATATCTTTAATCGAAACTAACCACACCTTCTAGAAAAACCACACCTCCTAGAAAAAAATGGAGCTTTTGGCTGCAATCTATTCTGAAATACAAAGAACCCAGTCTTTAAGTAGGAATAAAATAGTTCTGTTTGTGTTAGGAATTTCTCTGCAAATCTCGTGAAAAGGGGAACATCATCTGGCTGATTTTTAAAAATAAATAAATAAATAAATTTTATTTTTATTTATTTTTTTAAACTGAGAACTTTATAACCAATAAAGCAACAAACAGGTACATATCTTCCAGAGTTTTTCCCCTTATCTGGGTCAACACTGACTGGCAGTGGCTTCCCAGGGTTTCAGATGGGGTCCTTCCAATTCTATAAGGTGCCAGGGACTGAATCTAGCATGTTTTGTACTCCAATCATCTGCTCTGCCACTGAACTATGGAGCTATAACATTTCCCAGGCTTAAATTGAAGCACAAGCCAATTCAATGTACCCAGATTTCTTTGACACATATCATGTTACATATGATCTACATATTATGTCCAAGCAAATTCCATGCTATGAGTTCTTCCCGTAGGAACACACCATATAGTTAATTAATCTCATGCCACACTGTGTGGTTAATCATTTCACAGCTAATGGATAGGTACTGCTGCTGTGAGAGCTGGCACATGCAAGGAATCAAAAACTGAATCGTATTTGATGCTGTAACTCCTGCAAGAAGAAAATTCTTCCTGCTTTACGGTGTCTTCCAGAGGCAGTGTGTGTGTGTGTGATGTATATTTATTTAATTAATTTATGTCTTGCTTTCCTCCTAATATGAGACCCAAGGTACCTTACAACAAATTAAAGTACAAAGTACAAAAAGTTTTAAAAATAAATAAACCTGTTAAAAGCCTCAGGTTAAAACCATCTGAAACCCATTTTAAAACATAGTAAAAAAACAAAACAAAAGCACAGCATGCCCATTTAAAAATTCTCCTGCTACAATAAGCTTAGACTCCCAAGGTCTGTCTTAATTAAAATCCCCTTACCTTCTTATTTATACAGCATGCCCTCCTCTGACAAATGCAGATGTTCATATAAAATTTTCTTGCTGTCACTGAAGCTGTTGACATAGTAATATGCAAGAAATTACCACTTGCATTTTTGAAAAAAAGGGGGGCACTCCCATACATCCTGAAAAAAACTGGCTAAGAGACAGATAGAAAGAGAGACGTTTGTCTATGAGGAGAGGAAAGGATTGAAAGTTTCCTTCTATTTCAAATTCCAGAATTTTCACGAGTGTAGGTACAACTGACAGCTGGGAAATTAAAGACCTAAAGACTTGTGTTTCACTTCTGCTGCTCCCCTAAGGTCATCAGGAGTTAACTCCAGATGACTCGTAGTAGGATACTCATCTAGTTAATCTCCTTTAATCTTGGAAGCCAGGTGTACACATGCTGCTGACCTGTTTAACTGAGGGTCCTACCACACTAGACTGTTATAGTGTTATTATTCCACTTTAAAGGTCATGGCAACATTATATGAAATTTTGGAACTTGTAGTTTAGGAGGAAAATTTAGAATCATGGTCCTCACTAAACTACAAATCCCATAATTCCACAGGATGCAGCAGGATGCAGCCATAGCAGTTAAAATGCAATACTAGTGCTATAGCAGTGTAGTGTGATAGTGGCCTTTTACTTCACCATAGTGTCTAATCATAGAATCATGGAGCTGGAAAAGACCACAAGGGCCACCAAGCCCAAACTCTTACCCATGCAGCTATTCACATGGCCATCCAGCCTCTGCTTAAAAACATCCAAAGAAGGAGACTCCATCACACTCCACGGCAGTATCTTCCATTGCTGAATGGCTCTTACCACCAAAAAATTCTTCCTAATGTTTTGGTAGAACCTGTTATCCTGGCATGTGAAGCCATTCTCCCATGTCCTAGTTTCTGGAGTGGCAAAAAACAAGCTTGCTTCATCTTCCATATGACATCCCTTCAGAAGTTGTTCTTCAGGACTCAGTTTTCAACTTTTTCCTGTATCTAAGTCAATAACTTCGTACTAAGAAATATGTAAATGACACTAAAGGCCAGGCTGTACATGAAAGTTGAATATATTTACACATCTCTTCCCTTTCTGCATCAAAGAGTGGTTAAAAAAGCTAGTCACTATTGATATATGCTGTGAGCTGGGCCATTTCCAACATCTGTAGTAGGATTTTCCATTAATGCTTTTATTCACAATGAATATAGCGTAGGGAAAGAAAAGGGGATAACAGGCAGATGCAACTTTCATCCTTCAGAAGTATCATTGCAATTCTATGCACACTTACCTGGGTGTAAATCCATCTGAACACAATGGGACTTACTTCTTACTTGGCAAGAACAGCGCTGCATTATCAAGTTGTTTGTTTGATTGATTCCTTCCTTCTTTCCTCACAACTTTTGTTTTCTTTCTGTATTTCTTTTAAGGCTATTCAATTATTTCCATCTTTGGCCCTTTTCGCACGGTATTTCTGAAGTGAAAGGGCCCCTTAAGCGTCGCGTAAATGTGAGGAGTGGTCCATACGATGCACTCACATTTGCATGATGCTCAAGGGCCCAACACAGACCGCGCACAGTTTTTTTCATTTTCGGCTCAAAGCCAAAAATGCTGTGCGGTCACACATCGCTCTGGGGCCCCACGCGCACTTACCTGGCACAGAGCCTTGGGAGCCGGGCCGGTTGCACATCCTTTCCTCAGTGCAGCCTGTGAGGTCCCAGGCTGCACTGCGAACAGAAGAGGCAGGGTGTTTGTATGATGAGGAAGGAGCTGCAGAGCCAAAGCAGGAGGGATGTGACAGCGTTCCTCCCAAGCCTTTGTGTGCGAGCTGAGCAGCACAGCACCGGGAAAAGGTAAAGTGCAAAAAGGGCCTTTGTGATCATATGTCCCCCTCTCATTTTTTAAAAAGTAAACAGCAAGATTATCAGTGGTGACTTGTGTTCCCATGTCAATGGGAGTGGAGAATCTGTTCTGGGTTTTAGTCCAAATTTTATAGGAGCTATCTAAAGAGCTGAATCTTTTTTGTGGATAGGAGTCAGCACTTGGGACAGCTCCTCTAAAATCTTGACTAAATCCTGAAGAGGAGTCAACATCCCACTGATGTGTAAGCCAACAGCTAGCATTGAAGGCTACTTCTTTTATGCACATGCTCCTTCCAGGTCAGTCCAGATCGTTCTATAAGGATTTCATACACCCACACGTCCTTGTCCCTGTTTATAAACTTAAGTGTCTTGATTCAACCTGCCTTCTTTACAGTTGCATTCCGTTGGTTGCTAGTGCTTATCTTCTAATAAACCTGAACTTGGATAAACTTCTGTTGTTGTTGTTGTCATTGTTGTTGTTGTTACAACTCTCAAATTGTTCAACCAGTATGGGCAATGGCTATACCGGCTGTGGGATCCTGGGAGTTGTGGTCCAAAAAAATAAATTCTCCAGCTGTGGGATGAACACATATGCCCAGATCTCTTTCCTCCCCTGTCACTTCCATCTGAACCAGCCTTCAGATAACAGCAAGACAGGTTTTTTGTTTTTTTTACTTAGACTTATTACTATTTATTTGTTTCTCACAACAAGCTTTTGGAAATTAATTTATGTGGGAAGGGGAAAACATTTAAATTACTATAATGAAAGTGAAACATGTAAGTTACTTATGTACAGCAATAGGCTGGTGGCATGGAACAGAACATTCATGATCAAGATTTAACTCTTCTGATCAACAGTTGTAACAGAAAATGCTCTTAGGCCAATCTTTCCCAGTATTTTTAAAGATGCTCACATGGAGTGGAAAAGCTGGACCAAGGGATGAGCCAGAGTCTCATTGTACCCAAAGATATCACATTTGATATGTTTTACTTTCTTGGAGAAGATTTTTTAAAAATATAAGCAAGTAAAATTGGACTTTGAAGAACTGCATTTAAAGAATTTTAAAAACCTGTTAGGATGTAGAAAAAAATCTGGACCATTGGAAAAGAAAACCTACAACTAAAGATGTTTGCTGCCAGGAAGACATACTCTAGAACAAAAATCTATTGTGTAATCACACCCCAAAGCGTTTTTTAAAAAATCATGCATCTTTCTCCTTCTGTCACCTTGTCTGACAAGCTCTATGTATTTATTTGTATGCTAGCGAAAGGCATTTTATTGTATCCCAGAGGACAGGGTATTAATGATTATTTGCTTCCTGCTGGGTGGCCTGTCATAATTTTGCAAAAGTGAGACTGACAGTAGTAACAACCAATCAGTATGTTAATACACCACTTGACAGTGGATACTCAAGCCTGTTTTATGCAAGGTTATTCCACTAAAAAACCTTAATGCAATTTTCATTTGGGATTGGTAGAGGGGGGTGGAATCCATTTTTTAGAAGATCTGCAAATTGCTAGCTAAAAGTCCTGTACGGCCATCAGACTTGTCTCTCAGCAGGTGTCTTGGGGTTGGGATAGGAGGCAGGAAAGGCATAAGCTTCTCTCACAGAAAGCCTAGCAAACACTTTTTTAAAAAAAATAGCCAGCAATTTGTTATATCAATATCTTAACATGAAAACCTCTTTGCAGCATCTAAGAATTAAACACACTTGCTGACAAATAAAGAGAAGGCAGAATCTTTAAAAATAACAGTGGCAATGTCAAATGTCAATAACCCCTACAGATTTCTTCAATGGGATTCCATTCATTCCCTCTTCAGTGCTGCATTGTCTGCTTCATTTTGCTCTGAGGCTGGTGGGGGAAGGAACAAGAAAGCCTTGCTAAAGACAGTTGTTATCCGCTCTGACATATAAATAGCCTAACATTTCGTTAGTCATTTTGTATCATGCAGGCCCTGGCTATACGTGCTCTGTGCCATACAAAGTGGGTTTCAGAAATTATTTCTGAGTGTTTGCACAGCATGCCAAAGCATGATTACAGAAAAAGGATTAGCAGATTTAAGGTAGTGACGGTCAGCTGCCATGAAGTAGCATGCAAAACACACTGCAATTCTCTCCATTCAATCATGCTTCTTAAAAAGAAAACAGCAGTGCTCCAGCATTGCTGGTAAAGATCTGGGAAAGAAAATCCTTTGGCAAGTTGGGCTAGTGAAGTAAATTAATAAAAAAAAAGGTGTGGGAGGGGGTAGGAGAGGAAAAGATTGAGAATTTGTCAGGTAGGTATACAGAAAAGCCAGGAGTAGACAAAATTTGGTTGTATGCAGCAAGTCACATGCAGTGCCTCACAGCTGAGGCCATAGAATCAGAGGCTGGTAGAAGGGACCACAAAAATTATAGAAACATAAGAGTTAGAAGAGATTGCAGGAGTCTGGAGTCCATCAACTACCAAGGGAGCCTGTCTTCCCTTTAAACATCTCTTACCATCAGGAATTTCTTTCCACTATTTAGTGGGTACTGTATCTCCTTTTTCACAATCTGAATCTTCTGGATCAGCATAAAACAAGCTTACCCCATCTTTCACATGACAACCCTTCAGGTATTTGAAAAATCATTTCAATTTTCCTTCTCCTGGCTAACCATTCTCAACTCTCTCATCAATCCAAATATGCTTTGGTTTCCAGACCAATTCTTATGATCATAAACAAGATGCTGATCTGTCATGCTTGGTATCTGGAGCTAGCTTTGATTTGTCTAGTAGAAGATAGCATTTGTTGGTCAACTGCCTCTTGATCTTGCAAAAGTCCAGGGATTTTGGTAAGGTTACATTTTTGGACCACAACAGTCAGCATATGATGGGGTATCTGAGCCCTATTGCCCAAGTAGAATCCATAGTTTTTTCTTTGTTGTCTATTTTCTTCCTATCCCAATGCATTTTTGGGTAGTGCTCCCTTGCTTGTTCTGGCCAAGCACTCCATTGGTATTGCAGTGGGCAAAGGAATATTAGTTCAAATGAGGCTCATTTGGTTGGAAGTAGTGGCAGAATGGGTCCTTCATTGTTCTGGCATCTACTGTGTATGCAATTGTCTTTCTATTGAGATGAAGTGAGTTCCACCAGACTTACCTGTTTTCCCAGCTGTTTTCCTGATTCTTTTCATGTTAACATTGTAGTTACCTTTGTTTTGGGGAGCATTTCCACATGAGTTTGATACATCGTAGTAGCATCAAATTCTTATCCTCCAATCTGCACGCTGTAGTGTTTTAGTGTCAGGATTTTCCTTGTCATTCTGCACGTTTTCAGCTCCTAGAACAGTTCACTGTGATGAGAAACTGCTGTATCCAAAAACTGGAAAAACTCCAATGTAAATCTCCTAAGCCAGTTCTGCTTCATTTTTCACCTAAATGCAGAAGTGTAGCATCAATTCACAGCACAGAAGTGGTCAGCTATGGCATTTCCCAGGCTGTCCCTTCCGTCATTTCTGTCCTTATCTCTTTCCACCAATCAAAGGACAGGCTGCCATCACTATTGTCTTCATGAGTCTTTTTCACCCCTTACCCATGGACTTTTTCTCTACTTTGACTGGCTTTTTGCTCAGGCTTCCACCCAGATCTTGTACCCTGTTGGGACAAAGGTCACCACAGGCTTCTCTGCCGCTGCCACTGCAGTTTTGCATTGCACTTTTTCGCCCTCAGCTCACAGCTGTGCAGCCAGAATTGAACAACTGGGCTGGATCTGAACTTATCAGTCTCTTCAGGGAAGGAAAAAGGGAGAAAATGGAAGGGGAAGGCAGAACATCAGCCGGTTGAATGCCAGAGGTGGCACCTCTTCACCTTGGCACACACCAGCCAGGCAACAAGGGAGCACCCAGCCCTATCCCTCCTCTCCCAATCTTCTCCCTTTACCTGAATTCAGACTCAGTCACTGCTGCGCAGCAGAGGCCCCCACCAAATTGCACCTTTTCCCTGCAGTTTGGCACTGCTGCCAACTGATGAGTGGAGAGGTGGTTTGGCTTAATTCTCCAAGGGGCAGTGGTTGGAACAAATTGGAGCTCCGTTTGCATCAGGGCTAAATCTCCCCTAGAAGAACCTAAGTCCCAAGAGTTGAAATGAGAAAGTGCCTTTAAACACGTGCAGAGCACCTCCCCTGTCAACTCACACCTGGCAGTAACAGAGTATCTGCAGGTCTGCATGGAAGTAAATCTCAGAGACTTAAACTAGATTTCTAAGTGAAACGTTCCTAAGATGGGAACCTTAAAAACATCCTTGAGCATTGCTTGTGTCAGGATAGTTAAACAGAGAGCAAGAAAAGAGTGGATCTGTTAATGGACGGTTAAAACGTGTTTTTTTTATGTATCAACGAACGTAAATACCTACGCACAAACATAGCAATGCATAAATGTGTTTAAAATGTGTGTGCTTTTTTTTAAAAAAACAGACCAATCAGTGATGGCAGGGTGGGGTAAGGGAGGGGAAGGGGAGTGGCCAGGGACTTTCTGTTGTGGATGCAGCCGCTGCAGTGCTCCGCAGTAGTACGATGTAAAGGGGAGGGGTGCAGACAGCACAGTTTCTGAATCGGAGAATAAAAACACCACTCTTGACAGGTGGTGAACCACTCCTCCCCTCTCACGAGGAAATGGTCTTAATTAATGCTGGGGTTGTTGTTGTTGTTGTTTTTGTGAGTTTTGTTGTTTCATTATTTTTACTTATGATACTATTTTATTTGTTTGCACTGAGATCCGTTTAATATATGAAACATGGCATGAAAATGTCACAAACAGACAGACAGACTGACTGACTGACTGAGAGACGGTTAAAAATTTTTTTAGACAGAACTACACTGGTGCAGGATGTGGCAATAGTTTTGTCTTCCACTGCCACATAAACGTCTGCATAAATGTTTGCAGTAAATGTGAGACTAATGATAGTTTTATGTAATTGTTTATGAGGGATGTACTATTTTGAAATACAAACTATAGGAGATATCTGTTTCAAGTCTAGACTGAGTATTTGGCATATTGGTACTGTGAGATAGATGCTGCTTCTGATAAAACAGCAGCAGCAGCAACAATAACCAGAACTGTGACAACAACAACAATGATAACAAACAGCACCATTTAATTTTACTCGTGAGATTTTTATATGTTCTAGTGATGTGTCTTTCTCTGGGTTTGCTGTTACATTTCACCCAGTTGCAGATACATGTAGAAATTTATTGCAACTGTTTCTTCAGGCATACAAATAGTTTTAAGCTCTGTGCACACACACACACACACACACATGGAGTCACCAAGGGTGAATAGCTATAATTACATCAGAGTGCATCCAGGAAATCAGCCATTCAGTTGCCTCTCTGAATTTATGTGCTTATCAAGCAAACATACTGTAAAACTGATTTTAACATTAAAACTGTTGGCCTTAATATATCAGTTTAGAGACTGTTTTGATTCTGATTACTGTTGTCCTGGAAATATATAAAATCTAGGTGTGCAATGGCAACAGGGAAACTCCTGGGGTGTTCATAAATGATCTTGAGAATTGCTGCTAATAGTTTTTAAAATGCACAGCTTCCAGAAATATTTAACCTCTACATATTCAAGTCTTGTAGCTACATTAATTTCTAGAGAACCCTAGTCTGGATTAAAATTAAAGATCAAAACTGCTGGGTGAAATTTTCCTTTCATTTTGTTAGTTATGAATTTCTTACAGTTCTGAGCCACTATTCTAAAATATATATTTGGTGTGTAAATTATGGGGAAGAAGGGGGAAGGGAAAAGAACCTGAACATCAAGTGGGAGAAAGGTTGTATGCAGAGAGCATGCCAACTCTGTGTGCGAGTAGAATATGTGGACTTTGAATATAAGAGATCTCAAATTCATTCCCTTCAACTCCACATAGAGCCAGGAAAGATTTTGTTTGAAACCCTAGAGATCTATTGACAGTCACTATAGACAGTCCAGACTTTAGTACACAGTAGCTTACTACATTTCTATCATGAGAGTACATTTGACAGCAGTGCTATGGAACTTATAACCCTCCAGATGCTGATGAACCATGACTCCATTATCCTTGGATAAATTGTCAAGAGACTGGAATTAAAATCCAAAGGTATTGGAAGAGTCACAGACTCATGCACCATGTCCTAGAGTCATAGAGCTGGCCCATCATGTTGTAGTTTTGTCTTATGGTCTTTATCCAGGCTAATGTGTTGCTAGGTAAATGATTCTTAAGTTGTATTCCCACAGATGCAGCACTAAGCTCAGCAATTCCTTATGGGATTAGAGCACACCAAGGTTTTCCACATTATTATGAGAGACGCAATTCAGTGCACAGTATGAGAGATATGTGAGGAGCGAGACCACATCCACCAAAGAAAAAGCAAAATACGAAACCCAATTGGGTAGTTCAGAAATAGGGAAAGTGTGGCTCTCTAGATTTTACTGGACTGCAACTTTCATCAGCCCCAGCGAGCACGTAGTGAGGAGTGATAGAAACTGCACATAGAAGGACAGACTTCCTCACTTCTGAAGTACTGGCTCTCATTAGATGTTTTCATGCAAGTTGGCCTCTTAGTCTTAGACTGTAACTGCTAAATTTGAGCAGTCCAAGGTCTTTGTACATTTTTGAGCTCTATGAATGAGAGTTTTAAGATTGTTCTTTCTCTTGATACAGTTCCCTCCTTCAAAAAAGTCAGATCAATAGCACGTTAAAAGTAAACAGAAAACCCTATAATCTCTGTACTGTAGAGTTGTACCAAGTAATAGAAGGCAATGTGTCTTCATCAGAGGAAAACTCATTTGGGTTAAGAGGCTTCATATATCATAGAATACTGAAAACGTAGCAGCAGATATTTTATCCAACTTCTAAAAGATGACTGGAAAGAAAGAAAGAAACCCAGACAGCTTCTGTTCTTTTATTATTATTACTCCTCAGCTAAGTACTACAAAAGTTGAAGTTAAACCAGTAATGAAGGACTTTCACATCTGTAAATTATAAATCACAGATTTCTATAATGATACATATACTTTCATTTCTAGATTAATTAAATTAAGAGTAAATTTGTCCCTTTTTTGCCAAAGAAATTGGATTAAACATATTAACTTGGGAAGACATAAGAGCAAATTTACTGGGTTCATTAAGCTTTGCAAATTAAATTACAGAAAATTGTGGTTCCCAGTAATAGATTTAAGCTGTAATATTTAGTAAGCCTGCCAAAAAGAGCCATAATTCACATGCAAATATCTATAGTAGTCTAAGAAAAGCCACCTTCAATATTCTAGCAATACAATTTGTTCCCTAAAGAATTCCAAAGCACCAAGCCCTTTAAATGCAGTGATGGATGGAAATATATCACCAAACTTATGCAAAAAAAAAAAGCTGATGATCTGATATTCATATGATATTCTGGCCTAAATCAATCTTAATGCTAGCAGAATGAAATGTATGCTAGTGTAGTTGTGCAGACTTAAACCTCTCCACAATGCTGTAGAAAGCAGTGCAACAAAAAGAGTGTGCAAGTGGTTGTGCAGCCTCTTGCACAGTCAATTGTATAACCACTTTTCACAACTTCTTGGCACCAAAAACTTTATTGGATACCATGCATGCTATAAAGGCAAATACAACACTATGACAACATGGCATATCCACAGAGAATTCAAAATCTGTCACCAAACTGGAAATCCAAGGATTCGAAGGATAATGTTGCATGTCGGCAAGATGGTTAAAGTTGTATGACTCAGATAAAACTGTGTATATAGATAACCCTTTGCCATACATACATAGGGAGACAGTACTTTTGCTCACGTCTTCAACCACTACTCTGACAATAAAGATTCAAGATGTGATCTACAACTAGAATGGGAAAGAGAGAAGAAAGGGATTAGCAGGAAAAAGACGTGATAAGCTACTGCAATCCTAAACCTTCCCTCATCTCTTGTGCCACACACCGCAAATAGCAAATGCCACATTAGGAAAGGGAAGCAGTGAATTACGACACAGGCATTCAGAACGAACAGGAAGATCTTCCCCCACCTTCCTTCCCACTGCAATGGGATATAAAATCATAGAGCCGAAAGTGATTGCAAGGGCCATCTTATCCAAATATTGCTGTGCAGGAGTACACAGCTAAAGTACCCCTGAAAATTGGCCATCCAGCTGCTTCTTAAAAACTTCCAAACAAGGAGATTCCACTGTGCTCTATTGCATTCTTGAACAGAGTCAAGTAGTTCTCCCTACTCTTTAGGTGGAATCTCTCTCTTGTAATTTGAATCCATTCTTACATGCAGAAAACAAGCTTGTGCTGTCTTGAACATGACATCCCTTCAGATATTTAAAGTCCGCTATCATGGCATCTTTCAGTATTCCCTTCTCCAAGCTAAGCATACCTAGCTGTCTGAGCTGTCCTTCATAAGGCTTGGTATATAGACCATTTACCATCTTGGTTGCCCTCTTTGGATGAATTCCAGCTTGTCAATAGCCTTCCTGAACTATGGTGCCCAGAACAGGACACAGTCTTCCAGGTGAGGTCTGACCAAAGCTGATAAAGTCTAATCTCCTGGATAAAGGATGACAACTCTAATTAGCAAGTCTAGCCTTGCCTCTTATTATTTGACATGCAAGGTAGACAGCAGTATTTCCTCTCTTCTGTTTCACCATGTCACAAGCCCTGTGAGATCTGTATTAGAGTTTTAAATATGCAAGAGCTTCTCCTGCTTCCTCCATCCTATATTTTTTTTCTTCCTCTGTGGTTGTAAATCTTTGCTTATCTCAGTCTTCTGAGGGAGAAGGAAAATATCAGTGGTTTAATCCTCATCAGGCAAGATAGGAAGAGTTTTATGACCACTTGTGAAAAAGCGTTATATGAAGTCTTCTTTTTTTCCACGTGTGCAAACAGTATGAATGATAGTTATACAAAATGTAACTTCTACCACTCTATTGCATGTAAGAAATATAATCACTCAATGATTGTTTTGCCTTTTTGGTCAATAAACCTGTCCTTCTGTACTTGTCTGTATGTCTACCTTAACAAAAGAGAAAGAGATTATCCTTGTGCAGAGCCTTGTTGCAGAAAATGCCAAGAAACTGATGGAGAGAGTGCTTATAATTTTGGTCATACTCAAGAACCAACCCCCATCACAAATCTCACTGTGGTTTCTGATTTTCTTGTCAATATTTCAATGTGCTGAAACATTCTTCTTGTAGATGGTGTGAAATGTGGAGAATATTTGTTACAACTTTTGTTTCACACATACTTTTTTCCCATGGAGATAATTTTTGTGTAAGGTAGAGAGATTGCATACACTGGGGATGGAAAAATTCCATGTTCACGCTGCATGTGGCCCCTAGAATCACATTCTGTGACCCTTGAACACCTCAAATGCCCCACAACCCTCCAACAAAATGTAGTGCTTTGAGTCCCCTTGCCTCCCCTACCATCCACAACTTTACAAACCTTGGAGGGGAAAAAAATCAAAAAGTTTCCTGTGTCTTCTCTGATTCCCAGGGCCAGAAATGACATGTTGTTGGGCAAGGGCATAGGGAATGTCCGCCACTGTCTCTGAAGTCACTCACCCCACTGAGTACCATCACCTTGGGTGTATAGTATGGCACTTTGGCTGAAGTATGTGCATTGGGAAGCAAATTATTTAAATGTCTTTGACTCTAATGTCCTACTTAAAGCTGTGTGAAGTTATCCTATTCCATGGGGACAGGTACCCTCACCTTTAGCAAGTTTCACTGAGCTGAGACAGAACATAGGCCCTTTCCACAGAAGGCTGATACAACGCAGTAGTGTCGTATTGTCACTTTTACCTCTGCACATTAAACCGGTTTGACATTGTTCTGTCCTCTGTGGTTCCGCATGAGTTGAGGTCTTAGTTAACATCGACGTTAAAATGACGTATTGTAAAAATGGGGAAACTCTGATGTAAACAACCCAAACCGTTTCTGCTGTGTTTTTTCCAACATGCAGAAGCGTTGCATCGATTCACACACTTGCACTAAAATGTAGCAATGGTTTCTACAACTTTTTCTAAAAAAATTGACCAATCAGCGGCAGCGGGGTGGAACAAGGGAGGGGAATAGGAGTTCCACAAGAATTGATGATGCAGAAGCTACAAATGATTTTCTCTGCTTTACTTCAAAAGAAACCAGAGGGCACGCAGATAGGAACAGGGGTAAGTCAGAATAAAAAACACTGCTCATGACACACGGTGAAATGCTCCTCCACTCTAGTGCGGAAATGGCCATAATCTCCCTGTATGCATTACAGATGGAGACAGTCAAGAAGTTGCCCGTCTGCACAATATTATATAGCTGAGATGAAGGGCAAGTGCAACATGCTGGACCTGCATGAATCCCCAAAGGCTGTTTTCCCCTCTAGATTCCTAAGCTGCCTTTTCTTCC
Source organism: Iguana delicatissima (assembly GCA_948472985.1). Classification (NCBI taxonomy): domain Eukaryota; kingdom Metazoa; phylum Chordata; class Lepidosauria; order Squamata; family Iguanidae; genus Iguana; species Iguana delicatissima. Next base: position 832,683 of record CAOKZL010000003.1, read on the forward strand.
CTCCTGCTATGGTTAATTGTGTGTCATGAAAGCAATTCATCTTTTAAATAGGTTGAAGCCACCCCCCAATTGTGCTGTTTAGCACAAACATGAAAAGTACCAGAATTACCAAACCAGAAGCAGACTTCTAGCCCCTTCTAGTTATAGCTAGCTAGCTAGCTAGCTAGATGATATATACGTATAGATAGATATAGATATATACTTATTTTTTTTCATTGATGGTCCCATGGATTTAACACTGGCCTCCAAACTCTGCCCACTCTGCTATACATAGGTGAGAAGCACACTTGGCATTTCTTTGGTCTTTCCAACAAAAGGAGGAGAAGGAGGAGGAGGAGGAGGAGGAGGAAGAGGAGGAAACTATGTACATAAACAGTTGTCAGCAAAAACCATGAATCTTTTTAAAGGTTTGAGAGAAACTAGTTTAGCTCCAGTTCATATAAAACGTTAACTCTCCCAGGACTTTACTTGTTGCTTGTGCAGCTGAGGCCTTCCCTTACTGCTGCAGATGGGACAGATGAGTTACCAGCATATATTTTCAGGATCAATAGTATATTCCAAGAAAACATGCTATCATGTTAACTTTATTTTGCTTTTGCTTTTTGTTGCATCAGGAAAGGAACCAGTAACATTTGAAGACAACTGTCAGGCTCAGATTTCCTGACTTTTCTGAGACCAACAAAGGACTTTGACATGTATTTTATGTAAAAAAAGCTATTGTTCCTGCTGTCTGTAAAATATACTTTCCATACACACACAAAAATCTACCATCTGGAAATAATTTGGGGGACCTAGAAACTGGATACTTTATATACATTGTCTGATTTTATTACATGGGCAATGGAGCTGTTCTCTGTTAAGGCTGGATCACATGAATCTGTCATTATAGACAGAAACTGAGGTAAGCAATAGATGGGTTTCAAGGTTTCTTCCAGCTCTGCTATTTTATGGAGACAATTGTAGTCAGGTACTTGTAATGTGGGCTGGTAGCTTCAGATGTATTAAGAGGACTGCAAAGAAGATAGATGAATTCTTCCTACTTGTCCTCTTGAAGAACTAATATATCAATATTAGCTCAAACTGCAACCTCTGTATTCTGGGTACGACATCCTTAATTCAGGGGTGGGTGACTGTGACAGGACTTGGGATCAAGTTTCATCCCCACACACTTGGTGGACTGTGCTGGGAAAAAAAATATCCCTTCCCCAATTAAAAAAAAGAGGCCATTTCTGTACTACACAGTTATGATGCTATTATTTCGCTTTCAACATCCTGTGGAATTCTGGGTTTTGTAGTTTATTAAGGCCAAAGAGCTCTCTGGCTGAGAATTCTAAATGCTTCTCCCTAAAGTGCAAACCACAGGATTCCATAGAATGTTGAATGTGGAATTATAGCACTATAACAATGTTGTGCGGAAATGGGCACAGAGAAGACTGCAGCCAAAAATAACTTCAGACTTGTATTTCTGAATTTGTAGAAGTGAGAAAGGAGGGATAGTAACTTTGCTAAATCAAATGTGGCCACTCCTAGAGGCCTTCAGAAATGGCAAAATCCTGTTCCTGCTCATTTTCTCTGTGTGCTTCTGAGGCATTTGAGGTCACAGACTGCCACAAAGCCTTGGAAGTATGTGCACACTATTGGCCATATTAATAGGCTTTAATTATCTCTATAGTCCAATTAGTAGTATTTAAGATTTATTATGCATTATATAGAAGGCTACCTTCAAAAAGGTTTTGTCAAGTCATGCAGAATACAAAAATTAGGCAGCTGCTGAGGAACACATAGCATTATGAGCCCATTGCACATATTATCAAATATTGACGCTGGTAGCAGTATCAGTAGTGTGACAATATAATATTTCTGTGTTCTGCCTTATTGTTAGAACTGTGTTTTCCCCTTCTCTTTGGTAGTCTTTTTCATTTTCATTTTCCCTTTCCCTTAAATAAATAAATAAGCAAAATAATTACCAGATGCTGGGAACAAGCCAAGCATTCAGAGGAACTCATGTCTGAGTCTTGGGTGGTCTTCTATCTAGGCATTCTGTCTCCAACAAACATGGAAGGGATGGAGGATGTGGAGGATGAGCATACTAGCTCTGCCTCCCTCCCTCCATGCTCTCATCAGCTTCCATATGGTGTGAGTAAACCTTCAAATCAGGAGGTTTTTGTATCTGTGCGTGTTCCACACATGGCTTACAAGCCTGGAAAACCAGGGTTCTATTGGGGGAACCTGCATAGGTATAAGATTGTCCAGTTTGTGGACATTTTAACACTAGATTTTCATAAGAATATAGCAGAGTATAGGTTAAATGCTTGTCTTCGCTCTCTCTGTTAAAACATGTTTTAAACACGGATACAGAACACCTGAATAAGGTTTTAGTCATAAAGACACCAGATCCTCTCTGATATTGAAAGCTAAGCGGAGTCAGGCCTGCTTAGTACTTGGAGACCACCAAAGACTACCAGGTGCTTAGGCTATATTTCAAAGGAAGGCAAACCACTTCCGAGTATTCCTTTCCTATGAAAACCTTACAACATTCATGGGGTTGCTGTAAGCTGACAGGCAACTTGAGGGCATATACACACAGATCAGTGTGTGCCCAGAGCTGGGAACACCATATAGGAAGGCAAAACAGGCAGCCTAGGTGGTACAGTTTTAGTGTCTGAATATTATGTGTGTTTGAATATTATTTGTAATACATTTATATGGCACACTTCTTTTAGAAGGCTCAGAATTTCTTACAGTACATGAAGCTCCCAGTAATTTTCCATCCAGGAATTAAGTCCCACATTCCATCACTTCTACAATTTAATAATATTGGACCATTGGCTGTTCTTTGACCTTTCACTGGACCATTTATTTATTTTATTTGTCCTTGTAGTACTCCTAACACAGAAACATATCCAAAGCAGGAAATATGCCATTATTATTTGGCAATGTGTAATGTTTCAATGAAAGAGCTTTTATAATTTTTCCCCTTACCCAAATTATTTTAGACCTATGAGGTTTTTCTCATTAAAATAATAACTATCATGTTCCTATAGTCTGATGCCAGCAGAATCATTAAAATATTATGTTTTATGATGCCTTGATATAGACTTGCTCATTAAAAGAATACATTCTTCAGCAACATTTGCATCCTGAATTCAGTGCCAAAGTGATTTCCTTATAGAAACAAAAGGATAGCAGAAATAATATCCTGAATGAGGCACATTGCAAGTGCAGGCATTGGTACTACAGCTGAAGTCAAAATTAAGATTTTCCTGTTAATTCACTGCATCCCTTGTGCAAAATGAATACAATTATAGTAGACCTAAAATAATGTTAAGACATTATTTTAATTCTTTGGGGGAAAAAATCAACCTTGGAAAGTGTTACTATTCGTTAAAGAATGATTACAGTTTCTGCCTTCCCTCACCCATCTCCTCTTAAAAAATTATCCCAAGGTTCTGTAAATTTTTAACATTGCCCTTTATAAATGTTGCAGGGGTTATAGAAACGAGAAAGACCTATAAGAAATTTAATGGGTCCCAGTTTAGCCATTTGTAATGGGGATTTAACTGCTTTGTTTGTGAGCCTCAGCCAAGAAAACAGATTACCTTCATCAAGTGCTAATACTCCAGAGTCAATCTAAACTCTGTTCAGATATGGAATGCTATCATGGGATATCAATAAGTGCTATGAACACTAATCTAGTAAACCTGTCAGCTACTATATACAAAGATTATTTCTATATTCTAGCTCCAGGTTTACTGCTTTTCTTCCTAACCTAAGATATATGTCTTTCAGAAACAACACTGGGGATTAATTTCAGGATCACAAAGAGCCTACATAGAACAATTCACATTTTTGGAATGAAAGTTATGTCTTCCATTTCTTGTGGGCATCAAAAGCACTTACTGGAGACTACTGGCAATTCACGGAAGTCAAGAACATATTCTCAGTGTATTCAGTAATTTTTTAAAAAAAAAACTTGATAAGAAAGTAGTATAATTTAGTCATACTTAGAACAGACTCACTGAAATCAGTGGAACAAAATCTGGTTATGGCCCACTGGTCTAGCTTCATTTTTGTGCCAGTGACAATAAGATCTACCTCCGCAGTGCAAGTTAAGTGCTTACCTTCTGAACTGGAAGACACAGTGGATTACCTTAAATAATGGAGCATTATTAGGCATGGAACATGAAGGGAACAGGTGCTTACTTTCATAGAATCATAGAATTACAGAGTTGGAAGAGACCACAGGGGCCATCCAGTCCAACCCCTGCCCTGCAGGAATACACATCAAAGCACTCCCAACGGATGGCCATCCAGTCTCTGCTTAAAAACCTCCAAAGAGGGAGACTCCACCACACTCCGAGGCAGCATATTCCACTGCCGGACAGCTCTGACCGTCAGGAATTTCTTCCTGAGGTTCAAGAGGAAGATCCCTTCCTTCAGCTTGAATCCATTGCTCTTTATTGTAGTCTCTGGAGCAGCAGAAATCAAGCCTGCTCCCTCCTCAACATGACATCCCTTCAAATATTTAAACATGGCTTTCATATCCCCTCTTAACCTTCTCTTCTGCAGACTAAACATACACAGCTTACTAAGCCACTCCTCATAGGGCATGGCTTTCAGATCCTTCACCATTTTGGTCACCCTCCTCTGGACACACTCCAGCTTGCCCATATCCTTCTTGAACTGAGGTGCCTAGAACTGGACGTAGTATTCCAGATGAGATCTAACCAAAGCAGAATAGAATGGTACCATAAAATCCCTTGATCTAAACACCATACCCCTGTTGATGCAACCAACATCGGCTTTCTTGACTGCCACATCACACATCATGTTCAGCTTGTGGTCCACCAAGACTCCTAGATCCCTTTCACACCTACTATTATCCAGCCACTTGTCCCCCATCCTATATTTGTGCATTCCATTTTTTCTGCCTAGGTGTAGATCCTTACATTTCTCTCTGTTGAACTTCATTTTGCTAGCTTTGGCCCAGCTCTCCAATCTGTCAAGGTCGTTCTGAAATTTGATCCTATCCTCTGGCGTATTAACAACCCCTCCCAATTTGATGTCATCTGCAAATTTGATCAGCGTGCCCTCTACTCCTTCATCCAAGTCATTGATGAAGATGTTGAACAGCACTGGGCCCAGGACAGAACCCTGTGGCACCCCACTAGTCACTTCTCTCCAGGATGAAAAGCATCCATTGGTGAGCACCCTTTGGGTTCGGTCAGTCAACCAATTACAAATCCACCTTACAGTTGCACTGTCCAGTCCACATTTTACTAGCCACTTTCCAAGAATGTCATGGGGAACTTTGTCAAAGGTCTTACTGTCCATGATCTGCATTTAGTTGCTATGTGCCTTCAAACTGACACTGACCTATTGCGGTGCTATCATAGGATTTTCTTGGCAAGATTTATTTGTTTAACAAGGTTTGTTTTTGCCTTCCTCTCACCATATAAACAAAATGTAAGCTAATTGTGTAATATGATTTTTGCTGCTTTCCAGTTTTGCAAGACACACATTCATATTTAACCTCATCAGAGATCAATTACATATTGATTTTTCAGAAGCTTGAACTTCTGGACAGTATGCACCTTATGCTATTTGATATTAGTAGTGCTTTAAAAAGTATTTCAAATTATTATACCTCAACAGTTTAAAGCAGGGAAAGGGAACATGTGAGCCTCCAAAAGTTAGCTGGCAACTTCCATCAGCCCTTACTCTTTGCTATATGAGCTCATTCTGAATTGAGTTGGTACCCAACAGTATGTGGAAAATAACTATTTTTCATCACTTATTGAAAGGCTTTGTTGTATGCACATATTAACAGTGAAATCCTATCCTTTCTTATCTGGTAGTAAATCCAGCTTAACCCAATAGACTGTACTTCTGAGTAGACATGTGTGGGTGCACATTGATGGTGTATTTAGGATGGAACTGGGAATCATGATGCTCTCCATATGTTGCTGGGCCAGAAGTCCCTACATTCCTGATTATACTGGCTTCATGATTCGCACCTCTGCTTCATGGGATCAGCTGTCATAGATTTTAGGATTCATAGCTCATTCTGTTAGCTGTAACGTTTTAAGGTCCAAAAACAGACTAGATGAAGGAGTACTAGTTAAAATATAATTCCCTCCTACACCGCAAAAGCCTCTCTGCAACAGCTCACCATGTATCTTTATTACAGAAATAACAATTCAATAATGCTGAGGGAGTGTCACTAAATTATAAATTTCATCCCTACTGTGCTTTATGTGTTTTGTTGCAAACATGTATTTTAAAAATGAAGTTTTGTTTCTTTCCCAACTTCTTTGCTTATACATCACTATAGGTTTTAATTTACTGAAATACTATCAAGAGGGACACATGGTTGGGATATATATGGAAAAGAGAAAATGAAAATGAGAATGAAGGAGGGAGAAAACTCTGTATGAATGAGCGTCCATTAGGAAAAGGACTTCAGCTAGCATCTTATACCCTCCAACTCTCCTGATTTTGGCTTCAGCTTACTTCTATTGTTGCAAACCCAGTTCTATGTGCAAAAATAGTCTTCACTCAATTTAATTCAGCAGCGGAGAGAGGATAGGGCAGAATCTTGTTCTTACCAGTGGCCCTAGGCAAGAGCAAACTGCTGAAACCTCTCCTAGCTTTTCTTCTTCCTCTTGAACACGCTGTGATGTTGCTTGGCCGTATATGTCCTCTTTCACATATATTTCACATTTTATATGTGAAATATTGGGGAATATGACCTTCTGTTGGTTAATCCTAACTAGAGTAGACCCATTCAATCAATTATTGATGGAATGTGTAAATAGGTAAATCATGCAGATTGAATGGGTAAAGAGGTAAATCTTATCGATTTAGTGGGTTTACTCCAGTAAGAACTAACAACCAGTTTGAAGCCTTTGTATGTTGATTCATCCAATGTTTTCTTAAAGATTTTCCTCTGAACTAAGCAAGTTAATTTTCTTTAAATTGTTATTCTCTGTGGCTTAAAAGCTTAATTAGTTTCCTAAGCTTCACATTAATTTTCATTTCAGCTAAATGTAATCTCTTGAATATATCTTTTAAAAATCAAAATGTGGCCTCAGAAGACCCAAGTATGACCAGTGGTGCAGATAAGCCAGCAATAATCATAGCGGTAAGACATTAATTGGTGTCTGGATGGTTCTGCTCAAAAGCAACAATAGGCCATAACAACACTTATGTATTCTGCTACTCAGAAGTATTTTTCTGTGGTATTTGTCATAATGACAGTTATACTTTGATTTTTCTGCTTTTGTTTGTTTAACCATAACCAAACATATAAATTCAGCTGTGGAACTTCATAAGGCCAACTGTCCAATGGACTGACTTCTGTTGACAACTTTACTCTGGACATCTGGTTAAAAAAAGAAAAAAAACCCTCGACTAACAGAAAAAGTTCCATTTCAGGCCATTTACTCATACTTATTTTGTTATGCCAGCCTGCCCTGTAGGTGATAGTTGAATCAAATATGCAGGATCTCACAGAAACAATTTTCTGAAACATTCATCGGTTCCTTGAAATTATTATTTTAAAAGCTTGTCAGAGTGACAAGCAATAATCAGATTTCAGGAAAGTTCCAAAAGATATAAACTTTCAAAGTGTATTTTCTGGCCTTCTTCTGAGATGACAAAGGGACCCAGAGGAAGGAGAGGGCAATAGTCTAATACTTCATGAAGCATCTAAGGAGACAAGTCACTAAAACACTGTTCTTGTTTGAGCTGAAAGTTCCTATGGAATCCTGGGGTTTGCAGTTTATAGAGGGGCATTTGGAATTCTCAGCCAGAGAGCTCTTTGGCCTCAGTAAATTACAAACCCCAAAATTCCACAGGATATTGAAAGTGGAATAATAGCACTGTAACAGTGTAGTGTGGAAAGGCCCACAGACCCAAAGAGGGCATGTGTTACCCTGTGAATTGGGGGGTCCCGGGAGGGGCACCCAAATAACCGAACAACAACAAGCAAAGATGGGGAAATTAGCAGGAGCACTCTCTTGGCTAATGAGAGGCAGGGTAGCGCAGCAGGACCTTTTACCCTATGTCTACAGCGTCAGGTCAGTGAGGAGGCAAATGGTTCAAACAACAATTAGATTTATTAAACAGTTATTAAAGAAAAGCACCAACACACTCCTAACTAGAAAAGGAAAATAGAGTTCAAGGGGAATGGGTGATACGCCACCTGTCCTGCAGTCCTGGGGAAGCCAATTGTAGCGGCCAAGGGGAATCTGCTGAACCGAGCAGCAGCAAGGCAGAGTAGAAATCCAAGCGATCCGGCGAGAGTTCCGAAGAGCTCTCAGAGCGGGGAATTTTTATAGCGGAAAGAATGACCGCAGGCTAGTCTGGTCTTGGGCAAAAACAATAAGTTTTGGGTTGGAGACAAAGCCTCCGAAAGGTCAGACTTTGCATGATTGAGTTAACGTCCGAACTGACAATGGTATGGCCGGTATGTAGATGCAACTAGCTTGGCAGTTAAGTACCTAGCTCACCAGGGTGTCCTCTCAGGGTAAAGGATCTCTTTGTGGTAACGTGTATCTGTAATGAAGGTGTTTGTTTCGGGAGGTCCCCTAAAGCAGATCTGGCAATATCTGGCTTGGTTTGGTGGGAGCAGCAAGTAGTAGCCATGCCTAGCTTCGCGCTTGTTCGGCAGGCCTCACAAACACTTGGCTGGTGGTAGAGTAGGGCTGAACTGCGATATCAAAATGATATCTTTGGTTCACCAAAGGCCAGGCCAGGACACATGGCTTAGAAAAAGTGAATGGGGGATAGTAGAACTTTTAAACAGCTAAAACTGACCCTCAAATCCCCAGATGTAAGTCAGATAAAAGCATGTAAACAGGAATTCAGATGTGTTTAATATAGCATATATATGTACTGCATTAATATAAAAGAAATCTTCCAAGCCCATTACATTGTAATTTGCAAACCCATTGCAATTTGAAAAGATTAAGGTATTTTAATACAATAAATATTTCTGTATTAATTAGTGTATTAATAACAATTAATTAAATTTTGGATTAAACCCTTTTGAAATGTGGTATTGGAGGAGAGTATGCAGATACCATGGACTGGCAAAAAGGCAAGAGCAAATCAGGTCAGAACAATCCCTAGAAGCCAAAATGAGTAAACCGAGTCTGTCTTACTTTGACCATATCATGAGAAGACATAACTCTAGCAAAGACAATAATGTTTGGTAAAGTAGAAGGCAACAGGGAAAAAAGAAGACTGTGGCTATTTCCATGCTAGACTGTTATAGTGCTATTATTATTCTACTTTCAATACCCTATCGAATCCTGGGGTTTGAGGACCCTCCCTAAACTGCAAACCCCAGGATTCCATAGGATGTTGAAAGTGGAATAATAGTACTATTACAGTCTAGTGCAGAAATGGCCTGTGTTACAGGTTAATCAAGGAAGCCATGGCCCTGAGTTTGGAAGACCTGAGCAGGGCTATTGATAACAGTGTGACCTGGAGGTTTCTCATTCATCATCAACTGGATGGTAATAACAACAAATTAATTGCAGTTTATTTTGGATTAAATTAGCTCATAATAGCATAATACTTTAAAATTATTATGGAATGAAATAAAGTCATAAAGTCTACAATGAACTTAAGTGTGAATAAACTTGAGAAACCATTAATTTAGTGTAGAATAACACAGATAGTGCAGTGATCGCAGAAGCAGCAAATTAAAGGCATCCTGTTCCAGCTGACAGTGGAAAAGTTTTTTTTGGTATGATTATAAAAAAAAAGTTTTCTCCTTGACCAATACAATGTGGTTGACTCAGTGCTACCCCAGAAAGGCAAGTGTGTCAGAAGGATGTGGCATTTGTTGCTGACATTTTCAGGTAATTTTTAAAAACCCAAGTAATGTTTCTGTTGTCCTGGACTATTTTCTGTCAATTCCTGGCACCAGCTGCAACATGTTATTCCCACCAAGAAGGCCTTATGTAGGAACGTGACAAGCAATTTGCCAATACTGGTTCAAGAATAAATTCTCTGCTTTGAGGTTCTTGTGAATTGTTTTAGTGTCTGGCATGTCCCTTACACTAAGTACTCATTAGGAAATGGTGCAAATATTTACATATCCAGTTTAAAACTGTACATAAGTAGAGGCATACCGGATAACATTTATTATGGTTGTTCTTGTTGTGCTTTCAAGTCATATTCAACTAACAGTGACCCAAAGGTGAACCTATCACAAGCTTTTCTGGGTGATGCACCCAAGGTCACTAAGTTGGTTCCCAGAGTTTCCAGGATTCTAGTCCAATGTTCAAACCACTACACCATGCTGGCTCTCAGAACAGCAAACTGTCTCTGTATTTCTTTGTATGGCAGAATATATGATTCTTAAGGGTTGTAATTATTCAGAAATGAAACGCATGAATTGAAATATTACATTGGCAACTTTTGTAGCTCAGCCTTTTGCTAGGAATTACTAAGCTTTCTGCAGCATGATCTCAGGCATGTTTACTTGGCAGTATATTCAACAGTGTTCCATAGGACTTGCTCCCGAGTAGATGTACAGCCTTGGGCATCTTTCTGTATTGTTTTTCTCTTTTTTGCATTTAGCACTGTCTGTGTCTAAAATGAGCTATTTAATCCCTTGTCATCACATAGCCATAAAAATTGCAGTCAGACACAAGTTAGCAATGGCTGCCTCAAAGAGCCCACAGCAATGCATGGTAACAGATTTTCAAAGCAGTTCAAAGAGTCCGGTTTCCATCTGTGTTTGGTGAAGGGTGCAAAAAAACCTTGGGGCCATCTGAAAACTCTGCTTCATTTCTAACACTTGGAATAACAAAGGTGTTATTTTTCAAAGCTCTATTCTCCCCTCCTGGGGGGGCTCTGCAGATATAGTTCAGGGAAGGTGGGAAACTTCAGAGTAGATATTCCCCTTCTAGACTTTGCCTCCTCCAGGGAGTTCTTTTGAGGATGTCACAATGGTGGCCTATATAACATGGGTTACTGCCAGCGGAGGCCAACTGTTAATGAACCCTATAGACAAATTCTTTCTTCTGGTTTCAGTGGGGGGAAAAATCTGCAGAGAAATAGCATTCAGAGGGGTTTTTTTTCCCCATCCTTCGCTCCCTTCCCAAGCCTTGGTGTGTTATTTGATCAAAAGAAAGTAGAGGGTGCTGTGGATCCACATTACAATGCAAAGTGAACACACTCATACACACTCACAGCCACACACACAGAGCTATCCTTTCCATTTGATTCAGCAACCTAATGATCTCAAATGCACAACACTGCCAAGTTGTTTCATCCATTCATCCGATAATTTATTGCCACTTATGCCCTGTACATATAAAGTCTCCTTTCTCCACTTCTAATTCTGGACCTAATAATTAATAATAATAATAATGATGATGATGATGATGATGATGATGATGATGATGATGATGATGATGATGATGGGGAAACCAGATTTAATACACTGTCTCTTTCATGTACATCCTTTATGTTTGTCCTTTGCTCAGATGAAACTGAATAAAGTCAGGACAGAGCAAAGAAAATGTTTTCTTCAAACAAGGCCTAATTAACCTTTGGAATTCTCTGCCACAAGTAGAAGCCCTTGTGTTCGTGCGTGAAACATAGACCCATGGTGTAAATATTCACTTAATTTATTCCTGTATTTAAGAATGAAAGATATCCAAAAGTTTTCTCTCAGCTGGACAAGGTTACAAGTGGTTTTTGTGCATGTTTAATTATTTTACACTTTGGAATTATTTGGGAGGGAATTTCACAAGGGGTTTTGGCATAAAAATACTTCCAAAAAAGTCCCCAAATGGGGAAAATCATTGTGATGGCTGACATATTCTTTTAATCAGGCTTCTTGAGATATCGAGATGCCTTTTCTTATCAGGAATGAGACAATTTCTAAATATTCTTTTTATCCTTAGTATTCAACACATTAGAAGGGTGTGCTTACTTGACCAGTTCCCTTTAGTCACCACATCTGTCAGCCGTCATAAATAGAGGGCAATAGGTCTGAAGTGGAGAGCCTCTGCTATCATATGGAACTCTGCCACTTTAGACCCATCATCTTCCATGTGTTGATCAGCCCCCAGATTGTGGAATGACCTGCAAAAAGAGATTCATCACCTGAGACACTGTCTGAGTTTATATCAGCAGTAAAGATCAGTCTCTTCAGCAGGCCTATCCAGATTATTTTAAAGCATTGGCTTTACCTGCCCTTTTAACTGAAGTTATGTGTTATCGTGCTATTTGTTGTTGTTCCCCACCTTGATCCTCAGGAAGATAAAAATAAAGAGAACCAATGACAGCCTAAATAGAATCATAAGCCATTTCCACATTAGACTGTTCTAGTGCTATTATTCCACTTTCAACATTCTTTGAGGCCCCTCCCTAAACTGCAAACCCCAGGATTCCATAGGATGTTGACAGCGGAATAATAGCACTATAATAGTCTAGTGCGGAAATGGCCATAGAATCATAGAGTTGAAATGGGCCTCATGGGCCCTTGAGTCCAATCTCCTACTCCTTATCCTCCCATATTGAGTGTGTGTTTGCATGCACACGCATGTGCCTTCGCGTTACCCGCCTACTTATAGTGATCCCATGAATTTCATAGGGTTTTCTTTGCAAGGAATTCACAGATGTGGTTTTGCCAGTTTCTTCTTCTGAAATATAGCCTATAGCACCTGATATTCATTGGTAGTCTCCTGTCCAAGTATTAACTAGGACTGACCCTGCTTAGCTTCCAAGATCAAATGGATATTTAGGCCTGTCTCTCATGTTGAGTACCTTTTTTTAAATAGGATTTTAAAAAATATGACTTACAAAGAAAAGAAACAGAAACAGAAGCCCTGTTCAAGTGTTTAAAAGGAATACACACATGTTTTTAACACGTGAATAGGAATTCAATAACAGCTGAAACCACCAGGTGGTTTTAAAAGGAGATTAGACACATTTAATAGAAGACTATCAACGGCTGTTAGTCATGCTGGCTGTATGGGACCTCCCTGAATCCTGAGGGATGACAGAAACAGAAATAATAATGCTGTATAACAACAGCTCTTTTTTTGCGGGAGTAGGGGACAGGGATATAATCTTCAGAACTGCTCAGTAAGCATGATCACTACCTGTGCTAGCTGCAAGATGGTGGGAGTTGTAGTCCCAAAAAGAAACATTCTCAGGCTCTAATTTATGGACCTTGGCAGTCTCATCCAGCACAACTCATGTGTTCTAAAATTAAACCTATGCATAAGTAGATATTGGGATGAAGAAAATTCCATTACAAAAGACTGCATATTTCATGCAAAATTGTCCATGCTGACTTTGCAATTTTTTTGCCAGAGTTTAAGGCAGCAGTTTTTTCCAAATCATACTAGCACAGGAATGGGAAACAAACATCTCTCCAGATAGAGTTCCTAGCATTCTTCACCACTGATTATGATGGCTAATGTTGATGGGACTGATGGGACTTGCAGTCCAACAATACACCTCTGCTACTAAGAGCCTTTCAACTGAGTATGTCGAGAACATTTTTTTATTTTTTTTTATTCCAATCTTCTCAGTCTTCACTAAACAGGCTCAGGATAGCATACGTATGTCCAGCGTGTAATTAAACTTTCTGTGAACAGATCCCTTCTGTGATGTGCTACCATTCTTATGGTTATTTGTAATGCTTGTCTGAAAAAGTACTTTACAAAACCACAGTACTTTGAATTATAATGGCTTGGTTATTATGATTTGCAGAGCTTAGAAATACAGTAGGCCCTCCACCTTCACTAAGGTTAGGAGTGCAAGGCCCCTGCAAAAGTGGAAAAATTGCTAATATCAAAATGTGGGGGGGTCTGTGGGAAGGGGGCCTAGGCATAATGGGGAGAGCAGGCACCCTGAGTCCAAACCAGATCACAGAAAAGAGAAGTAAAGGAAGTGGCCCTATACTTCCTCTCTCTTGCCTATTACCTTCCCTGGGTATGTGAGGGCCATTGGGAGAGGGTTTGTGGTGCTGAGAAATCAGTCTGCAATCCATCCTTAGCTGGCCAGGCAGCAAATGGTGGAGCAGAAGGAGGACCATAGGTAGGTTTTTAAAGGGCTGCATGGCCTGATTGGAGCTGCTTAGAGGAAGGTTCCCAAGAATAGAAGTGCCTGAGGTGGTGGGCAGGAGTTAGAGAAATTTCCAAGAAATCAAGTTCATGAAAGATAAACCTGCAAATCTGGAAGGCTGACTCTTTCCGCATGGGGAAGTTAAGACGGGCCAAGTCGTCCTGTCACAGAGGTCATCCGCACCTTGGATCGGACTAGGTTCAGACTATTTACCTTAGTTCCACACCTAAGTCAGATCCAAAATGCCTCCAAGTGGTCCTCCGGCGCGCTAAGTCAACACCAGAAAAAATCGGTGTTTCAATTTTCCGGAGTGCGCCATTTCGTTCCTGCTCAGTTGTGCAGATGCGCAGATTTGCACCAATGTAAGCCTGCGGTCAGCAGAGGGTGGGCTGTGGGCGTGGTCAGCTTCAGCGGATGGTCCGGACCCACAAACAACCAGAAGCCTCCATTTTGTAAGCCTCACCAGTGCGGATCTAAAGACCTCGCACTGCTCCGCATCGCCCTGGAACAAACAGAGGAGCCCTGCGGAAGGGCTTAAGGGAGAGTCTGCGTTGCTTTGAGCCAAGAAGAAGTGGTGAGTAACGGCACGGAGCGATTCACTTGCCTTGTGCGGAAAGGGTCTGTATTACTTTTGGTGCTACAACTCACAGAATCCCTTAGTCATCATCCTGGCAAGCGGATTCCAGAGTGAAATCAAGAAAGCTTTTCTGAGCTCTGCTTATTCATATTTCAGCCTTGTTCTTTATCCAAAAAGCTCAGGGCTACAAAAAGGGTTTTTTTCCTAAGCATGTCAGTTAAACTGAGAAATAATTATTTGCCTTGGGTCACTCAGTCGGCTTCACGCCTAAGCAATGATTTGAACTCAGGCCTCTGTAGTTAATGCCCAGCAGTCTAATCTCTACAACATAGAATGTAGTTTCCAGACCACCTGATTCCAAGTGAATGAAGGGCCAGATATTTCTTTTAATGTTCTTTCAAATTTTCACCAAACGAGTAACACTTTTCAGCAGCCTTGAGATATTACAAAGCCACAAAGTTTATACTGAAACTCACAATGCATACTTATTTGGGGCTGTAAAACAAAAATCTGTGGAAACTTGCAGGCAATTAGTGGTAACTGTAGGGGAGGAGAAAGAGAGTGAATCATGGAAAAAGCCTATGTTCTTTGTGTGTGTGTGTGTGTGTGTGTAATACAGAACAAAGTGGCAATATAACATTACTGCTACAGTATTGAAATGATTGTTTGCATCACAGCATCTGCCAGTCAGGAAGCAACTTGGATGAGTGAATGAAATTCTAATTCCACAGGGTTCTCCTTAACATCTCTTTAGAGTGTTGGATGAGACTGATAGCTGCTTAGTAACAACTGTGTCGTAAAATATTTAATGTCTTTCAGGGGCTGCTCACTGGTGAGTGTCTTTATTTCAAAGCCACTTCACCTGTCTGACTTCAAATGCAAGATACATTAGCTAATCAATGGTTAAATAAGATGCCAGAAGCAAGATAAATAATGTAACACTGAGTCAATACAAAAAAAAAAGTCAAAAGTGATATAAAGAGCTGAGAGTTATACTTTACAAAAGAGAATATGAACTGACTTTTGTGTTTATTAGAGCAATGCCAACCTAGATGTTATTGATATTTATGGCCTCTGTCGATACCTATAACTATCCATGGGCATTCTGGGTTAGAGGGCAGGTAAATCCACTTTGAAGTTCTCCTCCAAAGTATCACAACTGAAATCATGGAGTCAGCCAATCTGAATGTGTGTTTCCATTCTTTGCAGGTATTTTCAGGCCATAGTTCAGAGAAACTAAAAACTAGAATCTACTTTTTCTTTCTTTGCAGTGACGATATTATCTCTTCTTCTCCATCATTCCTTGTCTCATTCCCTGTTCCTAACAATAGGATTGTGTGCAGTTTTATTGTCTGAAAATCTAGGTTTTTTCATCCCCAATGATATCTGTTGTGATGGAACAGACTATCAGACCGTTTCCACACCTTACCCATCTCCATCATTGTCCTGTCATGATCCCAGCAGTGCCACTGCCAGAACGCAAATGCTCCCCTCCACACCCAGCTGGCTGGCCGTGGAAGAGTAGTGTGAGCAACACATGCCTTCCTTCTGCAGTGCAGCCAGCTACTTCCTGTGCTGCACTGGGGAAGGAAGTGACTAAATTGCACTTACTCCCTTTCTGCATGGCCACCAGTGATGGGAGCATCGTGCAATCAGGAGCCATTACTGAATTTTTCCTGGTAATGGAATATCCCACGATCGCAACGGGTGGGGACACGTTGGCAGTAGGACCGTGATAACACCATGCAAAAGCATAAGTCGTGGACCACCACAATATGTCCCCATTGTGGGACAGCAACATTGTGCAGAAATGGCCTCAGATTCATTTGCATGTAGTACAAACATGTGTTAGTGTAATGTACAAAGTGTGCCATCCCGGTGTTGTATATCCTCTTCTTTTCCTCTGAAGGCTGCATGAAGATGAATAAAACCTATAACACAGATGTCTCAGTGGCAGAGCTTGGAGTGCGTGGAGGGGAGGGGAGAGGGGGGCAGGGCTATGGCACGGGGGCATGGCCACGGTGCGTGGAGGTGTGGCTATGGCACACAGGGGCAAGACCACAAGCCAGGATGCCCCAAAAACATTGCAACCAGGGGCAAACCACCCTCATCACCCTCCCATCCCTATGCAACTGAGCTCTCTCAAGCTAAATTTGTACAATGTAGCAAGCTCTCAGGGTTTTTTACAATATATACTCATATATAAGTCAAGAGCAGGTTTTGAGGCCAAAATTATGGATTTTGCTATGACCCATGGATAAGTTGAGGTTCATTCCACAGAGAAGGGAAACTGTCAGCATTACCTCAAAGTTCAACCACTCCTGACCACCACCATTTTCACCCCCAGGCATTCAAAAAGGCTTTTCAACACTCTATGCAAGGAAGGGAATGGTTCCTTTTTAAAAAATAAAAGTTGAGGCACAGGATTAACTCTTATCAAAAAGGAACCATCCCCTTCTTTGAGTAGAGTGGCAAGAGGTCTTAGTCCATCCCAGGAGAAGTTAAAAGAAGAACCAACCTGCACTCCATTGAGAGGAAGCACCATTTTCTCACCCAGACATTCAAAAAGGCCAGGAGTGGGGCCACAACAAAGTGAGCAGACAGGATTGGTGTTTGTCTTAGCTTCTTCTGGGACAGGCTAAGCTCTCACCTTTCATTATTCTACTCAGAGAAGAGGATGGTTCCTTTTCTGATAATGGTTGGGGTAACAATACTTACTTGATCTGTGGATAAGTCAACCTAAATTTTGAGATCAAATTTTTGACTAAAATCGAATAAAATTTTTAGACTTATACATGAGTATATATAGCAATATCTATCCAGTATGTTTTGACAAGTACTATGTGATAAAAAAAAATATTGTGGCCCATTTTAAATTCTCATTTGTTTAAACAAGTTTCACAGTCTGTATTGCATGATGCTGAGCAAAGGTTCAGATCACCTTACACTTGTTTTAATGTTTGCCTTCAGATAATCTTTATTTCTTTCTGAAAATGGTCCAGCTTCTTCCTTGTGACTTCTCAAGTAAAACAGGATTTATCAAACATACTTGACTTACTAAATGAATGCCCAATGTGTTATAATGAATTTACAAAGCAAGGCACCATGAAGAAATGTTGGGTTATGTCCTTTTACAAGGCAATGTGTCACACTTAGCCAACTGCTTGGGGAAGCTACTATGTCCTCTGTTATACACATCATGTGCTAAATTCATACACAAACTCTCCTTTTGTTACAACATACAGTAAGAAAGAAAATTTCACAGCACATCAAGGCTTTAGCTCAGTGGTTCTCAACCTGTGGGTCCCCAGATGTTCATGGACTTCAGCTCCCAGAAGCCCTGAGCATTGACCATAGTGGCTGGGGCTTCTGGGAGCTGAAGTCCACAAACATCTGGGGACCCACAGGTTGAGAACCACTGCTTTAGCTGTTTTTGAACAATTTTCATAACATTCCATTAACTTGATTTATTTTTCTTTTCTTTTTTTCAGAAGTTGATGCATCTGGGACTTATAAAAGAAACACAGAACTAGGATTCTATTGAAATCTCAGAGCTTATTCAACAAAAGTTCAGAGCTACTCACCCCACTGTAACTTCTCTCACCAAATGAAGTCACATTAATTTTTTATTGCTGCCCTGAATGCTGCTGGAAATGGTTCTGCACTTGTGTGCATATGCATGATACCTGTTTTCATATTTGCACATTAAAAGAAACTTGGTAACAACACAAAAACAGAAGAAAGCCACAAACAGAATAGAGAGGAACGAAAGGATTGTTTGCTCTGTGCTGTGGTTTTGGGACGTGCCCCCTTACTCCGTGAAAGCCGCTTATGATTGGCATCATGGTTCTGTTATCAGCAAGGGGGCACCAAGCGGTGGAATTGAGAGGTGCTATTTGCTAAGAACCTCCGTGCTGAGAAAAACCTGGTCATTTTGCATATTCAGTTCATTGTGTCATAGACTGCAGTGTATCATTTTGTACCTACTCACATTACTTTCTAGCTTCCAGAACAGAATAATAAGAATGTATTCCCTGGGGCTAGAGAATGGCTAAGAAAACAGAGTGTTCTATATCAAACATTGCAGGAAAGTCTAAGGAAAGAGCCAGCTGATATGGAATAGCAATATGTGAGGAGAAGTTCTGCTCCAGAAATAGTATTTCTTAACTGGAGAAACAGCTCAAAAGTAAAATCTCAGTTACATTTATAGCTGGAAATTCATGTACACAAATTTTGAAGTTTGAAAGCCACAACTGTACCAATAAAATCTGACTAATAATATTGTTACCCTAAAAGGTGGGGGACATTGGGGTCCACCTGCAATGCTAGCATCTCCTTAGAATTTGGGGGAATTATAGCTCAAAGGAGTCTTGCAAGAGGAGGGTAACAGCAGGATCTTTTCACCTATGTATAAAAGTACTAACTGTAGAAGTGATTCCAGTTAAAGTTAAACAAAGTATTTTATTTGAATTGACGAACGTACAAGAAATGAGACACTCTTAAGAACTATACAAAGCTATTGGAAAGTGAGGTGAGAAAGGTTGGACAGAGAGACATTAGGGTGGAAAGTGAGATCATTATTAGTCTTGAAGAAGGAGGTCACAGCAGAAGGGCTCAGACAGTGCTTGAAGAAAGTAGAGCAGTCTAGGGCACACAATGTTCTGTGCACTACAGTTGGCTGGCGTTGGAGCTAGGATTTTTATATACTATTTCACACCCTTAAGGAGTGTGTTGATAAAACTGTAATGGCTTTCCCATGGGACTGACAAAGGGGTCCAGAATGAGCTAATTCCAGAGTGACAAAGCATTGACAGGAATCATGACAATCTTTTAATATTCAGTCAGGCAGGGTGTATAGGGAAGATTTCTATAGGGTAAAATCAAGGGGTGGTCTCTGACTGCTTTATCTGAGCAGTTCATCTTCCATTGTGTTCAAACAATGCTGTTGGGTGAGGGTAGTGTCTATGCTACACTCAGATATCGCCAGTTATATGTAGAATGGTCGTGTCGTGTCAGGGTGTGCCAGTGTGGGTGCTCTTGCCAGACTGCGCTTTAATTCAGCAAAAGCATTCTGGTACCCATTCCATGGGACATTCTTTTTAAGGAATGCATAGAAAAGATGGGCTTTATCTGTGAAGGACTCAATCAAGTCCCTAGAGAAATTAAAGGCTCCTAACAGAGCTCTATGAGAGGGAACCATCAGTCAATGCTGAATGTTTGGAAATAACTTGCATACACTGTATGTCACGGGTCCTGCTTTTAGTTCCTAATGAGAAACTAGGTAACTTACCTCAGTTTTGACTACTTGGGCCTTTTCCCGGCTTGCCTTGAATCCAGTGTCCCTAATTAGACCAAGGCTTTCCTTTGTTATCTCTTGGATCTTTTCCTCTGATGCTGAATGGACTAAAATGTCATCTGTATATGAGAAAACATGTGGTCTGGACTCTGGTTTTAGCTTGTCCCACATCCTGATCACATGTGCATGGCAGATACTGTGGCTGGAATAAAAACCTTGTGGGGTCCTTTTAAAAACGTATTGCTGGTTGCAGAATGTCAACACAAACTTATACCAGCATGTCTCCCAGGACTCTTGTACTCCATTGTATTAAGTCAGGGATAAAGAGGGAAAAAATCATAATTATTTGTTTTCAGCTTAAAAAATATATTTCCCAACAGTTCAAAAATATTATCAGGAAGTATAATGGACCAATAAGAAATAATGTGAAATTTTCTCCTGGTATTCAATGTTGCAGAGGAATTATTCTGTGGAGAAAAAAAATGAGATTTTTGTGTAAAAAAAAATATTCTGTGCAGAAAATATGTTTTCTGCATAGAGAATTAGTTTCCTGTACAAATAACAGGGTGTTGTTTATGTGTATGTGTGAAATTCCTTCCACCCACCCACCAACATATTTATTTCCATGGAATAACTGCTCCATAACACTTCAGGATGTTCAGGATACAGGAAGAATACAGAGGACAAATATTTTATTTTCTGCAGCAGGATGAAAATCGCAATAATTTTCCATCCTCTTATAAGAAGTCCAAATATTTGGCAATTTACAACCCTAATTAAGGTCAACTTATAAATAAGCAGAAGTACATGGTGTAGGGAAAGATCCTTTAATTCAGAGAGATCCTTTAATTCTGCTGTTCAAAATTTTTCTCCTTATACTACTTTTTCAGTTGGAGGAATAGATATGAGATTGGGAATAGTGTAATAACATGCTATAGTGGTTAGAGCATTGGATTGGTACTTAGGAGATCCAGATTCAAGTCCTTAAAAATCTATGAAATCCACTGTATCACCTTGGCCTAGGTAATCATCACAGCAACAGGGATAGCAGCTTCATTCTTAGAAGGCATGGAGACGACTTTGGGGGGAAGGCTTCTGTCAATTTGTTATTATCGTGTACTGGCCTTACTTTGGTAGATATTAGATATCATTTTGATATCACCATTCGGCCCCATTTTGCCACCCTCGGCCAAGTGTTTGTGAGGCCCCCGAACAAGCACAGAGCTAGGCGTGGCCATTAACTGCTGAACATTCCTTTCTCCACCCAGGCAGGCCAGATTCAGCCAGATCTTCGCTTTAGGAGACCTCCCTAGACATTAAAGATGCACGCTAATACAAAGAACTCCCTGCCCTGAGCAGGCAACTTGACGAGCTAGAAACTAGACTGTCAAGCACGCTGCATCTGCATACTGGCCATTCCATTGTCAATTCGAAACTAATTCAATCATGCTAAATTCTGACCTTTCGCAGACATTGGCCCTTTCCACACGGAGGATGGGGGAACGGGGCACCGCACGCAGGGATGGATCTTACCTTAAAACGGGTTGCTCCGTCTCTGCGGGGAGCGCGCGTTCGCCGCTCCACACACTGGCGAGTTTCGGCGGCGTTCAGTGGCGCCCAAAATGGCGGCCAGCGACTTCCGGCGGCGCTCCACCAATCAGGGCAGCGCGCCAGCCGGAAGCCCGCCCCCGGGCAGCTCTGCAGAGACGCGCTAGCGCGTCCCTGCAGTTTCACACGGGGCGCTGCAACGGGTTAGCGCGCTCGCGTTTCGTAAAAACCACATAAAATGTGGTTTTTAAAAAACGCACCGCGCCACCCCTTGCGGCTGCGCTAGCGCGGTTTGAGGTGTGGAACCTCCACTATTCAAACTGCTCTAGTGCGCTCCACGGTGTGGACGACCTCCGGATGAGTCGCCCTAAGCCGTTTTTTTTTCCCCGTGTGGAAAGGGCCATTGTCTCATGCCCAAACCTCATTGTTCCCTCCCAGAGTACAGACTAGCCTACGGTCATATTTTCCCTATAAACCCCCCCAATTCCGAGACCTTCCTCAGATCACTCTGAACTTCCATCCTGCCTTGCTGCCGCTTCGTCCGCCGAGCTTTCCCCTCAGTCTTAGTCCAAGACTGTGCAATTACGGACCTCCGCTGTGATCTACCCCGGGCTTCGGACAGGTGTAGTATCACCCAATTCAACAACCCCTCTCAAAAATCCTCTATACCGCTACAACCTTTGTTTTCTATAGTTACTTGTGTGAGCGTGTTGCATACACTGTTTGCCTGTATTTAATAAAATTACAGTTATTATTTCATACTTGGTGTGCTTCTTGGCTTGGCCTGACCCCGTAGACATTGGGTTTAAAGATTCCGCTGCGTTGCCCTGCCTCTCATTTTGCTAACTTGTGCTCTGAGCTAATTTTCCCCATTAATATTTGAGCACATTTGGAGTCCCTCACGGGACCCCCAGTAAACAGGGTGACAAATTCTCAGAAAAAGAAGAGAAAAGAAGTAGATAATACTACAAAATATGATATTTAACATGTTGCAAAAGATTATGTGGCTCTGGGGAGGAAGCTAGAGGACCAAGGGGTTGTTATTTTATCACTCATTTATATTGAAGGACGTGGTCCAAGAACAGAGAGAAGAAAATAAAAAGCAAACAAGTGGTTTCATATATGATACTGTCAAGAAATATTTGGCTTCTTGGTCCATGCCTTCATGAAGAAAGACTTCTTGTAAGAGATGGGTTGCATCTCATAGCATTTAGCGAGAACATATGTGCTAGGAGTCTCTCAAACCTGGTCTGGAGGGCTTTAAACTGAGCTACAGTGGGGGAGGGGGATTGTATTCCAGAGAGCAGAGGGAGACCAAGCACTGAAGACAATAGCTTCAATGAATCAGTGAAAAATGCATGGGAAATAGGCCAATGGTACAAGAACCCAGGAGTGGGCAGAAAAAAAATGAAGTCAGGCAGAGCAAATAAGCCATTGCCTTAGATGTCTCTACACTAATGCACGGAGCATGGGAAATTTAAAAAAATGAACTTGAACTCTTAACATGAGAAGGCAAATATGATTTAAGAGGCATCACTGAAACCTGATGGGATCATTGGAACATAGTAATGTGTGGTTATAAGCTGTTACAAAGAAATAGACCAAATAGGAAATGCAGAATAGTAGAATTATATGTCAAGGATGTGTACACCTTTTAGAATGTCCATTATTTATAGTTTGAGAGCATCTAGGGGAAAATGAAAGATGAGTAAAACAACAGTGATATCATTTGGAATGGGTCTATCATAGGCCCCAAGCCAAACTGAAGATTTGAATGAAGCCTTCCTAAACCAAATGACTAAATAGTCAAAAAGGAGAGATATACTAGTAATGGGAAATGGCAACAACTCTGATATTCATTGGTGTCAAACTCTGCCTAGATATAAGGTCCAACAAACTTCTCACTAGCCTTGCAGACAATTTCATTTGACGGAAGTTGGAGGAGGCAACAAAGGTATAATTTATTTTTGAATTGGTCCTAACCAACAGAGATGAACAGATCAATGGGCTGGAAATAGTGGGATCCTTGTGTGCAACTGACCAATACCTCTTGGGATTTTTTAATAGCAGAAAGAGGAAGCTTAATGTAGTTCAGATGCACAGTCTGGACATCATGAAAGTGAATTCAGTAAGCTTAGGGGAATAGCAGGTGAGATTTCATGGTCTAAATGCTTAAAGGGAAGAGAGTTCATAATGCATGAGAGTTTTTTAAAGGTGAGGTACAGTTTCATACAATTTCCATGAGGAAGAAAAGCGGGAGGTGTCTAAAGAAACAAGGGTAGATGTATAAAGAAGTTACAGATGAGCTGAGATTTAAAGGAGACATGCATAAGAAATTAAATAAGGTGGAAATCACTAAAGAAGAATACAAACAAATAGCTAGTATTTGTAGGGGGAACGAAAAGCTAAAGCCTAGAATGAAGTCAAGCTTGCTAGAGAGCCTAAAATAATTTAAAAAACAAAAACAAAAAAACAAAAAACAAAATGGAGGGCTTGGCTGGGTTTGGAACGAAAGGGACAACAAGGAAATTACAGGGCCACTACAATGAGAAGATAGTGAAATGCTAACATAAGAAATAGAGAAGGCCCAACTGTTCAATATCTTTTTTGTCTAAGTTTTCTCTCAAAAGGAAAACAGTGCTATAATGGATGAAAATAGAACAAATGGGGCAGTAAGGGGACAGAACAGGTAAAGAGGTAGTAAAAGAATACTTAGATACTGTTAATGAATTCAAGTCTTCCAGACCACATCTGTAATACTGTGTCCAGTTCTGGCCCTTTACTCCAAGAAGGACTTTGACAAGCTGGAACGTGTTCAGAGAAGGCAAAAGACTGGTAGCCAAACTTTTCAAAGAACAACTTAGGGAGCTGGGTGTGTTCAGCCTGAAGAAAAAAGACTGAGAAGTGACATCTTTAAATATGTGAAGAGATGCCATGTAGAAGTTTGAATAAACTTTGTTTGTTTGTTTGTTGTTGTTGTTTTTGCTATTACAGAGATTAGAACACAAATCAATGGATTCAATTTACAAGAAAAGAGATGCCAGATAAATATTAGGAAGATTTTTTTTTATTTATTTATTGTAAGAGCTGTTTGAATACAGAGCAGCGGACTTTCACTCTTTGGAAGTTGTTAAACCAGAGGTTGGACGGCCATCTCTCAGGAGTGCTTTAATTGTATATTCCTGCTTAGCAGGTGGTTGGACTAGATGGCCTTTTCTGTCCCTTACAACTCTAAGGCCATTTCCAAATGATGATGTTCTTCCATGTTGTTGCGCTGCAATCCTGGGTCTAGAAGAGAGAACATCAGCAACGCTTCCCTCTGCACCTGCTTGCTCCATGTGGAAGGCAGCACAATGGCACCACCTATTACTTCTGCAGTGCAACTGGGTACTTTCCATTGCTACATTATGGAGGAAAGCATTACCATTGCACTTCTGTGGCTTCTGCATGGACAGGAGGGATGGGAGCACCGCACAACTGCAGGCACACAATGGATTTTTTTCCATTTTGTGAAAACCGTGTGATGCTTGGGGATGAGATGGCAGTGGGCCAGTGATGACGTTGTGTGGCAGCACAACCTGCCAATTCTGCTGACATCCTATCCCAGAAATGGCACAGCCCTGTCAAGCAGAAATGGCCCAAGATTCTATGAGTCTATACTCCCGTAGTGTGACGTTACTTAAAGAGTTCTTTTTAGGCTAAAGTGGGGGAAGAAAGAGAAGAAAGGCCATCTTGAACTGATTGGATGAAAGTGAGGATATACATATGATTAATAAATAAAATAATCTCTCCACACCCTTCATTGGTGAAAATTTGGAATTTGAAATCATCCAAAAATAATACATTCCTGTGTTGCCTTGGATAAAGAAGAAGAAAGAATCAGTGTCTTTTAGGCCCCTATGCCCATTTTATAGGTAGGTAAAAATGAGGCACAACTTAAAAATTACCCAAACTGCCCATAATAGTCTCTTGTAGAGAAATGTTTATTTCTCAGCCACCAATCAGCTTTCACACATCCGGGCAAACATGGTTTTGAATGTATTCTATTCAAATATGCTCCCTCCTATGTCTGTGTCTTTTGCTCACTCCATGCCAATTCAGTTACTCACTTGTTCCATGCACTTCAATGGAAAAAGACTAATTTGCAACACTCCCCATCTGTTTGCAGGTATCCATGCACGCGTATAGCTTGTGAACAACCCACACTCCAATGGGAGGCCAATGGAAGAATTTGGGTTGGCTGGTTTGCAAAAGGAATTAATTTTATTCATCAACAGCTGGGCTACATAGTGAGTCCTTGTTATGGTTTGCAACTCACTAAAATCCAGACCACATCCAGAGTATTCTATTCTGAGTAGGGCTGAAAGGGACACTCATCTCTGCCTTTAAAGCATTATAATCAAAGCCAGAGTACTGGACTCAATGTTCCAGTATGTCTAATCTTACTAATGATAATAATCCTCAGTAATAGGTTCAGCTTTGACCCGCAGCTATCAATCTTGTTTCTTTCACCCCATTTTAACTTTCCATCACAGTAGGAGAATCTCTAGCTTTTTTTTTTCTCACTACTAGAATTGTGGTTGTGTCATTAGGAATTAAACATGAGACCTTTGATACTTACCACCTGTATCTCTAATTCCTTAAGCCACATATCCACTCTCGGTCTTTTTATAGTTCATTCAGTGCAGCAGGAAAGAAGGAAAGCTGTCAATTCATGCCAAGGCTACATCACTCCTAAGCTCTAAATAAATATGGAAATGTTAGAAGTACATCTAGTCCCATCTTGCTAAGCTTGTTAGCTGTTATCTCTACACAGTCAAAGTGTGTGTGGAGGGAGGAGGGTGTGATAAAAACAGAGAAGCTAGAGCATATGGAACAGTGACATTTTTTTCACCCACATGTGTCTTCTAGGACAGTGTTGGGATACACGTGCACAAATGGGACTCCCTGATGTCAGGGTGTGGATCGCATACTCAGGGCCTGTTCCCTTGGCCTCAGGATGAAAGGAGAAATCTAAAGACAAGAATGCTGCCTTGAAACACTCCCTCTGTTTCTAGCCCTCACTGCTGCAGGCTGCTCCAGGGAGACCCACTGAGCCTCCTCCCTGCCCCTATCTCTTCTGTCTCAAAATCTCTCAAACTGTGGCACCAGAGCTCAATAGGAGAAAACAGCCAGCACAGGGAAATACTGAGCTTCTCAGTATTCACTGCATCAGGAGTCACTATAGGGTTGCTTCTTTTTGGCTTTTCATAGCTTATTGTTAATGTACCCAATTCAGTTCCCAACTTCCTTGCCCTACCCTAATGGTTGAAGCCATACTAAAATTTCCTTTCTCAGTCTAAGGTGCATGGGCGGTTGTTTATTTATTTATTTAAAGTATTCTTATTCTTCAGCCAAACTGGCTCCCAGAGAGGCTTACAAACTGAAATTTGACAATTCCCTCCCCTTACAAT
Organism: Iguana delicatissima; assembly: GCA_948472985.1. NCBI lineage: Eukaryota > Metazoa > Chordata > Lepidosauria > Squamata > Iguanidae > Iguana > Iguana delicatissima. The sequence goes on from CAOKZL010000003.1 coordinate 859,660, forward strand.
ACAGTGGCATTTGGGATGCAGGGAGGGCTTTTCCATCAGTTCTGGGCTTAGGCATGATGGAGTTGTGTCTGCCTCTTCTCTCCCTCTGATTCCAAAGCAGGGGCAGTTGGAATGGAAGAAGGGCCTTTCTTCTGCTTCTGGGTCTTGGCATGATGGAGCTGTGCCTGCCTCTTCATCTGTCCCTCTGAGGCCAAGACAGCAACAGTTGGGATGGAGGGACAGTACCTTCCTCTTTGTCCCTATCTCTGATTTTTAAAAATCAATTACACATTAATTTAATGTTTAAATGTAAAAAAAAATACTAAAATCTTCCCTATGCCCCATATCCTTTAGTTTGGGCAGGCACAATTTCATCATGTGTTTAGTCCTCCTTTGGTCCATAAGAACACCTTTTAAACCCAAGAAGTAAACTGGTTTCTAGTTTACTTCCTATCTACTTTCTGATTTTCTGTTCACTTCCTGTTTTAACAAAAAAACCTTCCTGATCATAAAAACAGGCAAAAAATTGTACCAGCCCAGACAAAGAGTATGGAGGGTGTTCGTTTGTTTGTTTTTGTTTTAGCAATGCACTGGAGACATTTTGAGTGAAGAAAATCACTTTAAAATGGGGACTTGGAGACTCCCCAAAGGCTCATGTGGGCAATATGTGGGCTCCACTTTTCCCATTGTGGTCTAATTCTGGATTTTTGTTGCTTAGAAATGTACATAGACAAAGGTTCACATTCTTTTTCTTAAAAAACAAAACAAACAAGCAAAAACCATCCTCCATTTAGGTAGAAGCTCCACAGACAACTTTAGAAGGGCCCACCATTCTTCTTCCTCATTCATTCTATATTTGCATAAACACATGCCCCATAGTTACCTTCACCAAAAGAGGTTGTTAATGGAGGGGGGCAGGTTAGATTTACATGAAAGATGAGAAGGTCACTTTTTTAAAGGCAACAACTCTAGAATCCTCCATTTAGCAGAGTTACTGGCCATGTTAGCTGGGATAATCTGGGAATTTTCATTGAAAAACATGGTCTTTCTGAGCTCTGATTTACAGCTGTAAGCTGTCTTGAGTATTCTGTGAGAAACAGAATGTCAAGCAATTCACCACCCTTTTTCTAGTTTTCTGACTGCATGACCAAACCTTGTCTATATGCATATGTGCACAAGTGTGAATTTGCATTGTAGAGTTGCCTTCCAAGTGACAGATGGTAGAAGAACAGAACAAGAGCAGAACTTGTCACCACTCACTTTCTCTACCTCCCATGAACACTAAAATGCATGATATTCAGAGCATTCTATTTTTTGAGCAGGCTGAAAGGGACACTCATCTCTACCTTTAAAACACTACAAAGAAGAATACTTTCCACAAAATCAGAATAGATTGAATTATGGAGTCCAGTCATTAGAGGTCTTCAGATGTTTCCCAGCTGACTTATATTAGCATTCTCCAAATCTGTTTCCCACAAATCTATTCTTTTCCTTAACAGACCAATAATAAAAAACATTCTAAGGCAATTCTGGAATAATTGTTTTGGAACACTGAAAATATGCTTCAAAGTTCATCCAAACAATTTAGGTTTACAATCTGTCAGTCTTTAGATTCACAAGAAAGGAAAAGAAAAGAAAAGAAAAGAAAAGAAAAGAAAGAAAAGAAAAGAAAAGAAAAGAAAAGAAAAGAAAAGAAAAGAAAAGAAAGTATGCTGAACTAGATTCATATAAACAGGAGTTGTGTATGTAAGTTTCCTTGAGCCTCCCTAATTCTAAACCTTTGGAATTAATGGTCTTGATCATTCATTAGGATGAGATGGGTTTAGGATTTCCTAAATACAGGTCAGAGCTCTTGTTACCAGATGGTGGAGCAGGAAGATATCACGCGTATCCTCCAGCAGTCCCAGTTTGGCAGGGTCAGTCCTGATTAATCCTTTGTCACCCTACCTTTTCAGCTGCTTTTAAAATGCCCAGTTTCTCACTTCTATTCCCACTTTCACCCTTTGTGGAATCTTGTCCTTCCCAGTAGGCTCCAGCAAAAGCAAATTCCTGCAGCCACCCCTGGTTTGTATGTTCTTCCTCATTGATAAAGGTTGCCATCTTAAATGCACTCTGATGTTGCTTGGCCAATTTTGATCTGTGAAATTTTGGAGGGTATGGTAACATAAAGTTCCACAAGGTGGAACTACATGACTCTCCACCACCTCCTAACACCACATTTTTGCTGCTGCATCCCCCCTCCATACACCTGCTTTCAGACCAGTGGGAAGCAGGGGGCAAAGTGTCCATCTATGTTCTTGTGGCTGGAGGCACAGCACAGAAGTATGACAGTGCTATAGCAACCTAGCTGGATGCATTTCTGCCATCCTTCCCATTCTCCACCAACCAATCAATGACTGTGCTGAAGGTGGGATTCAGCAGGTAAAAAGGGGTGTTGCTTAGTTCTACCTAGTGGTCTTCCTGACCCAGGATCTGTTGACTATTAAAGCTACAGAAGCTCTGTGCCATATTCAATCTGGTAGCCCTAGATGGAATGGTGGAAGGCAGGAGTTTCTACCCCAAGAGTTCATGTGATCAGTATGTAAAAACTGATGGCACCAACTACCTGTTTGGTGGTGTATGGGCAAAGCAAGAAAATAGTCTGCCTATCCTTGATTTATCCAGGGCTTTCTCCATCTTCAAAAAGCACTCTTTGGTGCATTCAGGAGTCATTTTACATGATTGTCTTACTCAAGAGTGGACATCATCAAATGACTACAATATTTAAACCAGCTGAAAACCAGCATAGACCAACTATGACCTAAGTTGTATTATTAGTCTCACCTAGAGTACACCCATTGAATCAAGGGAACTTACATAAGAATTGACTTGCCATGTTACTATTGATTCAGTGGTAACTGCTCTAGTTAGGACTAACTAGACTCAGGCTCATTTGAATTTACATATGGATAAAAGATGATTGAATCTTTGAGTCTGTTCATGATCTATGGCAATAATCTAATGAAGATAGATATAGCAGACATTTTGAAATAAATCACATACTATATTTGTATGATGGCGATATTTTATAGCTGGAAAGTAAAGTTATCTGAACAGGTTACCTCCCAAAACTCAGTTAAGTAAAACCCAGGAAAGATAACTTTTGCTGTGTGCCTATACCACCTTGTACTTTTAATAGACTTGCTTCTTATCATATGCAGAAGTCAAACTATTGATCTTGCTGAAGTGGAAGTAAGTGAAGATTAAAGTACTCCCAACACCCTTGTCTACAGGTGTGCCATGGTGAATGATGATCATCACATAATTTATAGGTTGAAAAACTTGGACCCGGGAAAGGGAACCAACTGTTAATCAGTCTATTTGCACAGAAGATCAATCTTTGATACTTATATTCACAAATCCTGTTTATTCGGCCATATCAGGGAACAGACGGGTTTGCTGGAATGGATTCTTAGCAGTGATGGATGTAATTGTCAAAACTGCCAAGGTCAATGTATAACGTTCAAAAAGAGAACTAACTCATTTTGAGCACCTTCCATTTATCATTCATGCAATTTGACCCCCAGTTCTCTCTGTAATAACAGAGTATGAAGGAACAACTGCTGTGTTCATTCCTATATGCTCCCGTGGACTTCTAAATACCATACAGGTCACAGCCTTTCCATGGGACCATTTGTACACAACTTCTGCTTCCAGCTATGCTGGAACTATTGGTTGAAACCTGAGTTTAATAAAGAATAGATTGTCTCTGAATCTGTATATATTTAAAAACTATAGCACATATTTAAAATGTGCAAATACATCTTTCCGTGGTTTTATTTTTGAAAATCCTGTATTAACCTACTGTATTAACCTACTAAATTCTAGCAATCTTTTTCTCCCAGACAGTGCTAAGACAAGTTACAAGTTACAATATTTTTCAGTCTGCTTGGCCAGTGTTTTTTTTAGAGGGGGAGGATGGCCAATGCAAATTTTGACTACTTTCTTCAGGCACACCACTTTTTGAAAATACCTGAGAAATATACCACCCATAGCTTTCCTCACCACCAGTCCCAAAGCAAAGAGTTAATTTAAACCTCAAAGCAGACAAACTCTCCAGACCTAATGAGTTCTGTCACCTCCCAAGTGAGGGATAAAACACCATTAAAAGATAAAATACATACTGTGAAAATATTATTCACAGCACAAAAATATATCATTGTCCTCACTTGTGTTACTTTTGAAATATAATGTTCTTATATGATCATTATAAATAAAGTAATGAGTGACATATAAGAATGTTATCTGTAATTGTATGTTTTAGCTTGTTTTTAATGTCATTGTCAGATTAATCACATATTACAATAATCCTTTTGTATGTATTAGCTGTATTGCATTGACTTTAATTTGTAAAGTGACTGGAGTCTCACTTTTTTGGGAAAGATAGAATACAAATAAAGATGACAAGGATATGTTGCTCTCCAGTTCTTGCAAAAGAGATGGGCAAGATTGGCATATCTATTTCTTTCTGGAAAGAATTTGATCAAATCCACAAATTGCTCCATAATTGATATGGAAAGAAAATGAGATTTACAACAAGAAGTGTGAAATAGAAATCGCAACCAACAAAGTTGGCTGGTATAGTGTTTCAATATATTCTAATGTATTGTAATATTTGTAACATTTAAGCATTAATCTTATAAATTGTTTAATTTAAAAAATATTATATTGGTACTTTTATGAATGTTTTGTGTTTTTGTTTTGTGTTTTTAATTTGTGTTGTTTTAATGTTGTTAGCCAACTGGAGTCCCATAACTGAGAGAAGGGATGTAAATGAATAAAATAATAATCACAATGTTAGCAACAACAACAAAAACAACACTTTAGATTTTCCTTCTGACTTATGGATAGGAAAGCCTTTTTGGTTTTGGCACCAACCTGGGGAGACCTCTTTAAACCTAAGCCCAAGATATTTATTTATTTTAAATGTTTTTTTTTAAAAAATCACCTCTGCACCTACTACGTATCTGCTCTGCCCTGTCAAAAATTTTCTTTAAAAATATTTTTAATAAAATAAATCAAAACAATTTTTAACATTCAGCTTTAATATTTACATATACAACGGAAGCAACTGCAAAAGCTAACTTTGATTTTTGTGACTAAAAGTGTACATAACTGTGTAATCGTGGCTGCTTTCTGAAGCTCCAAAAAGATACAACCAGACAGATTTCCTTTGAGAGGTACTTGCATCCCCAGAATGTTTCTACAGAGAAACTCCTATTTCATACACACACACACACACACACACACACACACACAACCTATCCTTTCAAGATGTTGGGACATACAACAGGGTATCTTCTGTGCTGTTTTCAGGTGCTCAGTTAAGACTGGTTTTCTGTAGAGCTCTTTCATATGGATTATCTTGCTCTATAATTACACTGATATGGCTATATCCTTTGTGATTTACTTTCATTGTTTTGCTATTATTATATAAGCTATGAGTTAAACATTTTACATGATGGCAGTTCATGTCACACACTGTTCTGATTTCTGTTTGGAAATAAGCAGGGTAGTGAGTTTTTTTCCCTTCTAAAAAAAAATACTACAGTGACCTACATTGTTGTTTCCCAGGCTATCTGAAGTGGGCCACCTCATTTTTCCTCCAATATCTGTGCCCAGTGGATACAAGTGTTTGTCCTTCCGTCCTTCCTTCCTTCCTTCTTGGAAACTCACAAGGAACTGACAACTGATGACTTACATATCAGAAGTGAGAATATTGTAGAACAGCGCTACTCAGAGTAACAATTCCTGGACTGGTGCTGAAAATCATCAGCTGATGGTCCCCGGTGAGTTTCCAGGAAAGAAAGAAACAACTATAGGTTGTTGTGGGTTTTCCAGGCTTTGAGGCCATGTACTATTAGTATTTGCTCCTGATGTTTCACCTGCGTCTGTGGCTGGCACCTGTGGCTGGCATGCAGGCAAAACGTCAGGAGCAAATACTAATAGTACATGGCCTCAAAGCCAGAAAACCCACAACAACCTATGGATTCCAGCTGTGAAAGCCTTTAACTTTACAAAGAAACAACAGTTGCCAATTGTCAGAAATATGGTATCAGTCATAGCACAGGGGGAAACAATTGCTAATTCTAGCAGAAAACTGTGGAAGTACTATTGCAGATGGTCAGTCTCTTACATGCATTAAATCCTGTTTTCATAGTACACCTTATAGCTATGGAAGACAAGTGGAAATTATGTGGCTTTTCAGAGGTTCTAGGACTGCAACACTCAGAATGCCTCACCATTGGCTATGATGGCTAGGGTTCATGAATGGTGGAGTGCAGCAACATCTAGAGGGTTACACTGGTCCTGCCTCTGGTATTAAAGAAGGTACAATGTCTGTATACTTTCTGACTGAAGGCTTTCTCTGGCAAGACAAGTGCCACCTTCTTCTATGAAAGAGAACTTTATATGAACATTTCAGGCATCCAAAGAAAGGGGGCAGGCAAAATTATCAAAAGAATGAAAATACACTGAATCTAAGATTTGTAGGTGTGAATTTTCAATGTCTCATTTTCTGTAATACAAGAAATTTGAGGAATGATGGAAAAATTTTGTTTGGGAGGGCAAAATTCTCATTTGGAGGAGCAATGCCTTTATTTTGTCCCTCTGTAGCTATACTCTGATGCACACATACTGTCTTCTCTGTCTGCTACAGTTGAAGACTTCCTAGGTCAGTGGTTCTCAACCTGTGGGTCCCCAGATGTTTTTGGACTTCAGCTCCCAGAAGCCCTGAGCATTGACCATAGTGGCTGGGGCTTCTGGGAGCTGAAGTCCACAAACATCTGGGGACCCACAGGTTGAGAACCACTGTCCTAGGTTAATCAAATGCAGTGCTACTTCTTTGTTACAATTATACCCTGCTTTCCTCCAGTGACCTCAAGGGGGTGTACGTAACTTCTCTTCCCCCCACTTATATTTTCACAACAACCCTGTGAAATAGGCCTGGGTAAAGAAGACTGACCAGTGCAGTTCCACCCAGTGCATTTAATGACCAAGTGAAGGGCATTAACCTTGGGCTCCCTAGTTATAGCTAGCATCACTTTGGCTCTCTGACTATTCACAGTTATATCTGAATTGAGAATCTATGGTTGTCAGATTCAGGGAAAAGAAATATAAGAAAACTATATCAGATTTCAGAACCTGGTTTCTTCCAAACCTGGTAAGCATAATTTTGAATGAGCTTAGAAACTCTTACAAGTTCAGAAACAATCTCCAAGTAATGCATGGCAGCCAAGAGCCATAGTATGTTTCATTTAATGGAACTGAGAGTCAAAAGACGAAGTAAGCAACAAAGGAGATTTGCAGCTTTAAATCTACTTATATACAGTACTGTGTATTGTATATAAGTATACAGTAGCATTGCTTTAGTATATTTGCAGCAACATATGCAACAATATTGTAGATGATCAGATGCTTTGACTTGCTTTTGTTGAATCCTAGTTGCCTTCTCATAGCTGCTTTTTGAAGATTGCCCTGTCAGGACCTGAGTCATTAATTTATAGCACCCCTTCTACCTAAAAGTGAGTGAGGAGAGTAGGATTTTACCTGTTAAAAACAGCAGAGAAACAGTCCTCTTTTTTGAAGAGTAAGAAAGAATCTACAGCAGTGGTTCTCAACCTGTGGGTCCCCAGATGTTTCTAGACTTCAGCTCCCAGAAGCCCTGAGTATTGACCATAGTGGCTGGGGCTTCTGGGAGCTGAAGTCCACAAACATCTGGGGACCCACAGGTTGAGAAGCACTGATCTACAGTAAAGTGAAAAGAATAATCTAGGCTTTAGAGGCCACAAACATCCAGGGTCCAGCCTTTGTCCTTATAAACTTTGAAAACTATGGTAAATGCTTGACTTTGGAGTCCATCTGTTATGGAGATTAAGTTGTCTGTGCTCTGTGCAGGATTTCCTCCAAAACTCTTGCTTCCAGCCAACTTCAGATAGGTCACTTAAAACTGTTTGCAACACGCCTTTGAGTGGTAGGTTAAATAAAATCTCTTATTTGTAATCTATGGGCCATTTTTTGACTCTAGGGTAGTTGTGGGGCTTCTTTTATTGGATAGTTTTTTGTTAACTGTGATTTTGTGTTGCATTTTAACTGCAAACTGCTTTCTGCAAAGAAATGTTTCAAACTGCTAGTGGTAGTGACAGGGGTTCACCCTGTAGTGATAGTATAAGGAGCCCCTCTGCACAGACCATGGGACTAACCAGGTCATGTAAAAAGGCTACTGGGCTTGTAGGATTGTTTAACTTTAACTTTGCTCTAATTTTTCATATTAGCAGCTCATAGTCTGTGCCACAATCTGATCCTGATCTTGTTTTTGCAGAGAGGATAGAGCTTCTCCATCTATTACTTCCAATTAAATATTTGATTTCTTTATTGGCCACTCAATGACATCCATATATACATTTGTCTGTTCATTTGCCTAAAGAATGTGTTTCCAGTGAACAAACTGATGGCCTCACAGAGTTTGATAAATTGCTCTCCTCCATTTTTTAATCACAGTACAAATTCTCAAAAATAAAATAAAATGGCTCTGCTGTTTCCTGCTTTTGTATTTCAGTCTTCTATGATTATCAACATGTCCTGTTTTGGTGTGTAATCAACTTCCTTATGGACACTAGCACAGAATCTTTATATTTCTTTGTCTTCCTCTTTCTCTTCTGCCTCTCTAGTTGAAGCATGAACTTAGATTACAATTTATTGACAGATTTCACTTGAAGAATTCATATTATTTGGTCAGACTTTGCTGCTTTTGTTGTATATTACTGCACTTGATACCTCACCATTACTTCTTAGATTTTCATTTCTAGTGCAAAACAGAGTGTAATAATTTTATTGAAAATGTCAAATTCTCTCCACTTTAACTCACCCCAAGTACGGCAATGTTTATATATTCCTTGGTTTCTAATGTCTAACTTCCCCTGATTTGCACATCTCACATTCCATATTGCTCTAATATGCATTGTTCAGTTGTGACCTTGACTTCCACATCTGAGCATATCAGCTGTTGAATGTCATTTTGGCATGAGTCCACATCATTAGACACAGTATTACCCATACTGAGTGCTTTCCAAATTAGGATTCTTGTCTTCCAGCACTATCCCTGGATTCTTCTAGCACTGTCTCCAGCACCATTTTGGATTATGTCATCATGTGGTTTTCATAGTTAGCAGTGGTTTACTGGTGCCTCCTTCTGTGCAGTAGTAATAGAGTTACCTGAAGTGCCAGTGCCACTGACTCTGAGAGATCTTCCACCACTGTCAAACCCCCTTCCACTACTGCTGCTTCCTAGTAGCTTCCAGTCTTTGCTTTTCCAAATACAGAGAAAGGAGCAAGCACCACAACACATGAGAAGGGCAAATCTGGAAGAGACAAATATAAGGAAGAGGATAATGATCCCAAGGCTATTTGGCTTAGTTTAAATGGCAAAAGAATTTGATAACTGGTTAGTTACATCAGTAGACCGCAAAGGAAAAGGAAATCCACATGCCATTTGGGAATGCCCTAGGAAGAATCCAGATTATGTGGAAATAGTTCAGCTAAAATTTCAGTGGGTGGGAATGGAAATTTTATTCCTGCTTTATGAACATACTTTAATTCTAGGCAAATACATTTTGTCAATACCACCATGAAAACAAGTCTGTGACTATGTTTATATCATTTATCTTTCTGTAGATATGGATATTTAGATATATAAAACATTTCTTCAGAACAACGTAAAGAAATGCTCTATAAATTTCTGTTGGCTTCAGCAAAATAAAGCTGAAAGTCATTTGGTTGTCAAAATGGGAAGTAGAAGAATAAAGTCACCTTTGAAGTGTGCCTCTACGTCTGCAGTGCAGCATCAACTCAAAGCTCATTTTGAAATCAAAGATGGATCACACAAAATTCAGGAGTAATCAGACACAGATTGCTACCTGGAGATGTCACATCAAACCCTTCCATTTTAGCAATGAAATCTTTATAGGGGTTTTCCCCCCTCCTTTTATAAAAATTGCTGTTTTGAGGTGAATAACACAAGCAAATTAGTTACCTCTACAATATAATTAGCATTACCAAAATCAGGGTGAATACTGGCACTATGACTTCTTTTGCCAAGAGGAAGGGAGATACAAAATATAAAAAACTGTCATTTTCATAAGGCAGTGGATATCAGTTTTCGAACCCTCACAGATGTATTGCTGAATATATTAATTTCACAATCAAACTGTCTTATTCAGCTGCTCAACAAATACCAGAATGATAATGAAGCTTCCTGAAGTTTCACATTAGAATATACCTTGCCTTTAGGGGAAGTTTTCTGTTTATTTTTTTTTCAGATATGTTGAGCCCTTGGGAATTTTGAATATTAAATCTTAAATGGCATTTTAAAAAGACGCATGCAATAAAGCCAGTGTTTAGTGATTATACACTGTGTTGTCACATCAATACTGTCACCTGTGTGTTTGTAGCTGTCCACCTGCCCACCCCACAGATTAAGATGTTAACTCGCACAAAGAAAACACATGAATCTGGATAGTTAAGAAAAAGGAAAGGTGCCGTCGAAGACAAAGCAATTGCCAGGCATTTGTATGCTGTTCACTATTTGTCTTTTGCCTAGCCATAAGTAACACATTACCTTTGCCAATTTGCTAATTGAGATGAGCTTTGTTACTGTTAAGGAACCTGTTTGGGTTGTTGTTCTTTTTCCTTTCTTTCCTTTAAAAAAAAAAAGACTCAGTTAGCATCTTGCTTGATGCAAGACAAACAAAGATGCTGTCAATATTCGTTTTAATTAAGCCAATGGCATTAGCTGCTTATGACTTCATTCTCCTCAGTCCCAGTGGGCAATCTGAAAGGCAATTCTCACTGTTACTTAGCTCCTGCCGCGTAATCCACAAGAGGCTGTCAGCTTGCTGTGGTTTGTGACCTCTGACCCAATCACTTTCTTCCTTTTAACACTACTGCTTTTGCACATTTAATGAACTTTGTACATGGTTAAAAAGATGTCAGCACAGAGAAACGATCCAGCCTGCTGTGAAAGGCCCCATTGTTTCTATAAGTCTAATTGACCTTTCACATCACACGCCCATGCACGCACGCACGCGCACACACACACACACACACACACACAGGGGTGCTAAAATAAAGGAGGGAGAAAAGAAAAGGGAAATATCAATATGGTTACTTAGTCACTAGTCCAATGCTATCTTTTATTATTAATATGCTAAACACATTGCTTTCAGAACACTGACACCTAAACACCCCTAGACGTACAAAAATGACTTCTCATTAATAACTATTATATTAATCACTGTTGCCCAGAACTAGAATCTGGTCTTCAAATCCCCTGGTGGAAATTGCTATAATCGTTCAAACTACAGGAATGAATATTTTTTTCCTCCAGCATAATTACTGCTGTCTCCTTATTGAAAAATATCCCATTAGACAGCAGCTTTTAGTTACGCAAATCATGTTGATTAATTTTTAATTTCTGGATTTTTTTTTTTTAAAGAACATGACATTACACATGTGAAGATCTTTGATAGCCTGAGTGGTTAGCTGAACACTTAGCTGAACTTAACAGCCATCCAAATTTTCATTTACTTATTGGGGTTTGCTTGCATAATGAACTTCAAGTTAAAAGTTTGGGATGTTGCTTGGCATATGTATATCCATGCAGAAAACTGCTGTCTCTGGCTCTGCAATGTGCCCCATCAATTATGTGATCAGGAATCCATTTTGGCAAGAGGTGGACACAGCTGGCCTTTCTGATGGCCATGCTCAAGCAGTAACTCACTTATAAAAGAAACTTATGAGGATATTAGTGGACTAATCCCCTCCCTTTTGACTCAGAAAGGCTCTGATTGGTAAGCATAAACCTGACAGAGCAGAAATAATGCAGCCTATGGTTAGATGATGGCACTTAATGCAGAGCCACTTGCTTCTGATTCAGTGGACGTTGACAGAACAGAGGAAGTTCCACATAACAGCATTCTCAGTTGTCTGTGCAGCAGAGTTACCAGGTGGTACTAAGGGCCAGGTTTGGATTGCTCAGAAAGGTTATGTTGGGGAACAAGAAATGGTGCATTGTACAATGTCTAAAAAGATCAGAGTGGAAAAGGGCAGGCACAGAGCCTACTGAAGTTATTTTTCAAATCACAGCTTCTCAAATCCCCCAGCCAGCAAGGGGATTCCGGAAGCTGAAACTCAAAACTTTGGGCAGGTGGTAATGTATTATGCTATTCTGAAGATAGCTCTGTTCTAATTAGCACTGCAAGACTTTTTACAGAATATGCAAGGAGTTTCCAGCCCTTTATTAGAGCCTTGGGAAGTTGCTTTTTTGGACTCCAGCTTCCAGAATCAGCTAGAGCCTTTTGGAGGATTTAGACTCTTTTTCTCCTCAGTTTTGACTTAGGAGTCAAGCATCATTTTGGAGGGAGGGCATTACAAAGCTGTAACGTGGTACCCCATACATGCAGTCTTATGCAAAATGAAATTGTATTTTTTGTATTATAATTCTGAAATTACTTTTATCCACTTCTGTAATGACACTGTGATCCATGCTGGGACTTTTCTACCATTCCTCTCCTCTTTTTGCCATTTTGCTTTATATACCAACCAGCCTGAAGAATATACTCAAAAAGAAGGTGGTGACTTTTCTGACTTTTTAGTTACTCCTAATTAAATTATCATCATGACTATGTCTTGATTTTATTTAAAGGGACCAGTGTGAGCGTAAACTTTTTATAAATAGACTAATTAACATTACAGCTTGATTTTCCAGGTCTTTCTCATTCCCAATCATAAGTTTTCTCCCCTAAATCCATTTCTCTTACAAGTGTAGGCTTAAAAATAGCTAGGTGGCTTAAACATTTTTGTTGTATGTGAAAGAGAAATACAAAAGAAAGAGAAAGAGATAACTTAATGCTTAAGCATATACTAAACAGGGATGGGAAAACCTATTTCACTTTCTCTAACACTTTTTTAAGAACTCAGGTTCCATCCACCCCTTCTCCCTCCCTCTCTCTCTCCCTCCTTCCCTAGTTATTTGTAAATTTTGCTGGTTTTTTTCAAAAGAGAAGTTAAATGAAATTTTACCACTTCTTCATCAGTAAGTGATACAGGTACAGCTATTCCTACCATGAAGAAGACCATGATGTGCCACCCTACTATCTCATAAAAAAAAAAGGAGGTGGCAGCATTAATTCAATTCATTTCAAACCACATTTTTAACAGAAAGGCCCTTGGCTAATTACGGCACATTCTTTAAAACACACAGTTAAAAAAATATAACCTATCTTTACCACCAATATTGGCTCATTCTCTCCTTAAGATCAATGTTTCTGATTATAACATTTTCCTCTTCTACTACTTGCCCTTTTCTTCTGTGTATGTAGAAGGACAGGTGGTATGGAAACCTACCTGGTGACCTGAGTCCTCAAATTACAGACTCATTTTTACTAGCCAGAAGCACCATATGTTGGATGCCTTTTTCTTTTTGTGTAGGAAGCTTCTCTCATATGAATAAGAATAAAAGCTAAAACTCAGATAACACTGCTTTTCATAAATGTGGGTGCTCTGTAGGTCATTTCCTCAAAATGTGTGGCTGTATGATTTTGATCTTGTACAATCTTGCACAAAATGCCCAAACATATATGATTTTTTTGTGCAAGATTACTGAGGGATTTTTTAGAGGGTGGTAAAGAAGGGACAAAATGTTGCCATGCTGTTACAAAAGTCAAACAAAGCTACATCCCTGTTGGGCAAGCAACTATTTTTTAAAGAAAAAAAAAGAGTTGATATATATTCTGGAGCCTGAGTTGATTGCCCAAGATTGGCCAAAGTCAACTAAACAGTTAAGTTAACTTGGATGGTTGGTAACCAAAAGAACCCAATCAGGATTGATAAGATATTGAAATAGGTTAATAAAGATGTGGGTTGAATTATGTTTGAAGAGTTATAAAGAAACCAAGAATTTGTTTTCTATAAACTTCAGTTGATGAGGAATAACAGAAATTACTTTTAGAAAGGAGTTGTAGTGGGGGAAATTCCTAAACATTTGAGTTAGTTTTCTACAATTTTATAAAAAGATGTTAATTTCCATTGGTGTTTTAGCTCCAACCTCAACTTGTGGGAAAAATGGTGTTCACTTTTATAGCTTTTGGAGTCAATACTATCCTAAAATCATGGAATCACTGAGCTGAAAGAAAATGCAAGGGCCATCTAGTCCAAGCCCTTACCATTCAAGGATATACAACTAAAATCCCTCCTCAGAGATGGCCATTCCACATCTGTTTAAAGACATCCAAGATATTTAAAGATGACTATCATGTTACCTCTTAATCTTCTTTTCTTCAAGTTAAAGATGCCTATCTCACTAAGCTGTTGCTCATAGGGCTTTGTTTTCTGACCTTTTACCACCTTAGTTGTCCTCCTCTGGATATATTCCAGCTTTTTAAAATTCTTCTTGGTCTATGGTACCTACAACTAGACACAGTATCCCAGATGAGGTCTGACCAATGCAGAATAGAGAGGTGTTTTTACTTCCCTCAGTCTGGGTGCTATACACCTGTTGATGCAGCCTAGAAATCCATTGATTTTTTTGACCCTGACTGGAATGACTATGAAGACTGACAAACTATGTACATAATTTAGAAGGCGTTGAACTTGTTAATGACCTTTCATAACTTCATTGCTTAGATGTGCATCTTTTCTTTCAGTTTTTTTCAAGAAAAGAACACATGGCCAAAAAACAAAAACCCACACACATATACCTTCAGAACTTTTAACTATTTTTATGATGCAAAATCATTCGCCTACCTTAACAGTTCCTCAGAAGTTTACAAGGCACTCCTTTAAGATATTGCTTTAAACATGACAACAATATATGATAACAAAAAGAAGGGAAAAAAACTCTTCTAGAAAACTAATTTTAAAAACATTTTCTTCCTACTTTTACCAGTTACAAGAATCTTCCTTGTGACTCCAAACTCAACAACTGGCCAGACTTCATGGCTTATTCTCAGTCAAGATTTTTAGATTACTAATTTTCTCTGGGAAAGACACATATTTGCAAAATATGTTGTTCTTGATCTCCAAGACATAACAAAGATCTCTGGTTTGCTGGCTTCCTGAACAATCAGTGCAAGAGACAAGCTTATTCAATCTGTGAATTGCAAGGTATGTTTATCCACACTTGCCTACAATGCATCAAACCATATGAGAATGTTACAAATAGTTCTTATCTAAGGAAGATGTCAAATGAGCTATATATGTCATTTAGCTCATAAAGTATAGAATAAAATTCTGGTTACACTATATTTCTGAAACATCATATGTATATATGCAGCAGGGGGAAGAATGGGGTCTCACCAATTCAAAATCTAGAAGTGCTCATGGCTGAGAAACTATATGCATAGGGATCTGAATGAAATATAACATATGATACCATCTTCACCAGTGTGTCACTAAACAAGACTTTAACTAAGAAAAAGCATACAGTGCTTGGAACACTGAAAAACAAAGAAATCATAAATATTCCTAGCGTTCTTTGCTCAATTGCCCCCAAAAGTCTACAGGAGCATTTACAAGAAATGCCACTTGTAAGCTACATTAAATAAATAAATAAAAATCACAGTGCACAGTGGTTCTTTTCTCTCAGTGCACAATGATGCAGCAATCTCAAACCAAACTTCCAGATCTGAAATTCCAAGCATGGATGCCTCTATTGAGGTGATTTCCACATATACTTCTAAATGCATGATCAAACAGTAGCTGATATTTTTCTTTTTCCACAATGATATGGTAGTCATTGTTGTTTCCATACCTATGTAATATCTGGACAGCTCATCAACCTAAAATGGTGTGAACATCCAGAAGGTGTCTCTTCTTAGAAGACCTAGGTCTAGGATTGATCAAACCACAGGTTGAGTCTAGACAGCTTATCTAGGGTACCAAGAACTAGCCTGCAACTGTGGGGGGGCGGGGAGAGAAAGCAAGAGAGAATGCAAAAGTATAAATCTTGTGGTCAGCAGTGTTATGTCAGGGATAGGTATTATGTCCATCCTTCTCAAGGAATTGTGAGATGTGGTGCCTTTGTATAGGATCCTTAGGTAGTATATGCTATTTTTGCAAGTTCTGTAACATTTATTATTGCTATTTGTATTCACAACTCATAATCACTGGACTATTTAGCTTGCGAATACAAATTTAAAGGAGAAAGTCTTAATAAATGCCTCTTCTCCTTATTATTATTTTAAAAATGCTTTTCATATATCATTGTACTTAATAACTTCCACCAGATAATCTATTTGTATGAGCTTCTTGGGGCATTTGACAGTCATCCATATATGGTATGGTCATATCATAGCGAGTTAACAAACTTTTAAACAAACACACACACACGCTCATTTTTTAACTTACCAATATCCTAAGATGGCTTATGTTCTACCAAGTAGGAGTGGGAACCATGCACTGTTGAAGTGTAAGTCTCAACAGCACTAGTCAGCATATCTAGTGTTGACTTAATGCTGATAGGTGCAGTTCGGTGGCATCTGGAGGTCTACCTAATTTCCATCCCTGATGTGAGGAATCTGTGGCAAGGATTTGGGAGAAAAGAAATGAGCAACAGCTTCTCATGGCAAAAGAACCAGTGTAAACTTTGAGGGAGAGACAAAACACTGAGGAAGAATGAATGAGCTTGGCCTGCTATTTTGAGTAGCAAAGACATAGTGTAGTCAGCAAAGATTTTTGGCTGCTTAAATAATAAATTTATTTGATGAGCCAAAGAGTTGATTTCTGAGTATAAAAAGTCAATTCAATATGCTAAGGGGTATTCATATATTACATAGCTAAATGTGTGTCTCCACAAGTTGAGTTATTGGTCACCTTCCCCTGTGTCTGGTCTTTGGGTCTAGCTGCACAAATCATGTTCCTTTAATAAATATATTGCCTTTTTCACCCAACTCTATTCCTTACTTCGTTCAGTTGCTAAAATTTTGTTCAGGAACATTATTAAAAACTGTCAGAATAGCAGTAAAAGCTGCCAGAAACCCATCCCGAAGGGTTATGTATGCCATAGTTTCAACCATTTCTATATTCCCATTAGCCTCATCCTCTTTGCTTTCAGACTGTGCGTACACATTGGGTTCCTTTAAACATAAGAAAACATCAGTCTAACTTATTGGTTTTCTTTTTCTTGGTTGCAAAGTTAGGGGGCTGCAACCATCACTGACAGATGAATTCCTTTCTTACTGAACCATTTGTGAATTCTATACAAAAATGTCTGGCTACTTGGGGATGCCATCCCCTTGGAAATTTTACATGAATATATATGAAGAGCCCTGTGGGCATTAGCCCAAAGGTTGATCTGGTCCAACATCATATTTTTCCCCAACATCCATCTTGGGTTCTCTCCGTTCTTTCTCAGCCTTGTATCTTTTCTTATTAACCTCTATGATTTCACAGGACTGAAAACTCAGAGAAGGTGTGTGGGTATCCTAAATCTCAAACTGGCATAGACTGTTTTTGTTTTCAAGGTAGCAGAAATCCC
The DNA here is from genome assembly GCA_948472985.1 of Iguana delicatissima. Classification (NCBI taxonomy): domain Eukaryota; kingdom Metazoa; phylum Chordata; class Lepidosauria; order Squamata; family Iguanidae; genus Iguana; species Iguana delicatissima. The sequence goes on from CAOKZL010000003.1 coordinate 877,208, forward strand.
TTTCTCCTCATTGTGTCTGGACAATCCAAAACAACAGAGGAATAAACATAAACCTTAAAACCAAGGAAGAATTAATTATTCTTGCTGTGTTTATTTTTATGGAATACAGAAAGCAAAGAAAACACTAGCTATAGAAACACTATTTTCTTTTTCCTTTTCAGGAAAACTTTGATTTTTTTTTTCTTGACTAAAAAAGCCTACCTCAAAAAACATTTTTTTGAGGATATGAAATTTTCACTTCTTGTCACTGCTGTCAAACGTAGGCAGATCACTTTTGTGCGGAATAATGTTCAAAATATTGTCCTTTTGTGGATAGCTCATTAAAAAAAAGATAGCAATAGCAATAGCAATAGCATTTATTTCTATACCACCTATCAACTAAGTGTTATCTAAGCGGTTTACAATGTATATTTAGCTAACTGCCCCCAACAAGCTGGGTACTCATTTTACCGACCTACGAAAGGATGGAAGGCTGAGTCAACCTTGGAGCCTGGCAGGATCGAACTCACAAGCTTGTGGTTGCAGTACTGGCATTTAACCAGATCACTTATTTTTATTTTGCAACCCTGTTTAAAATAGTTGTTTAGTCAACTAACATTGCTAATATGTAAAGGGAATCATTCTTAAAGCAGAAGAGACAGTACCAATAGCTACTGTGTCATTTTAATCTTTGCATTCATTATTCCCATGTCCCTTCTCTGCCCTCCTCTTCCTTGGTGGTCTTCTATTATTTTTGTTAGAGAGAAGTCAAAAAAGGAGAGAGCACACAAAGGGGAAAGATACTGAATTGTTTGGGACTTGTTTTTTGGTACAGTTACAGATAGAGACTTTTTTGTAGTTTTTTTTTTTTAAGTCAGCTCTTGGAACTCCTGAGTGGTTCACCATTCCTCTATTTACACAGATGTGAGCAAACACATTTTGTAACCATCTACCTCTGCCCTTATGGTCACCTCTGCCTCTGAGCAATCTTTCGGAGGTACATTAATAGCATTTGTATTAGATACTCCCTCCTAAGATTCAATATTTTTATTTCACATTGTCTTTATGGAATGTAACTTAATACACATTCTGAGTGTGGACAGACGTTTGCTTAATATTTGATGGTAAATTCAATCAGCCACTGCGAGGACCTTACAAGAGAGTCTCAAGAGCCCAGTACAGAATTAAGTTCTAGCTCTTTGTCAAAATGTGTGTGTGTATGTGTGTGGAGTGAGAGGATTGGAGGGAGGTGTCATTCCACTTTAAAGGACTTTATTTTTTTTAAAAAAAATATTATTTTAAAGAGAAAAGGAAATAGCTATTTTAAATCTTGCTCTTTGAAATGAGAGTAAAATAGCTCCAAGCAAATTATACATGGACTGAAACATAGTGTGTATGAATTATTTTAAAAGATATCATGATCTCTGGGTGAGATGATTAAACTGAATGCATTTGTTTTTAACTGTTATTTCTCCTGATCTTGTTCTTTAGCTATTTTTCAGAACACTGGAATGAAAGCAAGACAGTCTGAGCAGGGAAGCCCACTGCAACTCAAGGGATATTAGAAAGCCTTCTGTTAAGTCCCTTTTGATTCTGCATCACACTGTCATTTCAAGAAATATGAGGTAAAATTGGCAGCAGCCTTATTCGGTGGACTCATCTTGCCCCTTAGAGGTTTGCTCTTTCAGTGATCACAGATGTCCATGTCCTGCTGGCAGGCCGAGTGCTAGACTCCCACTGGGAATTTTACTCAGCCATGTGTCATGGCTACAACGCTGAGTGATAAACACTAAGCAGAACCTGTCAAGGGAATATTTGCATGATGGCTTTCTCCTTTAGACTCCAAAGACTTGCTAGATGAATGACTAAGCATTTTGTTGTGCTTTAGCACCTCTCTGGTTAACTTACATAACTAACATATGGGAAGCTTCCTGCAGGTAGCCTTAATAACTCCAGGCTCACTGCTTTTGCACCTTTTAATATGAAGGAAGCATTGTCTTTCTTTGTCCATCAACCCTAATCCTTTTTCAACATGATGCTGGTTAGCATAATTGCATATAAAAAAAAATAGGGTATGTTATGTCTATATATAGGGAGGAGGAGTCTCCTGAAAGCCCAAGACAATGAAAGAATGACCATACCTGGGGCACCAGTCCAGCATTTACAGGTGTCTTCTCTGGAAGGAGAGAAAAAGCAGAACTTTCTTTGGCTTCTTACTTGGTAATGTTGTTGCTGCGTGACCCTCGACCCCTTTTTAGGAATGCATTTTTCTAAAGGGAAGAAATTATGTTTGGAGATCCAAAGCAGAGACTCTAAAAATTCTCCACTGCCACCCATGCTGTTTGAGGGATTTTGGGAGCTATAATTGAAAAAATAACTTTTCAAAGCTCTGATCCATAGGCCATTTACAATAGTCATTGCCAAGATAATGATGAAAGAATAAACAAGAAAGGTCCCATGGATCTATGAATTAAAGTAGTTTCTTTCTTTATTTTTCCAGATCCATGACTTAAGAATGGCATTAGACCTATCCATCTTGGGTCCCAATTCAGAGAGAAAGGCAGACTTCAAATACAATACATACATACATAAAATTTTAAGAGAGATGGGTTTGGGTTTATTTGGCACCAATCTTTCCCTACCTTTCTAATCCTGTTGTATCCAAATTTTTTCTCCAGCACTCCAAGGCTTTATTGCTACATTTTTTGAACTACAGTCAGCCCTCTATATTTTCAGGTCTGACTTTAATGGATTAGATTATGTATGTGCTTTCTCCAACCCCTGCCCCCCTACCTCAAGTGTTTCTTTTCTAGGGGAACATTCCCTCTTGGCGGCTCTGATTAGGCCATGCTACCCTTTTAAAACCTGCCTCTGGTCCTCCTTCTCCCCCACCTTTGGCTGCCTGATCATCCAGGGATGGCTTGCAGCTCGATCTCTCAGATGTCCACACACACAAAAGACAACATATAGGACCATCATGATGACTCACTCCCTTTCACTCTCCTTTCCCTGACCTGGTTTGGACCCTGGGTACCTGTTCAAAAGATAAAATTAAGCAAGATTGGGTTGTTTGGACAATAACATTTGACCTATAGGCACAAAAAGTTATATATATATAACTGATCTATCTATCTATCTATCTATCTATCTATCTATCTATCTATCTATCTATCTATCTATCTATCTATCTATCAGACACTGGCACATAGTAAACCAGATAGCAGACATTGGCACATAGTAAACCAGATAGCAGGTTGTGAACTCCCTCCTATCACTGATTACAGACGATTTTCAGATCCTAAGGATAAATTAGTACACACAGATTTTTATCAACCTGTTCATACTGGTCCAATTTTGTTAGGTCATTATAGATGTGGCAGGTGTTCTCTTTGCTCCCGAAGCCTGAACAACAAACAGTTTATTCATCCCATTACTCAGGAGGTATACAAACTAAGGCCCTTTTCAATCTGCCCGTTCTCCCCACCATGCCACAGCCCCCTTCCTGCAGACATACACACACATTTTGACATTTGAATTTTTTTACTTTTGTGAGGGTCCTGCACTCCAGCCCTAGAGAATGTGGAGGGTCAACTGTGTAACTCCCAATCAATCACTCAGTCATTTAATTTGTATCCTCCCTTTTCCCTAAGAGTGTTCACTGGTTATCCTAGCCAGCATGGGCACTTTCAAACACAGTTTTCATGACTGCAATGCTCTTTCTCAGTTCTGAAGAAAACACTGCTGCTTTAAAATTCAAAGTAACATTCCCGTGGTGATTAGCGGGAAAGTCAAATAGCCTGATGTAATACATGGTCAAACTGTAGTGCAGACTTGTCTACTGAAGAACCTTTAAGTGTTTTTTTTTTTTGGGGGGGGGGGCTCTTGGTTTGTTTATCTTTGGTACTGCTATTAGTATTACAAAAAGTGGCTATCCTATTTAGGAGATTCTAAGGATTGTAGCCCCAAAATGCAGCAATTCTAAGACTTGCTAAGCTGGTACCAATCTTCCTCCTAGGAGGCCAGAGCCATGAGACAGGTTAGGCCGCACACCACTAGTCTGTGGTGACACATACCTCATTATGGCTGACCACAGCTTGAAACCTCCACAGTCAGATCCCAGCAATTTGCTACGTGCTGGAGCTTGGAGTGTGTGGGGGGATGGGACGGGCGGCTACAGCACAAGGGACATGGCCAGGGCACGTGCGGGCATGACCAGGGTGTGCAGGGGCACGCCTACAGGCTGGGAGGCCCCAAAAACATTGCCGCCCAGGGTGAACCGTCCCTCCATCTCCCCATCCCTACGTGACTGGACATTACCACACTTGACCAAGGCTTGGCAATGTGGTGCCCTTGGATTGCATGTCACTCATACACTCCAACTGTTCCAGTTTGTCAGAGACAGTCCCAGTTAATCATCTGTTTTTTCAGCTGCTTTTAAAATATTGCAGCTTTTCTCTCCTCTACCACCTTTCTTTTTCCCCCCTCAGCTTATTTCAGTTGTTGCAAACTTAGTTTAAGGTGCAAACATAGTTTGCATTCTATTACAGCAATTCAGCATGAGTTAGAGGATGGGAAGGGGCAGAATCTTGCCCTTCCCTGTAGACCTAGGCAAAAACAAACTGCTGAAGCCTCTCATAGCCTGTGTGCTCTTCGTCATTAATAACTTTTGACACCTCAACCACTTTCCAGTATTTCTTGACCAAACATGTCCTCGTTTTCATCTGTGAAATTTTAGAGGGAATGGTAGCCCACAAAAAAACAAACAAACAAACAAACAAACCACTTCCCTCGGCCCCTTCAGACTCCCTGGACTTCCTATTTTCTCACAACAAAGGCTGAATTCCCTGGTTTGGAAGCAGTCAGGAACAAAAACACACCTTTTAAACAGGTTTTAAGGCCCCTTTCCATTATTTAATTTCTGAAAAATCTATATTTTCAAAAGCAAGGATGAATTTCAATCATTTCTATTTTTTTCTTTTCTTTTTTGTTTACAGTCTCTTTACCTACCCGCCAGAGCTCTCCAAGGACAGAAGGCTGGAGTCCAGGACCCAATATGGTTGTTCACCCATGCTCTAAGTTACAGTTGTCACAGCTTCATTATTGCAATATGGAAGATACCCCCCCATACACATACTTTATCTGAACTATTGACTCAAAGGAAGTATTTCAATAGCACCCTTGGTTTTATTTATGTGTTTGACATCTGCAGGAACAATAAAAAAAAAGTGATATGGTATTTTGTGACCCATTGTACGTCCTTGTTCTCTGTGGGCATAATCTGTGATTCTTGCTGCGGCTGAAACTTTATTATAGACTCAAATAATATGACTTGCTGGTTAGGCATCTACCCACAAACTCCCCCTCACATTTAGTGAAATGGCAGTGTTCAAGAACTTTTAGTACCTTTATTCCTGCTGTTTGACAGAGCATAATTTACCCCACACATCTGTGTGCATTTTAAATTTGAGTGTCAGTGAGTTTGGAATTTGTTTCAAAGTTCCTGATATATACACATGCTGTTATTATTATTTTTCCTGTTAAATTAACCATTTCTACTTTAAATCAGACTTGAAATAGTTGGTTTGGCAGTGACAATAGTGGCTGTTTCCACCTGAGCAACTAACTGCACTGAAGGCAGTTTGTAGGGCAGAATGGTCCCTTCCTTTTTGAAAGCCACAGAGAGGGAAAGCAGCACACACATACAACACAAAGCAAAACAAGAAGCTGCAATTTGGTGGCAGTGAGGTGGTAGCAAATGCTGCTGTTTCCACAGGAACAAAAGAGACAGCAGGGTCAAAAAGTGGACCATGACCCACATGTGACCATAACTCATGCACTGCCTAGCCTTGATCTCCCAGAGCTACATCCTGTGGAACCTTGGAGTTAATAGACTAATGGAGTACTAGAGCTCTCTGGCTGATTATTCTAAATTCCTTTCCTTAAGATGAACATCCCAGGGTTCCATAGAATATTGTCATGGCAGTCAAAGTAGAGTCATTGCAGTACAACTGTATAATGTAAAAAGGCCCAAGATGTGAAAAGACCACTTATTTCCTGTCTCTGTTATTCAGATATACTCCCAAGCAGTGTGAAGTTCATGTATGGACACCACTTATAAGTTGCAAGCAGGTATAGGGAGACAGTGGGAAAGTGGTGATGGAGTTTCACCTGGGTTGTAGAAACTTGGTGGAACTCCGTATGGGGAGTTCCACTTGGGGAATTGGTGCCAGCAGTAACCATCCAGTGAACAGGCGGTAGTAGTAACAGGCATTGTGACTGGAAGGTTTCTTTTTAAACCTTCCAACCCATGGTTAGAAACTACAATTTATTCCCCACTCCTCTTTTTCCCTCTGCCATCTTCCCTACTAGATATTTTCCCTAATGAGCATTTGGGGATTACCTCTCAATTTCTGACTACACTGTTTAACTATGTTGTTCCTAAGTGAAGCCAGAGTTTATGGATCAATCAACTGTGCTTTAGACTTCTTGACAGAGACCCTGTTTTCCTTCAGAGAAGGTTCTCCTCAAAGTAACCTGTTTCAATTGGAGATTCAGCCATCATCTGAAGTGGATGCATTTTCTTTAAGTAGAGTACTTCAGCCCAGTCATATTGTTTTCATATTTGAGTAACCAAATACCTCAAGTAGCTCTCTTTCATCCAGCAGTAAAGCATAACTCTTTTAATTAACTATTTGCAGCTCTTTCATAACACACAATTAACTGCCTGAGGTGGATACCTCATTCTACCCCTCAATAAAGCTGCTCCATTTGCAGTCCCTGCTTTCTCCTCTTTTATTAGTTCTCAAAGTAACAGGACTATGTTCTGCTTACAAAAGGCCACTCCAACTATACTTCTGGAATTTATTTTTAATGATTTTTTTTTTTCACAGCAGATCACAAGATCTCAGGTATAGTTTGGCTGCCATCCTGTTAATGACATTTGCAGGTATAAGTCTAATTTACACTTTCATATGCCTTTTTTATGGTCATTGCAGCAGGATGAAGTTAGGCAATGAACCCCTAACCACTGAATTCACTTGTCTTCTAGCACCACCAGCCCACAGCCATGTTCTGACATGGAGAGTTCAAAGAACAGCCACACAGCATCCAGTTATCGTCCTATAGCCAGATGTACAACAACATCATCCATTGGGACTTCCTAAGAGTCTTCCAGAGGTCCCAGAGGATGTTGCTGTTGTTGTGTGTTCCACTTTCCCCCAGCCAGTAAATCACTGGTACAGGGGGTTGAGGCTTCAGGAGAAAAGTGAGTTTTTGCAGGGCGGGATGCCCGGAACTATCTGTTTCACTACATAATACAGGATCTTGGCTCTCATGTAATACAGAGACATATTTACAATATGGTGGCTTCTTATGTTATAGATCTGATATTAATAATCAATTGAGATTGCACAGCAACTTTTCTTCTTTCTAATTGTGTGTACGCTATTGAGACAGTGGTGAGTTGTAGGTACTTGTTGCTGTTTGTCCAATGCATTCATAAAATATGTACAGAGTTGGGAAACGGGTTTTTGTATACATTTAGCATAACATGGATTCAGTCATTCAACCAACAAGTGACTAACCATTAGTAAGTTACAATACATTCACATCTCATACATGGAAGGGCCAGAGCTTAGAAAAAGTTATATTTTTAGTTTATAGCACCTAGAATCCTCCAGTTAGCATGCCCATGAGCCATACTGACTAAGGCATTCTCAGAAAGATAGCCCAAAAATTATGCTTCCAGGTTCTGCAAAAGACACTCTCTCCCATTTCACCTCTTCTTGGTGCCATCAAGTATGTGTAAAATATATCATAGATATGCTGATGATTCTACATTTCTTTTTCTTTCCTCCACAGTAGGAGACAAAAATACAAATCTTTGATGGAATTGTTGACATTGTGCCAAAAGAATTAAAACAGGATGCAGAGTTCTCAGGAGATTCCTGACACTTCTCCAAAGTTGCAGCAGATCTTTTTTTGCTAGATCATGGCCTTCTCAGTCAGTTTGACATCAGAAATAGCTGGGAGTTATTGCTGCCTGTCTAGCTGACAGGACCCAGGACAGATATAGGTGTAAATGTCACTTGGAGATACCCAATAGCTGCTCAAGTCTTGCACCTTTTTCTCCCACTGTCCAGAAGGTAAAACTGATTCATTTATGAATTCATTTAGGACACTGGAGACTTGCTTACCAGAAAAGGTTCATCCCCACAAATGTTTTCATGGTGCCATCTATCACATTGTTAGAAATATATATCAGCCACTGCATTTTAAGTGAGCAGTACAATGATAACATACTAGATTTCCTTCTACCTGGGGGTCTTCGAAAGCAGGGAGAGGAAAATCTATCTTCCCTTGAGTAATGGTGGACAGGGAAACCAGATATCAAACACTTCCTGCTTTTGAGAGGGGATGTAATATCCTATGAATGGCTGACCTGAGCATGACCTTGATCAGGGGAAGGGATTTGTTTTGGTAGTCTGCCACAGCCAGATACCTGCCGTGCAGCTTGGGATTCCTGTTGCAGAGAATACTTAAAAGCACATTTATTTGGGAGAAGCAAAAATAATTGTTTTATAAGCAGAATGATTAATTGATGATTAGTGTCTTCATATTTTGATTTTTTTTTCCATACGCTAATGTCTTTCTTTGACCTGCTCAAAGCAGCTTATGACATTTTATAACCGAGCATATTGAAATAGGTTCAACTAGGTAATGAAATTTTTTTTTTAAAGCTCTTTGAGGTTCATGAATGGAGTGTGCTTGTAGACTGAACTCAACAGTTTATTTAACAATATAGCAATCCTCAAATTGTTATGATTTGGCAGGGACAGTTTCAATTAATCCTCTCTTGTCCCACTTTTTGACAAACCAGTCACAGTTTCTTCTATTATTAAAGGTACTGATCAATAACGCAAGTATTGTTTTAATGCTTTATCCAGGACATTAATATTCCTCAGATGTAGTTAATTGTACAATAACTACTCCTTCTATAGAATCTACAAAAATCAGTATGCCAAAACCTGTATAGATAAAGGCTCCGTGAATAGCTCTTTTTTTTACTTTACTTTAACTTTACTCTTTTTTAACCTTTTTTTGTTACTTTTTTTTAAAAAAATCTTTATTTCTTTATTTCAGTCATGATCCATTGTTGTTGTTATTGTATGCCCTGAAGTTGTTTCCAACTTATGGCAACCATAAAGAGAACCTATCATGGGGGTTCTGGGAAAGAGAGTGTGTGATATGCCCAAAATCACCCAGTGGGTTTCCATGGCTGAGCACAGAATTTTACCCTGGCCTCCAGGGTTGCAGACCAATGCTCAAACCATTACACCATGCTGGTTCTCTCATGGTCCATATTGTATTAAATTTTAGGATGACTCTCTTATCTGGCCAGGCATCATGTCCACATTAGGGCTAATCCTCAACCAAAAAAAAAAAAAAAAGGGAGGGGCTATATTTCTGATATCTCAAATTCTGGTTTGATTTTTAAATACAGTTCCCAGAGTCTAGCAAAATACTGACTGTGTTTTCTGTAACACTTAACAATAGGCTAGAAATAAGTCATTTTTGGACAGCCTGGGTTCAGCAGGAAATATGCTTTCTGAAACAGCTCTCCAGAATGGCATTTGGAAATGGCTAAAGCAAAGGATGCTTTTGTTGCTGTTTTCTTTGCCTTCCTATAACATGGCTATGAGAAAAACTAGCTTAAATATGAACCAGGTGACATCTATTCTCTGATTGTTTGCATCCTATTTTAATCTGTTTCACATACTTTGGAAATGGGATGATGCATGCTGATGAATGGCAGAACAGAACACCTGGAGTGACATCAATAGTTCAGCTCTTCAATAATTCAACCATGTTCACAACAGAATAACAATCAAGGTCAGAAGGTGCTTTCCAAAGATTATTGGAATCTAGTCCATAGGTCTTGGCAATAAAGATGTATAAACTTCTCAGGATCATCTGCCTGAGAGGGACATAGTGCAGCAGGAAAGACAACTGTGGTTTCTCAGAAAAATGAGTAATCCGTAGTGATGTCAGGATATCCTTTTTCCCAAAGAAGGCTTGCTTCCATGTAAATGCAAATGCAACATCTATATCTTTATATGTTTCAGATCTTGGTTGGATTGTTAGATTATATATCATTCCTTACTAGGTGAGATGTGCCCTGAAAAAAGTTCTCGACATGTATATTTTAGTTCCCTAGAACAATATGCCCAGATTTTATTTCTTTAAGAATTTAGGCTGTACCTTTCATTGATGTCAATTTTTGAGCCGAACTATAAATCGTAACAATGAATGATAATGGTAGAGAGGAAGCTCATATTTCTTCTCTGGAGGTTAGGTTTTATTTGAAATTCTAGCATGGGAATCATTCTTCTCTGTTTGATGTCATTGCTGGATGTGCAGTTTATTCATGCTAGGATCAACTGAACTTTCTTCTTACTTGTTTCATGATGCCATATTCATCATATATTTGCCTCAGGGTACCTCACATGTTGTAAATTGAAGTTCTTCAAGGACCTCATAGGTTATCACTTTCCTACTGGGGAAGGAGATGCTTACCATAACATGTCGCTTTCAACATGTAAAAATGAGTCTAACTTGCAGACATCATGGCTGTTACTGGATAAAGAGATTCCAGGGAACTCTAAGGTTTATGTTTTTGTGGCATCCTGGTTCATTTTAAGAAAGATATTGCTCAGCTATGGATTCTGGTCCCCCCGCCCCCTTAATAATGTCTTTGTTCATAACAAAAAAAGAGAAACATTTCTTGGAAAGATGATGAAAACAAAATCTTCAATTTGAAACAAAATTGGGAATCCAAGCAAAGGAGGCACAATTTAAGTTCAGCTGGAAGAACTGTTTTATCTGGAATACAAGATTTTATGGTGCCCCCACTCACAGTTGTAGTCATTTACAGGATGTATCCATGATAAATAGGGTCACTGAATAGGCTACTGCTTTGGTGATAATCATTTTAATGTATTCCAGACACAACAGCTAGTTAAAGGAAGACTAAGTACTAAATGTAAGAACATATATATATATAAGCTCATCTTACAGGGGGAAAGATGCTAAAAACACTCAACTTCTTATAGGGGAAAGAAAAATCACTGTGTAAGCAGGCTGGAGAAAAAATGTAATATATAGAAAAATCTTTGTGGCTTCACAAAAAAAGGTGGCAACCGTACCACAGCATGATAGTAATTATGTATAACGTAAAATGTGTTCTTAAGTCCAATGTGATAGTGTTTATACATCACGAGAAGTGCAATTTTTAACTTTAGTGGGTTAGTAATTAAATTTAAGGTATCTATGAATAATGCATGTAGAATGAAAAGGAGCATTATTATAAAAAGGGAAGTAACATAACCAGTTGGAGATGTTGTTACAGAATACAGAAAGTGCAAGCTTGCAGATGTTTGTGTTACTCATCTTAAAAGATTCATAAGAACATGGAGGATTTATTATACTCAACCCTACAGCAGAATAAGAGAAGAGCTCTTTAGATGTGAATATGGGCACTTCTTGAAACAGGTTGTTTTCAAGCATGGTTGTGATTGGAGCTAATTGGCCTCTAACTGACTTATCTGGACCAAAAGTCATTTGAATTCAAGACTTGCTGTATCTCCTGGGGAGAACTTTGTAGAAGCAAGGACAACACTGATAACCTTTGCAGTAGTTCCACAATGTAAACAATATTATTCTGTCCCTTGGAGGCCTGTAGGCTGATAATTCTATAATACAAAGACTATGGAGCTTTTAAATGAATTCTGTACAATACTGTGCTAAACATTGTGCCATTTGAGCAGTAGCAGCAGAACAAAGAACAAATAATTTCAGGCTGACACAAGATGCACATGACAGAAATTGTTAAAGTTCATCAGAGCTTGGGGGATTTTTATTTATTTTTATTTTTTTTGGGACTACAGCTCACCTAGTGCCTCAGTCAGCTTGGCCATTGGCCATGCTGGTTAGGGATTTTGGATAATGTAGTCCAAAAATGTTACTTCTCCAATCTGTGGTATCCATGACCACTTCCACATGGGGTTTTTTAAACAAGGCAGAGCATCCTCCAGAGAGGACGTCTGCACCTGGGACCAGACTGGGTCGGACCTACCTAACGTAGATCCGCAGTCCAGTCCGCTTCCGAATGACCCCAAGTGGTCGTCCAGCATGCTTTTGAAAGACCGCTAAAAACAGGTCTTTCAAAAGCACGGAGTGCGCCACTGCGAGCCTGCTCCCATATGCATATTCGCAGGCTCGCATTGGTGCAAGCCTGTGATCTGCCGGGGGCGGGCTTTAGGCTGGCATGCTTCAGCTGTTGGTCGAGACCCTCGACCAACCGGAAGCCACCATTTTCATCCCTGGAGCAGTGCGGAGTGGCAGCCATGGACTGCTCTGGAGAAGCATGGACCGGACCGGGGAGCCCAAAAGTCCAGTGAGTAGCGTCATGGGGCAATTCCCTCACCCCGTGCAGAAATGGCCCATGACTGTTATCAACTGATTGGTGGCCCATTCAGTTCTAATGCCTAGATAACTATAGCATCCATCAGTGGTGGATAATTTGGTAATTAACATTGATCTATTAAATCATATTTGAAATAGTAATCTGCATCTATTGCCATTTTTCAAAGTCTGAAAAGCAAACTTTTATATATTCTTCTACTTCCTTGCATGGCTGGTCTTTTAGACAGGACAAACTTCCTACAGGAATTTGAAGATATCTCTCTTCGCCAGTACTCCATTGCCAGAGCAAATGGAGAGTAAAGGAGGTCAGATGACACTGACAACTTCTCCCACCCATCACTGCAGAGGTGGAAGACTCAGCTTCATAAACCAAACACAGATGTTCAGGTCTCTCAATCCAGAACCCTGGAATCCTTCAAACTAAAGGTTCTTATTTACTTGCCTCTGTCTTCATTGTTCATTTCATTTAACCACATAGCTGGGAAGGAACCCTGCACACTCTTGAGGAAGAGCAGGCTTCAAAGCAAATGCTTGCCTACACACAGAGACACACTACTGTTGTATACTGAGCAATTGTAATAGTTACCTTTAATTTTGACTCTTACTATTCAGTGGTCCCAGTTTGGCAGAGACAATTCCAATTAATGTCATTCCAATTTTTTCAGCTGCTTTCAAAATCACCCAGTTTCTGTCATCCTCCTACTTTCCCCTTTTGTCCTTTGTTTCCTTTAGTTGCTGCAAACTGAGCTCAGACTGCAAAAACAGCTTGCATTCAATACAAAGGGGGAGCAGAGGAATGCATGGAAGCTTGCTCTTTCCTGTAGATTCAGGGAAAAGCAAATTGCTCTTTCCTGTAGATTCAGGGAAAAGCCAATTTTGTATATTCTTTTTCATTAAGAGAAAGAGGAACACTGAGACCATGTGGAGGATGTAAGGAGGAAGAAGTTGCCATTTGTCACTGCTGCCTTGGACCTCTGCTTCTCTAGTGGGACTCTATTCATTACAGGGCTAAGGCCCTGAGTAGCAGCTACTGTTCATCATCCAGCACAGCTGCCATGCCTGCCTGGAAAATAAAGGCAGGACCATTGTGGAGGGGAGGGTCTGCTCCAAACGGGGGCGGCAACACCAAGGGGGGGTTGCTGTCTTTGGGGAGCCACTGTAGAGGTACATGAGGGCAAGGACCTGGCCTTCTGCCCGACAGAAATAAGGGTTTGTTACCTGCTTTTACCATCTTTGTAATCTTGTCTGCCTAATATAGGGAAGATGTGTTTTCCAGAGGAGAAGCGGGTGCACAAATGAAGCTTTATGAGGTTCTTGGTCACCAAAGTTCATCTCTTGTGGTCATTCCCCCTCCCTTTGGCCTTGTTTGGCCTACTCCAGATGCTGCAACCCACAAAGTCTACCTCTCTTTCATACCTGTTGAGCGTACTCAGTTAGTTATCTCTTTTACTAGCTACTGTTGCTCTACTTCACTTCCTGTTATTCTAAGTTCTACAAGCTGATTTTCCTGTTATCTACATCCAGCTGCATGAGCATTCTTCTTGTTTTCCCTGGCCCCACTGCTCTTTTTGCTGATTCAATGTGCTTGCTATTAAGCTATTGATTAATTGTTTACTAATTATTATGCCCCTACACCGTGACAATCATGGGTCTCTCCCAAGTTATCTGGCCCTACTCATGCTGTTGGGCACACTCTGGACCATGTTTTCTGTACTGGATGGGGGTGAGGATGATCCTGGTGAGGATGAACTCTCTGCACATCTGATTAGGTTGGCCCCGGAGGCTGATGTACCTGAATGGATTCATGATGGCTCTTGGGGATTTTCGAGTCAGTTTGGCAGACGATTCTGCTGAAGCTCTGGTTGACCTCTGAAATAGGAAACTGGCCAGGACAGTAGACATAATTGTTCTACATGCACCTTCTTAGAGGGTGGAACCAAACCAACCCCCTGGTTTGTAATTTTTTTAAAAATTTTAAAAATTTTAATTTTTTGAACACACTTTTAAAAAGTATATAACTACAAATAGGGAATAAAAAATGATACATAGAACAAAACTTCCCTAATTTTCCCTAAGTTAATGCATAAAAATTTAAACTGCTAAACTACTACTAACCCCAAGACAGACCATGTCAGCGCGGGCTGAGGTCAAGCAGGGGCCGGGCCAAGGCATCCGGCAGCCGCGTCCCAAGCAGTCCTCCGGGTGGGCGGTCACAGGCAAGCGGCCAGGAACTAAGGATCGCCTTAACAGCAGGCACACAACAGAAAAGAACGACGGGTTGCCTCACCCCAAACACAAAGCGGTTGCAGCACCAGAATGCAGGGAAGAGTCGCGGGGAAACCAAACAGCAGCACACAGGCACGGACTGGACGGGGTCAAGGCACGGGCGACAGACGCACGGGTAGCCGATGGTTGTTGCTCCGTGCCTTGCCCATCCCCGCGCCTGCCTAAAAAGGCCTGCCGCTTGGCCTGCAGCCAATCCGGGCGGAGTGCGTGGCTGGGCTCGCAGCTGAGCTACAGCTGGGAGCTCCCCGCCTCCAGGTGTTTCTCCTGGAGACGCCGGGAGCGGCGGCTGGCCTCCTTGGCTCGCCGCCGCTGCAGGAACGTCGGCGGTGGGGCGGTTGCCTCGGCCGAGGCCTCTTCGTGAGTAGGCGGAGCTCGGGGATCGGGCCCGGGACCCGCCTCCTCCTGCGGCACCGCGTCCGCCACACCCCGCGGCCCGGGAGCCGGACCGGCAGCTTCTGCAGCGGCGGGCCCTCCCGCGACGTCAGCAGCAGCCTCCGTCTGGCGGGAAGGGCCCTCGCCGGGATCGTCGTCTGCCGCGGCGTCCCAGTGGGCTCCCCCCGCAGCGGAGCCCTCCGCGACGGCCGCGGGGCCGCTGCCGCCGATCGCAGCCCCCGACGGGCCTGGATCCGCGTCCTCCTCCTCAGAGGTAAGACCGGCATCGGCCTCCGCGGCGCCCGCCGGCGCGGCCACACCTGGGACCCTGACAGACCAAAACATAATAGAGAAAACAAATACACATTTGACTTCCAATTTCTCAGAGAATGGTTAATGATTATTTTTAGTTATACTTCCTCTAGCTTCTTTACTTCTTTATCTTTATTTCCCTTTTTTGTATATATATTTTATTAAAAAAAATCAGTTGAAATACTTGTACATTATATAAACATGAAATAATTATATCTTTCATATTACATAACATTAGATTAAAATCTGCAATATTCTTACGTTGTTGGTATAATATAAAGGAGGGGGGTCTGTATGATTAATGATCCACTGAAAAATGATTTCATCATAAAATATCATATATAAACATAATTAGTATAATTAAATATAATACATTCTTTAGAAGTTCTTCTAATAACATCTCGTCATTATATTCTGAATGCATTTTGTACTTACAACAGACTCTTGCACTTTGATATCTTAAATGTTTCCTCTGCTTCTATCTTTTTACTGATGGTTTGTCTGCTTCTATAGTAAAAAAAAGTAAGAAAACAAAAGTAACAAGAAGAATAACAATTAACAATAACAATTTCTGCTCATTACGTGTCTTATCTCGTTTATCTACCAGATTTAGTTTATCACAGTGTTCATGAAATGTCATGAAATATCAATACCCAATTTTTATTTGAGATAATTTTTAATTGGAGACCATTCTCTATCTTTTTTCTCCTGTAAATTTCCCCTTAATGCTAAAGTAAGATTATCTAATGTTGAAAATTCCATAATTTTAAATAGCCATTCTTTTATTTTGGAATCGTACTATTCTTCCAATATCTGGCATAGACAATTTTAGCCTCTGTAACCATGTGAAGTATTAGCCTCCAATACTTTGCTGTTAATTTTTTCTCTGTATCATGCAACATATTCAACAGAAAGATTTTGGGGGAAAATGGAATATTTATCTCTAAAATTTCCGTCATGCATCTGTGTATATTTTTCCAATACTCTCTCGTTTCAGAGCACGACCACCACATATAGTAGAAAGTGCCGTTTTCAACCCCGCACTTCCAGCATTTATTTTCTCTTGTTTTGAAAATCTTGCATAATCTAGCTGGATCTAGGTGCCACCTAGACATAACTTTTAAGTGATTTTCTTTTAAGTTTTGAGCTGCTGTGAATTTTTGGGTGTTTTTCTAACATTTTCCCCAGTTTTCTAAACTTATTTTGTATTCAATATTTCTTGCTCATTTTATCATTACCTCTTTCACTACTTCTGTTTCCAACTCTTGATTTAGAAGAAAGTTGTAAAATTGAGAGGTTGAGTGATGAAGTTTCTCAAAGACCACCTTCTCGAATTCGTTGAATTGTTTACTTGATTCAATCTCTTCAAGCTTCATATCCATCTTAAATCTTTCTTTAAGTTGTAAATAGAGAAACCATTGACAATTCACTCCCTCTTGCTCTAATTCCTCTCGTCTTTAATCTCAGATGAGTTTCGCTTTCTCCAATTATTAAGTCTTTATATTTAAGCAACCTTTTGTTTGGGTCCTTCCATCTATCATATAAGGCTTTGTGTGGTGACAGCCATTGAGACAATCTTCTGTAAGTTTTGCGTTTAAGTTTTAGCCAAATCTGCAATAATGAATGTGTTATATAATGATGCATAAATTCCTTATCGATCTTTGCTTTGTCATACCATAGGTACGCATGCCAGCCAAAACGTAAGTCTGATCCTTCTAAATTTAGAATTCTGTTGCTTTGTAACTTGATCCAGTCTGTAATCCATGCCAATCTATTTGCATAGTAATAGAGTTTTAGTTCTGGGAGTCCACAACCACCTCTTTCTTTCTTATCTATTGAAATCTTCCATTTGATTCTTGCTTTTTTCCCTTCCCATATGAAATATAATAAATCTTTCTGCCAACCTTTAAAGCATTTTTCATTTGTTATTATAGGCAATTTTTGAAAAAGATAGTTCATTTTGGGGAGGATATTCATTTTGATCGTGGCCACTCTACCCAATAAAGAGCGACTTAATTTCAACCAACTCTGAATGTCATTTTTGATATCATTCCAAATTTATTTGTAATTATTCTCAAAAAGTTCATTATTCTGTTTTGTAATTATAATGCCAAGATATTTCATCTTCTTTTCATTTTTAAATCTTAAGTAAGTTCTCCAACTCCATTCTCGTTATATTTTTGCATAGGATTTTTGTTTTTTCTTTGTTGACTTTGAACCCAGCAGCCTCTCCAAATTTTTTAAAGTTTTCCATTAATTTTTCAATACTTTGCTTTGGATCTTCTAGAAAAATCACCAAATCATCTGCGTAGGCCTTGAGTTTATATTCTTGTCCTTTTATCTTTGTTCCCTTGATTTTAGAATCTGAATGGATAGCTCTGATAAGAACCACCAAAACCATTAAAAACAATAATGGTGATAGCGGACAGCCTTGTCTTTTGCCTTTCATGATTTCAAATAATTTTGTTTTTTCTCCATTAATTATAGGCTGAGACTTAGAATTTTTATAAATTTCTGCAATCCAATTGATAAATCTTTGACTGCAATTCATCTTTTTAAACAAAGATAGCGTAAAATTCCAATCAACATTGTCAAAAGCTTTTTCTGTGTCCATGAAGATCATTGCGAATTTCTTTTCCTTATGTTTTTCATAGTACTCTATCATATTAATAACTGTTCTTATATTACTTCTTATATGTCTTCCAGGCAGAAAACCGTTTTGATCTTCATGGATCTTTGTTCGCAGTATTTTCCTAAGTCTTTCAGCTTTAATGCTAGCTTTTATAAGATTTTATAATCAGCGTTCAGTAGTGAGATAGGCTGGTAGCTACTTGGGTCTTGTGAATCTTTACTTTCTTTTAAGATCAAAGTTATGTCTGTGTCATTCCATGATTGTGGCTTTCCTGCCTTTGCAATTTCGTTAAACATTTTATACATTGGAGAAATTAATTCTTGTTGACAGGATTTATAATAAAGTGCAATCAAGCCATCTGGTCCAGATGATTTGGATATTTTCAATGTTTGAATTGCTTCTTCAATCTCTGTGATAGTTAATGGGGAATTGAGGAGTTTGTTTTTTTCTTCCATCAACGTTAAAATATTTTGTTGTTCCAACTACGTTTCTTGTATTTGCTTTTTATCTGCTGATGTTGTACAACTGAACAGGTCACTGTAATATTTCTGAAACACATGTTTTATTGAGTTTTGATCTGAGATCACCGACTTCCTTTTTTTAACTTTAATATCAGGTTTTTCTCTTTAATTTTTCTTAATTTTTAAGCTAACCACTTGCCTGGTTTGTTAGTGTACTCAAATTATCTTTGCTTAATCCTTCTTCACAATTTCAAATGAATTTCCCAATCTGATTTGTTCTTGTAGTATCTTGATTTCTTTCCCAATTTTATTATTAGAAGTATCATTTCTTAACTTTTCTTCTTTGTGTTTAATTTTCATCATAAGTTTCTGTATTTTTCTTGTCTTTTCTTTTTCCATTTAGTGCTCCATTTAATAAATTGGCCTCTGATCACTGCTTTGCCAGCTTCCCAGATCATTTTCATAGTCAGATCTTCAGTTGTATTTTCTTTAAAGTAGTATTTCAACGTTTCTTTGGCTTTTTTAAGGTATTCTTCCTTTTGAACTATGGAATCATCTAATTTCCAATTCCAAGTTTGATTTCTTCTTTTGACATTTAGTTTTAACTGTATAATATTTCCATGTCCTTTATTGTTGTGTAAAGAGTTTTGGAGATTAGAAACATGTCTATTCTTAACATCAGTTTGTGATAGTCCAAGTAAAAAATGAATCCTTTAGAATCTCCATATTTTATTCTCCACATATCTGTGAGTGACATATTTTCCATCAGATTAAAGAAACTCTTAGGAAGTTTGCTGTGATTGTTTTGGTGTCTGGTAGTAGATGATCTATCTATTTTGGGGTCTATGACCTCATTCATATTCCCGATTATCAAAATATTCTCCTGGTTTTTTTCTTGAGTGTATTTCTTAATCTTAATCTCGTATGCATTCTATGAAATGAATCTAGTCACTCCTTATAATTTTTTTGGATATATCTGTCTGCTTAAATGTCTGTAAATAGTGTGTGTGTGTGTGTGTGTGTGTGTGTGTGTGTGTGTGTGTAAAATATATTATGTATTATATAGCAGTTCAGTTCTCTCCATATTTTCAAAGAAAGAGTTGATCTATCCAGCAGTGAAATAATTCATTCTATATGTTAATAAATTAAATATAAATATAATATAATACAAAATAAGAATGTTAAGTTAATCATAGATTCTACCCTACCAACCCACACCCCAAATTTTTCTTATTAGTAAGTTTTAAATTTAGAAGTAATTGTTAATAAACTTGGTGTGATGTGCAGTGTACTTATTTATCTTTAACAATTAGTGAAATTTTACCCACTGTTACACTACTGCCCAATATAGGAAATATAAATTACTAATATAAAATATATTAATATCATAAAAATGTAATGTTCTATCATAACAAAATCTAACCCTGCCAGTTAATCAAATCCTCTTGCTGCTTGTATCCCCCCAGTTAACCTTAAAAACAATATAACCCTTTCCCAATGTTTCTTTATAATCAATAAGAGAACTATCTCTTAGTGTCGTCAGTTTATCCATCTTAGCCATGTCCAGTGACTGCATCTTGTGATGGGTTGTGAGACCTTCTACCTCATTTTTACAAAATAATTATGTATGATGGCATATTCCTTTGTTTAGCAAAACTCCAATCAATCTTGTGCAGTTTTTCTACTTTTGCTGCAGTCATACCTCCTTGCATCTGTAGGAACTCTGCCAATGCTTCACAGACTCGCATTTGAAGATTATCATCTTGCTTTTCTGGTGTTCATCTTATCCTCAAATGTTTCTCTCTCCCTCCCTCTCTTTCCCTCTGGCTCTCCCTCTCATTTCCAAAAGTGCCATAATATCAAGTTGCTTTTCTTGTTCCAAAGTCAGTTTTTCAATAGATTCTTTATGCTTTTCTGTCTTCTTCTCAGTTATATCTAATCTATCATTTAACTGTTTCATCTCCATGTTGATCTGGGCCAAAGAAATTTTTATTTCCTTCAGATCTAATTTCCTTCAGATTTTAATTGCTGCATGTCCTCCCTCATCTTCATGTCTTGCAGCAACATCTGGTTAGTGTCCATCTCCTTGGCATAGTCTACTGAGCCTCTTCTCTGAGCTTGTACAGCTTTTTGTTCTGCTAATAGAGCAGTTTGTGCAGTCTTTGTAGCCTCTCTCTCTCTCTGCATTATTGACAACTGTCAGATTTTCTTTCCCTTATGTTATTACTTCCTCCACCATGTGTCAGTACAGCACAGTTAATCTGCCACTCTAATTCTCTCTATTTGGAAGGAAGGTTAAAAGTTCAGTTCAAGTGAGGTTTACTTCCTGTTATTTACCTCCAGCAATATGGCCTTGAGTCTTGTCAATTCCCAACAGTAAGTGGTTTTAAACTCGAATTCAAAAAAAAAAAAAAAGTAATTTTCCTTGTCTTATTTTATTCAACATGCATTCTTTTCATTCACTGTTTCTTTAAATCAGTTCTTCTCTCTGCTGCTCCTGCCAAGCTGCAGCTCTGGTCAAGTTATTTCAACTTCTACAAGTTAGAACTGTAAAAAAACTTACTTTGTTAATCTTGTAAAATGTAATTGTTGAAGTTAGCTCAGTCCATTTCTGGGGAACCTTCTTAATTTTTGCATCTTCAATCAAGGTGGTTAGAAAATCAGAGAACAGAGATGGGCTGCTTCTGTTAGCAGTGGCATCAATACTGATGAGGTTAGTGTCTTCCCAGGTCTGTTCTGATCCTTCTAGCCCATGAGAGAACTTGATCATTCCCCCAGAGCCTGAATTGGGCAACTGTGATGCTAAGTGGGATCCTCTGAGTTTCTTGCCCCAAGAAATACTTTAGGCCAGTTTCCAATGCTCCAGAGCAGGCCCTATCGCCTTGAGCACATGGTACCTCAGGAGAACATCCCTAAGGAAACATGTCATCCGTCAGCCAGATGTCTAGCCCCCTGGTTTTCCAAGGAGTTGGTGGTGATGAAGACAGTGAGACAGAGACTAAAGTGACATTGATGGAAGACTCAAAGCAAGTCTGACTAAACATGGGATATAGCCTATTTGATGGCCTACTCTGTGGGCAGGAAAGAAATTATTTTTGCTTTCACGATTACGTCACAGAGCTGTTTTGAGTGGTCAGAGATCCAATGCACACTGGTAGAAAATATAGACCACTGGAGAGTCCTCTGCAAAGAATTTGCTTGGCACTTTGCACATAAAGTTGCTTAGATCCACTCCAACTTGGATGCTGTAGTTGATACAGTTTCAGTGGATATCACCTTGGCTCCTATTTGTCCATTGTTTTTGGAGATTTTTCAATGTGTGCAGCCTTAGGATGTGGACAGAATCCTTGGAGAGGTGACAGCAATCATGTGTGGGCTAGACTCTTGCCCTTACTGGCTTATCAAACAGACTAGAGGGGAACTAGCTGAGTGGTGAAGGGGGTAGTCAGTGCCTCCTTACAAGAAGGCAGTATTCCAACTTGTCTAAAGGAAGAAATTGTAAGGCCCTTGTTGCAAAGAAGCTAGTAAAATGTGGGCTGGACAGGGCTACTGTCAGGTGGATCTGTAACTGGTTGACTGACCATTCCCAAAGGGTGCTCACAATGGCTGCTTTTCATCCTAGAGAGAAGTTTCTAGCGGGGTGCCACAGGGTTCTGTCCTGAGCCCAGTGCTGTTCAATATCTTCATCAATGCCTTGGATGAAGGTGTAGAGGGCATGCTCATCAAATTTACAGATTACACCAAATTGGGAGGGGTTGCTAATACGCCAGAGGATCAAAATTCAAAATTCAAAATGACCTGGACAGATTGGAGAGCTGGGCCAGGGCTAGCAAAATGAAAATCAACAGAGAGAAGTGTAAGGTCCTACTCTTAGGTAGAAAAAATGGAATACAGAAATATAGGATGGAGGACACGTGGCTGGATAGTAGTATGTGTGAAAGGGATCTAGGAGTCTTAATAGACCACAAGCTGAACTTGAGTCAGCAGTGTGATGTGGTAGCCAAGAAAGCCAGTGCAATACTCAGTTGCATCAATAGGAGTATGGTGTCTAGATCAAGGGAGGTACTGGTACCACTCTATTCTGCTTTGGTTAGTCCTCATCTTGAATACTGTGTCCAGTTCTGGGCACCCCAATTCAAGAAGGACATGGTCAAGCTGGAGCAAGTCCAGAGGAGGGCGACCAAAATGGTGAGGGGCCTGGAAGCCATGCCCTATGAGGATAGACTTAGAGAGCTGTGTATGTTTAGTCTGCAGAAGAGAAGGTTAAGAGGGGACATGATAGCCATGTTTAAATATTTGAAGGGATGCCATGTAGAGGAGGGAGTGGGCTTGTTTTCTGCTTCTCCAGAGACCAGGACAAGGAGCAATGGATTCAAGCTGCAGGAAAGGAGATTCCACCTGAACCTCAGGAAGAACTTCCTGACGGTCAGAACTGTCTGGCATCTGTTGCGAATGCTTTGATGTGTGTTCCTGCATAGCAGAGGGTTGGACTGGATGACACCTGTGTTCTCTTCCAACTCTATGATTCTATGATTTTATGATTCATGGTTTTGAATAAAACATATTTTAAAAAAGATATAGAAAAAGTCATCCTTGAGTCCCCTTCTAATTGATAATTATCCAACCTACTGTTTTTGGGCTGTGTGCTAGAGTGTGTAGTGGCCTCCCAATTCCAAAGGTTTCTGGATGAAATAGATTATCTAGATACATTTCAATCTGGTTTCAGGCCTAGCTATGGGACAGATACCGCTTTGGTCACCATGACGGATGGTGGATGACCTATACATGGAACTTGACAGTGGGAGTGTTGGTTCTACTAGACTGCTCAGTGGCTTTCAGTACCATTGACCATGGTATACATCTGAGCTGCCTAACTGAGGTGGGACTTGGAAGCATTTTTTTTACAGTGACTCCATTCATTCCTGGAGAGTTGAACTGAAGTTTGTGCTGGGGGACTCCTGTTTGTTCCCCTGGCCATTCACCTGTGGGGTCCCCCAGGATTCTGTTCTGTCCCCTACATTATTTAGCATATACATGAAGCCATTGGGAGAACTTGTCTGGAGTTTTGGTGTGTGGTGCCATCAATATGCAGGAGACACCCAACTCTACTACTCCTTTCCACCTGAATGCAAGGAGGCTGTTCTGATCCTGAACCAGTGTCATCAGTAATGGACTGAATGAAGGCACACAAATTGAAACTTTAGCCAGATAAGACAGAAGTGTTTCTAGTCAGTCAAAAGGCAGGTCAGAAACAGAGAATCAGCCTGTGTTAGATGGGGTTACACTTCTTCTGAAGACAGAGGTTCACATTTTGGATGTACTCTTGGACTCTGCTTTTAACCTGGAAGCCCAGGTTGCTGTGGTTGTCAGGAGTGCTTTTGCACATTTAAAGCTTGTGCGTCAACTGCGGCTGATCCTTAAGACTCTGGATCTGGCCATGGTGCTACATTCTTTAGTTATGTCCCATTTGGGCTACTGTAACACAGTGTACTTGGGGTTTCCTTTGAAGAGTGTTCAGAAACTTCTGCTGCAACCAAACTGTTAACTGGGGCAGATAATAGAGACCATACCATGCTCCTGTTGAAACAGCTCCACTGACTGCCAGTTTGCTTGTGGGCACTATTCAAAGTGCTAGTTATGACCTACAAAACTCTATATGGCTCAGATTCAGGCTATTGACAGACCGTAACTCCCTGTATTAAGTAACCCAGACCCTGAAACCATCAGGAGAGGCATTTCTCTCAGTCTTATGACCGTTAGAAGCATGGTTCATGGAGGACCTTCTTGGTGGCCTTCTTAGAGGCTGTCACTTGACTCTGGAACTCCCTTTTCAAGAATGACAGAATGGTCCCCTTCTTATTCCAGCAGCAGGCCAAAACCTTTTTTATTCAGGCAGGTTTTTAATACAAAAGTTTTAGAAGAATGGGCTGGGAGTGCTGTAGTGTTTTAAATTTTAATTGTTGTTTTAAGATCATTTTATCTCCTGATAAAATTTGCGGAGAACAAAGAGACCTTGACCAATCATACCCTCCAGACTGAGGCCATCCACAACTGATGTACCCATCTCTGGAAACTAAGAAACATAGATGGGTGGTCAATAATCCAAAGGGAGGTACAGAGAGGATGATGCAACAATGCCTTACCAAATCTTCCACAGATGAGCTATGATATTTAATAAGATCAGGATCCTACGAGTAAGTTGCTCTATGCAAAAATATTATAACAAAAGTAAAACGCAGAAGATGTTTTAGCTATTGAAAAGAGATTTGTTTCCCTAATAAAATACTTGCTGCAGTTCTGGCATATATCTTATGAATATTTGGATTTTAGAGTCCTCAGTGTATATAGAAATAAACATGGTGGAGAGAACAGAGAATGCCTATTTTTCATAGTTTCAAGAAAACTTCAGTGCTAAACCAATTCACTGATTTTATTTTTTTTAAGAAAACCCATTCTACATTGTATTAATGCATTTTTCATCTAGCAGCCCACACAGGAAGACTGCAATGTAAGATTTATTTCTATATTATCTTTCTATCTAGCGAGCACTTTTTAGCAGTAATGTAAAAGTGGCAGCTTAACACTTAAAAAAAAAAAGGAAGGAAAAAATGCAGCAGTGCCATTTTAAGGACTATTGAGGATCCCAATAATTTAACATGTCCTGACAAAAACAAAATTGGTGCAGTTTGGGATATTCTGTGTTGCCCTCTACCCACCCAACCAGGAATCTCGGGAATCAATTGCCTACTTGGAGAAATGGTGGCTGCTCACTCTCCCTACCTACCTTCAAGGAACAGGATCAGTTCAAGGTGTTATCTGGTAGGCAACTAGGGTGTGGTTAAAGGCACTAAAGAAACTGTAAATGCCTGTACTGATATCGTCTACAAAGACAGAACTAACATTCCTGTCATCCTGGTAACTAGATTTCCATATTTCATTCTCCACACCTTATTTCCTTACTGAATTTTTATTATTTTTCTTTATTAAAATATTTATATCCAATTTTATATTAGAGATCTCAAGGAGCTGTACAGATAAAATTGGTACAAATAGATTAAAACATTTTAAAACAATAAAAATAGATAGACTAAAAACATAAGAATTTTAAAAGCTTAAACCAGCTTTAAAAGCATGTACATATTTTAGTATGAATCATTTAACACACACCCCACACACATACACACACTCAAAAAGGTTTTAATAAACAGCCATGTCTTTTCATTGTAGTTATGTGCCTTCAAGTCATTTCTGAGTTATGGTGATCCTAACGCACTGCTTGGTACCGAAATGACTCCATCCTGACTCCATCTCATTCTACAAGTTTAATTTCTTAGGATTCTGTTTTTCTTTCTAAAACCTATTTGAAGATTGTTCATTTTCAAAAGAGGGGAAAAAAATAAGCCAACATGTCATTAGGCTATCATTTCAAACACATCCCCAAATTTTCACATGCCATCTTTTTCTTCAGTGTCACCAGAAGTCAAATTCATTGATTGTATAAGACACAATATTTAACAACTCTTTGACTGAAATTGATTGTTATACTCTGATAGATCCATTTAAATCCGTGGAATTTACAGATGTGTTGATTTACCATTCATTCCATGGGTCTATTCCACTTGGATTTAGACCTCTTTTTACCTGCCTCTCTCAAAGCATTTTGGTTTATTTTCCAGTTTTGGAAGTTTCCTTTCCACCCTATGGCAGTTGCCCATGGAACAGATATTTCCAAAAGAGCCACCAGAATCTTTCATCCTTTTCTCCTTGGTGAATTAACCAAACAAAAAGTAAACTTTGTGACAATTGAGACATTATTTCAGATCATAGCAAAAGCTAAGGTTTGAGTTTTTTCCCTGTTTGTTCTGATTTTTAGATCCTTTTCTGCTCAAATCTTGCTTACTGAGTCTGTCGTGACAGATATAAATGACACTTTGTTAATCTGGCCATTGTAGTCCAAATCATAGTTTAAGGCTGCTATCCTATGCTCATTTACTACTGCATAACTCCTACTGAATTCACCAGAATATATTTCTGAGTAATTATGCCAGGCAATGTGCTGCAAGATACACTTACCATGGTGTGACAAGATGTCTGAATCGAGCCATAGTAAGCCTTGGCAATTAATTTTTGAAAAGGGGTCTCATTTTGCCAAAGGCATTATTTGAAACCCTCTTGGCAGTATATGAGGATAGCCTGGTGATTTCAAAAGAACTTACTAATGTGAAAATTTACTTTGGGAAAAATGATTAAATCCCACTGAAACACAGCACAGCCAAAGTGGCAATTTATTTTCATAGAATCATAGAGCATTTTCAGAGCAAAATCCCAGCATTTTCACAATTCTATGGGCGCTTAAAAAACTGTTGTCATTATTTCTTAATTAGGATCTGATAAAGAACTTTTGAAGAGGCTAGAATTTCTTCCTTTGAACTGAAGTGATAGTGACATAAATTTCATACACACATATATGGACACATCATAGATAGATAGATAGATAGATAGATAGATAGATAGATAGATAGATAGATAGAGATATAAACAATAACAAAACATGTCATGCTTTAACATGGAAAGAAAAGAGTGAAATAATGTTCCTTTTATGCTTTTTCATTCACAACTGAGTTTATTGTTATATCTTTCTTTTAAAAATGTGTTTCCTGTGCAAGAAACTGTGCTTTGTGCTCAGGAAATGTAATTTTTACATATTAGCTCTGTGTGTATGTGCAGGAAATGTGTTTTATGAACCGAAAACCCACACATTTGTCTGCACAGAAAAATCCTCTAGAATACTTCAGAGCACTCAAATATGGGAGAAGACGGTGTTAAAAATTTTTACTTTCTCTCACAGTATGGAGAAACTACAGTAATTATTCATCTTTGTATGTGAGGATGGAATCTGAGAATTTACATCCCTAGTTGAAACGATACAAGCAAATAGTATCTTTCTTACTAAAAGTTGTTTTGTTTGTTGATGAACAGAACTGCAGTACCTGTATCAGGATGACAAACTTAAGTGTCAAAAGAATTGAACAAGACTTAGTGTTTATCAAAATGCTCCGTCCAAGCTGGGTCAAAAAAGGGAGGGGGAATGTTATCTGTCCTGCAATTTTGCAATGTGTAATATTTTAATTTGTAAGTTCTGTGGAACACTTAAACTATGGCTATCTGCATTCCACAGGCACCATGGGTAGCAGAATCCATTGTGTATGTATAGTGTTGGGTAAATGATGTTACATTAAGAGACTCCAGGTCATCTCTTCTTTGTTCTACTTGAATGAAGTGTAGTTAGGTTTCCAAAAAATGACTTGGAGTCTTTAGTGAAAGCCTGACAATTCCTTTAAACAGATTAAACAGAGAAAATGTGCAGAAGTTGATAACATTAGGAGAGGACTTTGGAGGTAGAGAGAGAAGAGTTACTTCATTGTGAAGAGAGCTGCGGAATAAGACCATTAAGCTGAGCTGCTGCCTCAAAGGGTCGGTAACACCACAAAATCTGGCTTGTCTTTGTTTACTGCGCACTATTTAACATTGGTCTCTAGCTTTAGCACTATAAGGACTCCCACAGTCTCTTTTACTTGTGTCTCTTCTTTTCAAATGACCCATGTGTTCTAACAAGTGGTAGAGGCAGAGTAATAACCATTGGGATTTATTTTAATATTTCAAAGAGAATATTTGTCTCTGTTCCTATAACCCTGTGGTAGTGACCTGAGGTTTTTGTTTATGGGGCTAGTGTGTAGCACCAACATGAGATAACATCAATTTTATCTTAACATGTCATAAACAGCCACTCCCATTAAATGCTTTGCATCTAGGTTAAACAAAAAATGTTTATGAAAGCATATTATTTTTCTGTGATGTTCTACAAAATCTAAAATTCAATTTTCCCCTTTTTCTTCTGGTCTAGCATAACTTCCATAGGTTTTAGTTACATAGGTTTCTTTCCCGCACTATCTCAATGATTCGAGACAGGCAGCAGTGTTCTTTTCCAGAACTTGGACAAATTATTTTATGGACTACAAGTCCCAGAGTCCCCATGGAACATGGCCAGTGGCTGGGGTGGGGTCTCGGGATTGTAGTCCAAAGGAAACCAAATCTTCTCCAGCTTGTTTTCTATTTGCATCTTCACACCAAGCTGATGAAGCTCATTAGGCTGAGAGAGTATAACTTGGTTGTAGTCACTCAAAGCTCAACGAACCTTCCAACTCAAACAACTCTCCTGTTTCCCATTATTATCAATATATCTGAACTATCTCTCACTGGGTTTCACCTCTATGCAAGGTGTGACTATGCCTGTGTGTAGTTCCTTGTAGACAGACGTTTGATCTCAGATGGAGTTGTTATCTAACTATGATAGGGTGATTATACCACTTTCTTACCAATGGGCACTGGGAATGTTTAAATGCAGTTGTGGTGAGCAGGGGCCTGAGGATGAGCATGAATGTTAATCGTCCTATGCAAAGCACAGGAGAACAGCAGTGGCAGAGCATACCTTGGCAAAAGAATATATAGATATGATTGCAACTTGCTCAAGACACTGGTCAAAAGATTTTCTTGTTCCTTCTATAAGGAACACATTGTAGTCCGCCATCCATACACATTTCTTCAGTGGGGAAACAGAACTGTGTGCTTGTTGTTCCCCACAATGTTTTATTTTGTTTTGCATTTTTTTTAAAAAAAAATACATGCTAATAACTCTATCCAGTAGCTTCCAACCATCAGTAATAACAATCAAAATTCAGAGATTAGCTTTTAATAGAAGGGATTTTGCTTATTAGGAAATATTAATTGATAAAAAGTGCATTCAAAATTAATACGACAAGGCACGTATGTGAATTATGTGCTAGCACTCTCTTTAGTAAGCAGCCTAGGTTGATTTATGCATGTAGGTAATTATTTACAGTGTTATTAGTGTAATTCACAGTTAGATTAAATTAAGAAAACACACAATAAATTGAAACTGTAGTCATATTTCTTCTTGCTGTGTAAGAAACCGAGATATATTGATGTAAATTCTAAGTGTGCTATATAAGTTGAATTCCCAAGGCTGCAATGGGATCAAAATGCATTAGGCATTCACTTAGGCTATATTAGGTCCCTACCATTGGATGGCAGTAAAATTCTACATCAATCACTTTAAGCAAAGGGAAGGTAGAAATTAGATGACTTCCCTTTATTATTTAACAGCAGAAAGCTTGCCAGCTTCACATGTCATGCAAGCAATGGTAAGCACCAGTGCTAAAACATGTTTTATTTTCCGCATTAAAAAAATGAACAATGCTTGTGTATATGAATCCCTTGGTTCAACACAATTATGCTGTTGCACTGGATAAAATGAAAGCTTGGGAAATTTTACATTATGGAATTTTAAGCGTTACTGAATTACGTTTACATTGTCAGGCTTGTTATAATTTACAAAAAGCTCTTTCTACTCTATTGGTGACAAAATTATTTCACACATCAGGTAGATAATTATGGCACAACCACTTACATTAAAGAGATGGTTTGGTTGGATTTCTTAAAGACTGGGTGATTTCTCTTGTCATGGGTATGGGCCAAATTTTCTGTGTCATCACAAAGCCCTGCCTAAGACACTCTGTGAGGTGTATGTCTGAAAACAGATGGATTCCTCCTGTGAAATGCAAGGGACCATCATTTTCCCTTCCAACCCAGTAGGACACAGAAGCTCGCTGCATTTCACATTATTTAGCACAGAGTAACAATGAAAGAATTTAGGCCTCTATCACAGTTAGCATTATTTCTTTTTCTTGCTTTCTAATTATACTGCAATTAGAAAAGACAGCCTGATTCCAAATCTGAGCAGACTTCCGTGACTCCTAAAATACCACATGCAATGCTGTCCCTATAGTAATATACGGGAATTTTATAGATTATTTTGTTGTTGTTGTTTTTAATCTAACAAAATGTAGCCTTCATTTTCCCTCAACCCAAGGTGTGCTTATTGTATTGTGAAGGCCCTAAACATTCAAACAAAAGAATCTTATTGAAAATATTCTCAAGACAAATATTTGTATTCTGTAAAAGATGCACTACCCAAAATATATATAAACCAATACTACTTTGAGCATAAGATCATTTATGATCAGGAACCCAGCTGAATTCTCTGAAATCGTTCAATGTCAGTGAGTCAGGAGGTACATGACTCTCTATGGTTAAGAATTAAACAGTAACAATTATATTTATATATAATATTTGGAACAATTTCAAGTGGGTGGCGGACTACATTCAGTAGCTGAGTTTATATCAAACAATACAAATTGTTGTGCCATTGTGGTGGTGTTCTTTGACAAAAGCTATTTAGGAGCCTCTATTGCAATTTGAATGGCTATGAAATGAAGCAATTGTTTTCCTAAATGCATACAGGGTGGTCTGACTCAGCCAAAAGCTATTAATCAGGATTTCCTGGGATCAAACCACTGACTCCCTGGCAATTTACTTACTGACTTTATAGTGAGTTTGCATTAAAAGTTTATAGTTTTTTGTGTTTTTTTTTTTGGAATTCATATTAGACATTGAAACGTGGATGTCATACTCTAGCAGCAAAGATACCCATAAGAAGATATTTTAATATGGCATGTGAACTTTCGTTTCTGAGAAAAGAGAACGCTGTAAACACACTACATAGTAAAAGACTATTAATGTTTTATTATAACATAAAAATGGCAGCAAAGGTGATATAGTCCTGTTTTTGAACAAAGTATGCTAGTAGTATAGCATTTAAAAATATTCTGGCAGCAACACAACACAGGGTTGACTATTATGACCTTGAGTTCAGTTCTGTGGCCTGTGGCTTTCTCTTTTAAGTCTTGCCAAGTATAAGCCAATGCTACATTCCAGCTCTAAAACAGTGCTATTTAATTGGGACTAATTTGATTTTTTTAAAAATGATTACACAATTCCTAGTGATATAATAACAACAACAACAACAACAACAACAACACTTATTTCTATCCCGCCTCTCCTCACGGATGAGGCAGCGAACAACAATAATACATTAATTACATTAAAAACATTAAAAAACATACCCAATACTCCCCATCCACCAACCCACCTAAAACAAACCCCCTAAAAACACACAACAATTAACAATATAAATAACTTAATGGTAGTTCAGCTATAGGTAGGTAGCTAAAGTTATGTATGCAGTGGTGTTTAGTGCTCTTCTGTCTCATAAGCATTCACCTATGTTTTATTTCTTTATCACATTAGAAAGTAATCCCACTTTCCAGAATTTTCAGGGCAGCATGTTTAGTCTTGAGAGCCAGCATAATGTAGTGGTTTCAGCATTTGATTACAACCACAGAGCCCAGTGTTCAATTTCTTGCTCGGACATGGAAACCCACTGGGTGATCTTGGGCACATCACACACTCTCAGCCCCGGAAAACCCTGTGATAGGTTTGCTTTAGGATCGCTGTAAACTGGAAATGACTAGAAGTCATACAACAGCAACAACAACAACAACCTGTAGTTTTACTGTATTTTTATTATCATAACAACCTTGCAAGATAGGTTAGTGATCAAAACAGACAGTGTGTTGATGCTATCCAGTGATGATGAGGAATATGACCCAAATTGGACTTTTTTTTTTTAACATACTTAATCTCAGTGATATTATGTCTTGGTATCCATGTGTCTGCTCTTTTCAATGGCCCCATCTTAGAGGGGCATTCTGTTTGTAACATTTTCAGATAATGAAGGGAAGTTCTTCCCATGATTGAGTTGGATTAGTTCTAGTCATAATTGCAAAAATGTTGTAGTTCTGCTTTTCTTATTTTACACTTTTCATTTTTCATTTTAAGGAGAAGGAAGGTGGTTTGAGCACCTCCTTAAGGACTAGTAATTAAAGCTAACATTCAGCACTGAAAGATCAGGCAAAGGAAATTTTTACTTTCTGAGCCAACAATTACTGACAAGATGACAAAGAAGAAGGAAGAATATATAGCAAACTAGGCCCATGAGCAAAACTATAATGTGCACCTGGGCCTCTACATTTTTGAGGAGTTATATGATAAAATAGCAATGAGATGCAATGCAATCCACTACACTGTTCAACATTGCAAATGTTGCAAATGCAAAGGTTTTTCAAATGTTTAGAATGCAAGCGGTACATTGGTTTACAATGCAGGTGCACATTACAGACTCCCCACACTGGCATGAATCAACAGACTGATCCGATCTAGATTATTTTGGAAGGAGATCCCATAGATTTCAACATCCTGGCAAATACAATTCAAATGGCATTTCAGTGAAATTTATGAATGCATATATAGTACCTCCTTATTTAAAAAATATCAGCCGTCTTAAAAACTAAGTTCTCCAGTTGTCTGGATGTTAGGTTTTAAAACTGCAACATAAATTTTAGCTTAATTCATTTGTAGGTGCATATAGGATTCTACTGTATATATATATATCAAGTGGTTTTGAGTTTGCAATAAAAGAGGTTCGGAAGGGGTATTGAGAGACATTACTTTCATTGTGCTGAGTAAGATACACTTAAAGAGGTTTTCCAACAGATTATCTTTTTCGATAGCAAACTGTCATTGATAAATTGTTCAGCTACACTGTTTTATCTGTTTCAGATAGACAACATTATAACTAAATTTTATTTATTGTGCAGGGAAATAAAATCCCATTAACCTCTTAGTAATGTCCTGATATAACTTCCACTGACTTATATTTTCTGAATAAATAATCTTCCATTAATCAGTAACTAATCCATTTTGAAACCAATATATTTGTCTTATCTTGATCAGGGTTGAATTTCATTTGGTGTGATGGCTAATGTATTCACCTGCCCCTTTTAGCCCTTTTTATGAATGCCTGAGGAGAGCTCAAGTGTATGGCTTTCACACCTAGCACAAGTGGTGGATCTTGTGGCAGAGGTCAAGCCTGAAATTCTCCTACTTCACTAAGCATGTGGGATGGGGATCATGTTTGACACCCCACTGAGCCACAAAAACTCACAGTGCATGTGAGGAAAGGTTGGACAGAACCCAAGTCCAAATAAAATATACTTGATGTACATTTAAGTTTTGCACCTGGGAGTGACAGTGGATGATGCAATCCCATGTAACACCTGCATGAGTCATTGGGTTGTGTAACCAGGGCAGGAAGGTTGCATCATACCTCTAGCAAGGGCTGCTAGAGTTGCCTCAGTATTGGCTGTATATAAGGGTGTGTGTTCTAG
Source organism: Iguana delicatissima (assembly GCA_948472985.1). NCBI lineage: Eukaryota > Metazoa > Chordata > Lepidosauria > Squamata > Iguanidae > Iguana > Iguana delicatissima. The sequence continues at coordinate 910,939 of CAOKZL010000003.1, forward strand.
CCCTCTAAGCCCTCTTGATGTCTGGAGAGCGGCCGGAGGCTATGTTCTGCATGCTGCTGAATGCTGAATACTCCGTTGGAGACTTGTATATACTGTATGTATTGTAACTCAAGAGTAAAGCCTCCTGTTGGAAGATAACAGTTGCGTGGGAGTATTTTTTCCTGGCTTCAAGGTTTTTGCTGCTAAAGTTAACACTCTACTGGGACGCTTCAAGCTGTGTGAGTAAACTCTGCTGTATGGTGATTTTTAAATACTTGACTCTGGTGAACTGTCTTTTTGCCAGAGCTCAGTGCTGGAGGGAAGTGCTACCGGGATTTTTGTGTAGCGCCGATCATCCACCATCCCTCTGACAGTGCATCCTTTCACTTTGTTACTCTATAATGATGTTCTTCACAAGGTTGTTGTGAGGATATAGTCGAGGGACAAACATCCGTGTAGACTGTCTTGACCTCACTGGAGAAAGGAAAGGTATAAATTTATCTAAAACCAAATAAACACACACACACAAACAGAGAGAGAGAGAGAGGAAGGCAAGGGCAAACTCCCTCTGAACAAATTCTGCCAAGAAAACTCCACCTTTGAAGGTGGAAGGTGAAAACTTCACCTTTGGCTCAACAGAAATTACTGTCTGTCTCTCTAATCACTAAGACTCAAGGAGTCTTCCAAATTAATAAATAATGACTGCTGGATACATGGGAAACTGCCCTCTACGAGGTCAGACCACTTGTCCATCTAGATAAAGTTTGGCAAGCACCAAGGGCCCTGTTGCTGATTTTCCACTTGGTTTTCCACCTGTAAAATTTTAAAGCATGAAGAAAGAAAGAAAAAAGTCCACTCCCCATTTAAAAAATTGACTGAGATCCTGCATCATCAGTTGTAGGTACAATGACAGAGCTCCATTATGACAGCTATGTCTGATAATTCGACCTATCCGGACCCACTTTAGGAGCCAGGCAGCCACACCAACTGAAGTTTTGAGATACTGGAAAGCAGACAGCTGAATGATGACATACACAACACCCCCCCACCAGTAAGGTGTCGTGAGACAAGCAGCAGCAGGGACTCCTGCAAGGTCCTGTCTCAATTGCTTTTTTTGCATCATGCCTCATGGGTGGGAAAGGGCTGGATTTGTCATTCTTCAGCATTACACTGTTCAGCACCTTGGACCTCCTTCAGTTAGTGCCATTGTCTGCTTCTAACGTGGATTTGGGGGCTTTTCTGGGTGCTGCAAGGGTGCCATGACTATATATGTAAACTGCATTAATTACAATATGACTTATGACATCATCAAAACTGAACAGGATGCCAGTCCTGTAGGTTATAATTGTATCCCATTGTTCAGAAGGAGACTTGCTGCTCCTTGAAAGTTTCCAGGAATGGCAATTCTTTGTCCTTTAAAATCAGCAATTTTAAAATTGCATTTTGAAATGACCACTGGAAGAGCTTTGGGGCTATCTGTGGTACATGGGCAATGTGCAGCCTGTGTGGCACAGGACTCCTATCTCTGATCTAGATCAATACTGGCTACACAGGCAGCATTTCTCTTAAAAATCTCAGGCATAGGACTTTCCCATTACTCATTACCTTATCCTTTTTAACAAGTGAGGTCAGAGATTGACCTTCTGTGTGCAAAGCTAGGATACCTCCCTCAGAACTGCAATGTCAATAAAACTTGGGTATAACTAGATGAAATTAGTGTCTGGCTTTTTGAAAATGAACAATAAATGAAAGTGGTAAGAAGATCAAGGCAGAAAACTGATTACGTGTAGATTATCAAGGAAGAGAACAAAACCCCAACCAGTGAGAAGGACAGAGCAGTTTGTTGCAATGCCAGTGAGTTAGAACAGCAGGGAGACAGCTAGGCATCCATTGCTGAACTGTGAACACAGCAACAGCACCAGCAGAGAGGTTTACAAAATGTCAGTCTGTTGTGCCATCATCAGAGGGCAGGCCTGGAGCTATGAAGATGCCAAGTCCCCCTCTCAGCACTTTCTGTCCTCTGGTACTCATAACTCCGTTTTTGTAGATACCCTCTCATTCCTTTCATGAACAACTAGAGGTGACAACAGGGAGTTCTTTTAGTTTTTTTTCCTTGAATCATTGAATGATGTGGTGTTTTATCAGTTTCTTGGGTAACAGGATTTATTATAAATAAAATCTCATTTTTCTCCTCCTACACTTAGTGAAATGAGGAGAAAGAAAGGTGATGTAAACAGATTCCCCCCCCCAGGTCAATCAGAATTGTTGGTTAGAGCAATGGTGCCATAATAATCGACTGAGTCAGTTTAACAGGTAGTTGCACATTGTTGTACCAGCTGCTTGTTTATTATTTATAGCTCATAATTCTAGAACATATATCTATCTATCTAGTTTATCTGTAATACAGTTTGTATCTCTCAAGGACAGAATTTCAAAATTTTGCTGGTATTTTCATGTGAGGTGACAGTGAAATGTAACCTCAGGACATGTAGCTTTCTGTGTTAGGAGATACGTGGAGGATGACGCTGCTCAGTCTGGATGTGGCTGAGCCCTGTCATTAGTTCTTCCCTTCACCTCCCCTCTAACTTCCTAAAATGCTATGGAGGTACTTATGCTCTTCACTTCGTGAATTACCCAGCTCACATTCCTTATCAGCAATTGCTAAACCAAACAAAATAGACATAGACAGTCCAGTACATATTTTGCACCTGGTACAATGATGTTGAGCTTCCTGTTTTGTTTTCTTCTATAAATATGGAACTTTAGAAAGCTTTATTATTTGGGGAATAAGAAATCATTCAAATTATACAGACTGGTTGAATAAATATGACTACTTTACCATGTGATCAGCTTTTTAAGACAATTTTGTTTTGTCGTTTTCACTAGTGAATATGTTAAATGTTTATGAGATTAAAAGCTAGATGTATAATTTTGTAACTTTGGGGGTTCATGTTTATTGTCATTAATGACAGAATGTTAGCCCAAAACCCTACGTCTAAAGCCAGGCTCTGCCTCAGTTGAAGGGCTTCTGACTTGCTGTAGACCAGAGTACTGGACAATAATGATTGCAACACTGTCTCAGTCACCAGGCATGTTGAAACAAGGAGACAAAGGAGTCTCTCCAGATGCATGTCTCAATGCATACTGAAGCCATTTCTGCACTACACTGTTATAGTGCTATTATTCCACTTTCAACATTCTATGGAATCCAGGGCTTTGCAGTTTGTGGAGGGGCATTTAGAATTCTCAGCCAGAGAGCTCTTTGGCCTCAGTGAACTACAAACCCCAGAATTCCACAGGATGTTGAAAGTGGAATAATAGCACTATAACAGTGCAGTGTGGAGATGGCCTAACTCTCAAGTCTTCATTTCCCAGCACTCCAATCTGCCGTGCTTCTGGCCCTTCAGATGGGGTACTTCCTGGCAGTTTTGGAAGTGCATTTGCAGAAGTTGCTACAATGACGTAGCTATGCCTGACAATGTAGAATCTCAGCTGAATTTTTAATAGGCACTTAAGTTTTGATATGTTCTAAGTGAAAAAAAATTAGTCATATGTATCTGAAGATATAAGTCTATACGTGCTAATGAAGTGGACTTTGAGGGAGGGTCAGTCTAGGTAGCCTTAAGACTCTATAAAAGTGTTAAAAGAAATCCTCCAAAAGTGTGTGGCAAGTCAGAGTGTTTTACAATATGCTGTGCCAGCAAGGCTCAGCAGAGTTCCTGTCTCCAATACAAGGTTAGGTCACGGTGTGCATCGTTGCCTGAGATGTTTTGTAAACTATTTTCTGAAATATAAACAACTTGAGAGATAAGGGGAAAGTGAAAGCTACAGCAAAGGAGGGGCAAGAGGAAATGTCTTTGTGTGTCAGAAATCTATAAAATCACTTTGCAAACTGTACTCGTGGCTCTTGACACTTTCCAGTCAAGCAGCCCGGCTGTTTCTTTTAATAAACTCTTTTTCCTTACCTTCGAGGTCTCACTGCCTCTATGTTCCCGCTACACTGTGTGGAGAGAAAATGGGACAGGAAGGGCTATATGTAATTCTTAATTCTAAAGTAGCCATTTTTTACTGCGAGCTTGCCTTAAGCAACTTCAGCTTCAACAACAACTTAGGATCATAGAGTTTTAGATCTAGAAGGAACTGCAAGGGCCATCTAGTCTAACCCTCTGCCATGCAGGAATACTCAGATAAAGCTCTCCTGAAGGATACCAGCCAACCTCAATTTGAAGAACGCTGAAGATGGAGATTCCACCACCTTCTGAGGTAGTCTATTTCCCTGTCAAACAGCTCTTTTAAGTAAAGAAGTTTGTCCCAATGTTTAGGTGGAATGTCTTTTCTTCTAATTTGAATCTATTGGTATGTGTTCTAGTCTTTGGATCAAAACAAGCTCACTACATGGCATCCCTTTGTCACCTCTTGATCTCTTTGTCTCCAAGCTAAACATACACAGTTCCCAAAGTCATTGCTCATAAAACTTGGTTTCCAGACCTTGGATCATCTTGATCACCCTTCTCTGACAAAGAACTGGAGACAGGACTGGGCAGAGTATTCTAGGTGAGATCCTACCAAAGCAGAATAGAGTGGCACTACTATTTACCTTGGTTTGGATGCAGCCTTAATGACACAACCTAGAATTACATTAGCCTTTTTTTCCTTTTGCCAGAGCATCACAAGTTTGATTCATGTTTAGCTTGTGGACTACTAAGACCCCACAGTCACTTTCACAAGTACAGCTTTCAAGCTAGGTGTCACTCATCCTTTATTTGTATATGCCATTTTTCTTCACTAGATGTAGTGCTTTACATTTATCCTTGAAATTTATTTTACTACTTTTGGCCTAGCCCTCCAATCTCTCAAGGTCATTTTGATTCTGTCCTCTGGCGTATTAGCAATGCCCCTGTATCAGTTTGGTGTAATATAGTATTTTGGTAAACATGACTTCTATTCTATCATATAGGTAACTTATAAAGATGTTAAATAACACCAGGACAAACCTTGAGGCATCCCAGTAGTCACATCCAGGATAAAGAACTGTCATTACTGAGCACTGTTTGGGTTCAGTCAGTCAACAAATTATAAAATCCCCCTAACAGTAGCACTGTCTAACCCACAGTTCACCAACTTGCCTGCAAGAATATCATAGGAGGCTTTGTCAAAAGCCTTACTGAATTCAAGATAAACCAAATCCAGCAATCTACTGATATAACAAACTTGTGACTCTACTGAAAAAAAAAAGGATCCATATGCGCTCTTAGTAATCACAGCATTCCTTTCTAAGTGTGCATAGACTAACTGTTTAATGATCTATTCTAGAACTTTTTCTGGCATGGATATCAAACCAGCTGGTCAGTAATTGTTTGAGTCCTCTTGTTTTTACTTCCTCCTTCTCTTCTTCTTCCTCTTCTCCTTCTGTCCTCTTCGTCGTTGCAGTCCTTAAATATGTACATGTACATATGTTCATAACACCATCTCAGTTTTATAGAATTTGTTCCATATGTACAAAACATGCATATCATGCACAGGTGATACACACATGATAAAAAGGTTTCACAGGGTTAAGTTAAAATCACAGAACACAGGGCTTTGTAAGATTAAAGGCAATATACCCCAAAGAGAAGGAACGACTTCATGAATAAGCTTCACATTTATATACATTCGTACATACACAATATGATGCAATGACGTATTAACCATATCAGAATTTGGAAAAGTTACTTTTAAAACTATACTAAAGCAATAACTATACTGTTACTTTTAAAACCTGTCAAAATATTCAGATAGCATGCTGCAGGATTCTGGGAGCTATAGTCCAAAAAGTGCACATGGAAGGATGAGTCATCACTCCTTAGCAACTGAACAAGATAGTAACTAGAAACAGAGCAACAGCAGCCACAGAATACAACAAAGCCAGCCAGAGTGTTGCTGCACATGAGCACAAATTTGAGAAGTGGGCAAACTTTCTTATATTTACTAATTAGTTAGTGATCTGTATTAGCTAATTGCTTACTGATTTATTCGTGAAATAAGCCCAGTTTTTCTCAGAAAATGCAGTAGTCTACATAATTATAACATAATGTGAAAACAATGCTAGATGCATCTTTGAATAATGCAGTGGAGAATATGTAGCTCACACTCACATTTTTGTTTTATTTTTGAAGATACTTTTATAGCATGTTATCTTAATATTGTGGCACTCGTGTGGAGGGGATAAAGTAAGTGAAGCTGTGTTTGCCATCACTGAAAAATGTTGCATCTTATATCAGACAGAACTTCTGGTTGTAGTCTGTTGTTTCTTTGTTTATTTACAAGTGTGAATACAATGCTTATCCTGACAGATTTAAAAAGGGTATACAGCAATCATAAAATATGCAATGTAAAACAGTGCATAAAATAATTTACAATATCTTTGTTATTCATTAGAGTAAAATACATGGTTGGCTGAACTACAGTGGATAGGCTTTCACAAGTAAGTATGACCTAAGATGTCAGATGTTACTTGCAACTATAGTAGGTCCATCAAATCAGTGGAACTTTACTTAGGCCATTTCCGCACTACATTTTTATAGTGCAATCATTCCACTTTCAACGTCCTATGGAATCCTGGAGTTTGCAGTTTCAGGAGGGGCCGGCCGGCCCCTCCCTAAACTGCAAACCCCAGGATTCCATAGGATGTTGAAAGTGGAATAATTGCTCTATAAGAGTGTAGTGTGGAAATGGCCTAAGTGTGACTTGAGGAACTCCCACTAATTCCATTCTGTTTGTGATCAATAATTGGATTTAGGCCTATGTCTTCAATGTGCACCTAAAACGAAAAACAATCCAGAGAGCATAAATAATATAATATTATTGTCACCACACTAAGACTGGCATACTGTTAGTGGATTATGAAAACTAAGGCCCTTTCCACATGAGAAGAGGAATCCGCGTAGTGACGGTTCCGGGCGGTTTGAACCGGGTTTTTTTGTATCCGCGCTAATGCGCACTCTCTATTCATACGTCTTATGTTTGATCCGGCTTAGCGCGGTTTCAGAGATCCACACGTTGCCGTCCTGACCACCCCCGCTATTAACATAACCCCGCCCACTATGGCTGTGATAGGCTGTCCACGCCCACGGCCCACCCCCCGTTCATCTCAGGGGCGAATCAGCGCGTATCTGCGCTTCCAAACAAGTGAGCAAGAACGTGATTGCGCGGATCAGGGGAAAAGAAACACTTTTTTTCCGGTTTTTAAAAGCACGTGCAAGCACAGTTGGAGACGTTTCTAAACGGATTGACGTGTGGAACTTGGAAATTAAAGACGACTCAGCGCGCTTTAAGGTATGGAAGACCTCCGTCAGAAATCGCGCTACAGTGCGCTAAAGCGTTTTATTACCCCCGTGTGGAAAGGACCTAACTCAGGTCCTTTCTGCACCGGGCTATTAAAACGGTGCAGAGTGACCTCCGATGGAGGTCTTCTGCACCATGGAGTGGACTGGGGCAGACTACTTTTCGTAGTTCCGCACCTCAGTCCGGTTCGGAGCGACCAGAACTGGTCGCGCAGCGTGCTTTTTAAAAACCTCTTTTAAAAGGTTTGTAAAAAGCATGGAGTGCTCAACTCTGTGTCGCTCCATCGCTGTGCTCCGGTGTAGATTTGCAGACGTGCACTAGTGCGTGCCTGCAGATCTGCCGGGGGCGGGCTTTAGGCGGGTGAGCTTCTCAGGTTGGTGGAGAGCCTCCACCAACCGGAAGCCACCATTTTGGATGCCGGAGCAGTGCGGAGCGACAAGCTCACACTGCTCCTTGTCCCGACAGACTCAACCGGACGCCGAAGAAATCCAGTGAATCCTGTTTTCACGTGGTTCCTTCCCCACATGCGGAAAGGGCCTCAGTCTTTCACCTGTTTGTGTCTCTTTTTGGCCTATACAGAGGCTGATATTCCCTCACCAACTAAAGCACCCATGGATATACCACAGAGCCATTGCAGCTCCCCAAGACAATTCTGTGCCTGGTAGGAGTAGACCAAAGAAGCCTTTGGCTGTGTCACAACAGCCAGATGTGAAATCATTGCATAATCTGCTAAGGTCTCTGGAGGATGTAATCATTCTGTGTATGGATATGGGGACATAGCCAGAGGCTTTTCCATTGTACTCACAGGGCACAGAGTGGCCGTAGGGGTAATTGCAGTGTCTCTACAGTAGGCTGACAATTAGTAAATGGCCAGCTGGATGGTCGCTGCTATACTGGACCATACAGGATTGTGGCTGCAATGTCCTGCCCCGAGCAACTACAGGGTGGGCTTAGGAACATGTGATACCAACAGGAGGGTCTTTTCAGATGTTCTCAAGAACTGAATGCTTCTATAAATATGCAGGTGATCTCTCAGGCAACTAGTACCTAGATTGTTTAGGCCTGCATATATAGACAACAAAAGCTTATACCTGGTAGTATAGCAAGTGTTTTTGTTGTTGTTGTTTTTTGAACATAACAATGATTTGTGGAATCAAATGCCTTATATATATATATATATATGTATATGTATAATTTTATTAACGCTGACTTATTACTGTTTTGTATGGCATGATATGTTACAGTAAACACATTTCTAATTGGTTCTTGAATGTACCTCCCTTTTGTAAATCCACGCTGATCTTCGTTAATTAATTTAGGTAAATATTTCTCTAATCTATTTGCTAGAATTTTTGTAAAAAAAAGTATAATCTTGATTGCTTAATGTAATGGGATGATAAGGTTCAGGAGTAATTGGTTCTTTATTCTGTTTGAGAATTAAAATAATTTCTGACAATCTCCATGTTTCAAGAATCTTTTTATTATCTAATATTTTGTTATAAACTTTAATCATATGGCTGCTCAGCTCTTTCTTGAATGTCTTATAAAAGTATAGCAAGTAGACAGCTAGTACAGCTTTTTCAACATAAATGCTATATTCCCTAATGGTTATGAGTAGGGATGAAAAATATTCAAAATATTCAAATAACAGATGAAAAAACAGGAGAAAAATTGTTAAAAAAATTACAGAACAGGTAAGAATCTTTGCAGTTTAGAACTTATTCCCCCTGAAAAGTGCACAAGTGTTTTGTTTGTTTTTTGCAGAGAAAATGGCTCTGTACAGAAAGCAAGTTTTCTACTCAGAAAAAGTGATTTTCTCCACAAAGAACATGTCTGTCTAGGGAAAAAAAATTCTGTGCATTTTTTGAACAAGGTCAAGCACATTTTCTGTATGGAAATGCCATTCTGCTAAAAAAAAAGATGATGTGGTTTTTTTTAGAAGAACGAGTCTTGAACCATGACTTTCTCATAACAGAATAGTGATAAAATTATTCATTGTTGTCTGCAAGAACCAAATTTATGAAGATTAATATTTCCACTCAGAAACCTAGCTGTAGTATTTCGCACCACCTGCATCTTCTAAACCTGGCTTAAGATAAACCTGATATAGAACATAATAGTCCAACTCAGAGGTTGCTCTGTTGAAATTATTAGTGTCTTGGGCATACAGTCCTCCATACTTTTACTCATATTCTTCTACATGGTGATTTGTAAGAGGAAAACGGAATTAAGAAAAGCAGACTAATTTGCATGAAATGCCAGAATATTTATAAAGAGCCAGCCAATTGGGTTTACATCTCTCGTCTGCATGCTGTCCAACCCACTCCCCCTCATCCATTCATAAACAATTAACAAACACGTTCAGAGGTGAAATTCATCAAATAAAACATTTATTGTGCACACTTGGCCCAGCTCTGCCATTAACTGTATTTGTTTCAAGTCATTATTAGTTTTCAGCAACATTTAAGATGTCTGAATTGGTATTTATATTCAGGCTCTTGATATGTAAATTGCTTATGCTAAATTCTGCAGCTTTGGCTCACTTTGGATTATCAGCATTTACCTGCAAATATTTGAATAAACACAAGTGAGACCATCCTTTTACAACCCTTTTAAGATCAAAGAGCCAGTATTCTGCCTTTGAGGCTTGTCTTTTTAAACCCTGCATAAACAATTAAAATGATCTTCCCCTTTCCATAAATCTCTAACAGTCTAACAAAAGATTTTTTCCCCTCCAAATGTTCTTGGTTTAAAACAAAAAATAATAATAAAAAAAAACACTGGCATTCTTAATGAAAGCTAGACATATTTTTGGGTTAATCTCATCATAATCCATTGTTTTAAAACTGTACCTGGGATAGTTGGGTGCCACACAGCATGACTTTTTCTAAAAAAACAGATTAAAAATGGAGCTGTAGAGATCTGAGCTTCATATCAAAAGGATATTTGTTTGGTGCCCCTATAATGTGACTGTCTAAGGAATTAAACAGTTTACCTGGGGCATTTGATGTCTCAGAATGGCATGAGAGAACAGAGCTTATGAGAGTGACTTAATACATTGCATGATGATAGATTTGTTATTCAAATACATAATCAGATGCATTATGAAGCAAATCAGATATGTTATTGAGCAAAGAAAGAAATATTTTTTAAAAAAAATTGAAACATTAAAAATATGCAGAGAGACAGTAGGCTTTACTATAGAAAAATGTCTACTATGTGTGTACAACAGAATAAATTAATTCCTCTGTATTGTACATACAAACCCCCTTAACTGAATAAAAAGAATTTACAGATCAAAGTCATTCCCATTCTTCTGCCTGAAGATTTGGTAATCAATATGAACATAAATATTTCTTGAGCACTTAGTTCTTGTGCCATTAGATATGATCACTTATTTGATCCACCAAAAAGAGATCCTTACCTTTTCCTTCTCGCCTTTCAGAAAATGACCTTGAAATAAAAGGTCATTTGCCATGTTTATGGGCTGCTATATGAAACAGCTTATTCAGGTGTTACCTTGGATATATGGATAAATGAGCATGTACCTTTCCACAGTCAGGAACAGAACTGGCCCTATATATGATTGACTGTTTGAACACACTATACTTGCCCATGAAAAGCACTTATCCATGGTTGACATGATCCTAACTCCAGTTGTTGGTACAGCTACAATAGACCCATTAAATCAATGAGAACTTGGTAAATCAACAGTTATAACAGTTCCTTTGATTCAGCGGGTCTACTCTAATTGGGATTACATTTAAACCACTGTCAAAAGATATTATATGTATGTAGAGGTTTTTAGTCCTGTTGAACTCTACTGTTGCAAAGAGGTTTAAATGCAAGTATTCCATTTTAATTGGTTTACCAATGGAGTGTTTATTTCCTGGATATCCCCAAGATATTTATATAGTGCCAGATTGACTCTGAAGTAGAATAAACCTCCTTCATTTTTGCCTGGTAGCTTGAATTAAATAATCCCATGCAATATAGTAAGAAAATACATAACACAGAGAAACAACTATTTCAGGAAATGGTCAGTGCAAAACCTTGGAATCCATACAGGAAATCACTAGCTACTGATGTCTGGTTCCATCAACATCAGTACTGTTGCACCGGCAAATTACCACAATATATTTTAACTGTAATAGGTGGCTTTGTGACAAGCTAAAATTGCTTGTATAGCTTACAAGTGACCACCTTTAATATACAGCCAGATGTGACCCTTAGGATATTTTCTCTGTAAATGAAACAAATATTATAGCATAGATGTCAACATACTTCCTGTGACCCATTGTTTCTTAGTCAATAAGAGCTGTCAAAGAGTTCACTTGTGTCTGTATGTAAATTCTTTAAATATTTGCCATTGCTTATTCATTTAAATAGAAGACCATAAGTGTAGCATTCCTTCCAGGCACATATCTGTCAAATTTGTTTTGGTTCAAAGATACAAAAAAAAAATAAAAATCTGTAAACTAAGAAAAGAATCTCAGTTCATGTGTTTTAATTCATTACAGTTTTCATGAACATGCAGAAATGTGTATAAACAGATTCCCTTAATGAAAAAGCTGCCTTTCACTTCTGTTTCTGAAGTCTTCTCTTATTTTTCCTCATGATATTTTCTTCCAAGGTTCCAGAGACTGGTACCATATTTGTGCTTTTTTTTTTTTTTTTGTGCCAAGAGTTTCTTTCCTGGAAACTGTCCAAGGACTGGGACCAATGGCTGGGATCATTACTTGAGTGGTCTAATATATATTATCAAAAGACCCTCATGGATGTGGCACATGCCACTACAGATGAAGATCTATAGAATATTGTATCTAGTGTATGTGCTGCACTTGGTAAAAGAAAGTGTATAAATCTATATGATGATATTTGAGATATATGATGATATATGAGATAATGTCATGTGACAGCTATTAACTATGTGGTGAAGCATTCATATACAGTACTTTATCACATAGATTGGTTTATTATTCATGATATAACTGCAAACTCCTACAAAGAGAGTTTTGTAGGAAATCATGTGAGGAATATTGCTTAATCTTCATATTGAGCAACCTTCAAAGAAATTTTAAAGTCCAAATGGCTACCTCATAGCAGATTGGTGCCTGTTGGGCTAAAAGTTTAAGGAGTGGAATAGTGTTCTCTAACATGCAAAGTCAGAAAAGTGATTTTCTGTCTGACATTAAAGCCTAAATCCAACTGATAGTCTCAACTGGACTGAATCAATGAGAATTAGGTAAGTCATTGCTTAAAGAGATGTTATTGATCCAATGGATGTACTCTAGTTGAGACTAAAAATTGTACCTAGGCCAATATTGTTTTGCAAGCTGATATTCCCTCCCTTTTTCCCTAGAATTGAGTGGCAATTATACCTTAAATGAGAGTTATGTGTTTGCTGCAGCGATCACATAAGAAGAACTTATATTCAATGGCATCTCCATGCCCAAATGAACCCAGACATGCTGTAAGTTGAAACAATAAGGCTAACAGCAACATGTCTATATGAAAGAATATAGGAAGCTACATTATTTCAGCTTTATGTACACTGATTGGCAGTAACCTTCAAGGGTTTTGGACAACACTCTTTCCTAGCCCTCCCTGAAGAAGTTGCAGATTGAATAGATTCTGCAAGCAAAATATGTGCTGTACCACTTAGTTATGGTCCTTCTCTTCCTCTGTATGAAAATGAAAAGATGTCAGCTTCTTTTGCTCTTGGTTACTAAACAAACTAGAGCCAGTCCTAGCACTAAGATCTTCTCTTAGTCCCACTAATTTCTCGGGCATGTTTGGTGAGAAGAAGTGACACAGGTGTGGTTCCTTTATCCCTATATCCTATTGAAGATTCTTTGCCTTATACCTGTTAGTCTGTGTCTGTCAAAATTCTGAGAATTTGATGTTTTGGACACCTGGACTCCCAGATTGCAAAGGCCAATCTTGTTACAGCAACATCCTCATGCCCCTAAGGTAGTTCTTAAGGACCATTTTATCAGGGGATTATTACCAAAGAACGAGTTGCAGCTTTATAATTAATATGTATTTTCTTTGAACAAGTCAAACAAAAGTAAGTACATGGTCCTTAAGGGGGCAGCTTACATAGACATAGGGAGCCCTGGTGGCGCAGTGGTTAAATGCCAGCACTGCAACCACAAGGTTGTGAGTTCGATCCTGCCAGGCTCCAAGGTTGACTCAGCCTTCCATCCTTTCACAGGTCGGTAAAATGAGTACCCAGCTTGTTGGGGGCAATTAGCTAAAATACACTGTAAACCGCTTAGATAACACTAGTTGATAGGCGGTATAGAAATAAATGCTATATATTATACAGTCTAGGCACACTTGATACATGTGATAACTGAAGACCCTGTCAGAGCTGCTGCTGATGAGCAGCAGCTGTTGGTCCCTGGGGCTCTGGCTGGGGATGAGTCCTGCAGCTTAAGAGCTCCCCCTGCTGCCATGGACCAGGCGCAGACGTCCCTCTGCCTGCTCCTTTAGAGCAACAGGGATCCGATTCTGTGCCTGCTCCTTTGGAGCAACAAGGATCTGATTCTGAAGAGTTTCTGGAGCCTGGTTCAATAAGCCCCCAATGAAGGTGGAGACTCAAGAGGGCTGTGCAAAGGGAGGCTTCCTTGGCTAAGTTTAAGAAGCAGTGACCAAACACACCTGTGCCTGGGGCTATATAACTACCTGCCTGGAAGCTTCTCTTTGCTTGTGGCAAACTTCTTACAAGCCCTCCTCTTACCTGTACCTTGCTCCCAGCACCCAGTTCCTAATACCTTGAATTGATCTCTGGAATCTTGATCCTTGGCTTTGGAACTCTGACTACGGCTTTGCTTGGTGCTCTGGTAGAAGAACTTCCTTGAGTAAGTGCTTGCTTGTCTCTTCCCGGCTGGACTTTGCTGGCTCTCCCACTCTCTTCTCCAGGCTGGCTCCCCACCCAGGTCTCTGACCTTGACAATACATGTACTACAATACATACCAAGACTCCCAGCTATGGCACAGCTCCTAGAATACATTTAAATCTGTTTCTACAACAGCTTTGGTTTGAGTATCCAATAATCACAATATCAAGAAATGAACACTGCTTGTAGGAGCTCAGGTTGTCAGCTATTGCCTTCTGCTGCAGCAGCCTAGATGTGGAACAGCTTTTTAAGAGCAAAATCTGGTAGGTTGCCGCCCAGGGATTTTGGCTTTTATATCATTTCCAACTTCTATCTATTCTATCAGAAACAGATTTCACTGAAGGGAGATTTATATGAGGCCACTTTAGAACCAGTCACCTGACATTGTCACTAACCAGTGTTTCCTGGCTGCCTGGTACCAAGTGATTCCACTGGCCATGAGACACTGGCAACACTTTCATACCTATGCAATATATCTTTTGGTGGTTTCATTATATGGCTATTTGTTTATACTGTCTCTCTCACACTATTTTTTCACTTACCCCTTAATTTGAAGTTTGATTGGCTTTATGCCTAGAACAAGCTGGTAAGCTGCCTGCAGCAATCTTAATATTTTGCTGTCTAATACACAGTGACTGTACTTTCTACTGTATCATCGCATGTTTCGTTTTCATCTTCAGCATGGTGGTTTCAGGGACATAAATTTGGCTAAATATGTAAAGAAGTCTAGCCTCCAGCCTATAATACAAAGGAGAGGGCCTTCTCAGGGTTTGTTCCCACACTTTGGAACTCCTTCCCTAGGGAGGCTAGATTGCCTCAGTCATTGCTATTTCTTTTGCCAGGAAGTCCCCCCCCCCATTTTGTCAGGCTTTTAGAAATGTGCTATAGTGGATTATAATTGTGTGCTGTCATGTTGATTTTTAGCATCACTTTTTAATTGATTTTTAAACAGCTTTAATTCTATGGATTGTTTAATTGCATTTTAAAATGATTTTTACATATTTTATTGTTTTTGTATGTATTTTAATTTGCATTGGTTTTAATATTTTATAACCCACTGTGAATCCTGCTACTGCTGCTATGGATGATGGTGTTTATGGTGATGAATAGGTTGTGTGTTGACATAAGGCACTGACCTGTTGCTAGGCTGTAGGGTATATATAACAAAACAGGGATATCAGAAGCAGGATAATACTTATATGAATACAAGAAGTATAACTATACCAGTAGGTTTTAAGTTGGAAGCAAGGACTAGTGGAACCAGGCTTCAGCAGAGCTATCTTACACCGAAGTAGCAATGTCTCAATACACCACACTGTTCTTGTTAAAAACAAGTGGACATAATAGTTAAACTTTACCCAGAATTAAGACTCAGACATAAATGAGAAGATATCTAACCATGAAGTTCCTCATTCTTTCTGTATGTTTGAAAAGTAAATTTGTTGCAAACCACACAAAAAACAGCCAGCTGGGAGTTTCACGCTTTGCATGTTTCTCATTCGTACGTTCTGAGGTCACACTAAGCTGAGGAATGCCTGGCCATTCATTTGTTGTTGCCCCTCTGATCAGTCTTCACAACATAGCCAGTGGTGAGGTATTATGGGAGTTACAGATGAACAACATTTGGAGGACTACACTTTCTCTGTCCATGAAATAAAATGTGGTAGTTGGATGTGTAGTCTTCTGTTACTAAGGCCCTTTCCACACGGCATGGCTGCCCTGCAGCTGGGACACGATGGCAGTGCTTCACTGGTCATACTGCACGACATCATTGTGGTCCTGCTGCCATCTTGTCCCCACATGTTGTGTGAGTGTGGTGTTTGTAAAATGGAAAAAATCCATTTTACACCTACTGTTGCACTGTGCTGCCATCTTTCCTGGGCATACCTAAGGGCGGAAGCATGCTAGCAATACCTCCCTCCCCAGCACAGCAATAGCAAGTGCCTGGCTGTGCTGCAGAACGGAAGAGGCAGGGCCGGAGGGCTCCCCCCCACAGCGACCAGATGAGGTGTGGAGGGGAGCATTCCTGGCACACTTTCCTTCCCTGCCGAGGCTGCAATGAAAGGACTTCGCTGAGCCCTGTTGTGTGGAAAGAGCCTAAAAGACAGCTTTCTTATGTATTATAGGGCTGAAATCTTTTCTGTCATCTAGTCATTGGAGCATTTTTCTGTGTTAACAGCTGTCCTAGAAATCAGTATCTGTTGGTGAAAATGAATTGCTCTGTTCTGTCCTTTGACATCCCACAATAGCAATACTTTACTTGCTCATAGATCAGGGCCATTGGGAATAATATCTCATCAGGAAGACAAATGTTTTCCACCTTGGCTTTATAGGATGGTTGTGCAACCAATGTCCCACCATATTGTGTTGAATACCAGCTTCCACCAACCCTTGATAGCCTGTATCATGGTCTAGTGTGATAGTACTTGTAGTTCAGACATATTGGAGAGCCACAGCTTCCCCACAGATTCTCTAAGACTGACCAGACATCAAAGCTAGGTGCAATCAGATTGTTAGGGCTTGATCTAGGTGTTATTGTGCTTCCCAAAAGCAGGCTGGGATTTCAGACAAGTGGAGGAAAAGTAAGTCAAGCCCAGAAGGTGTGGGAGAAAAGGAGGACCGTAAAAGAAGGCTAGGATTGGAAATCTTGACCCATTTTAAATAGAGTATAAAGGTTTAATTCTTTCCACCACCTTTCTGCCAATAATGTAGCTTTTGCTTTTATTTGTCTCTAGCTGCTGTGCTCGTTTTCTTTTTAAATGGTTTTATTTTATTTTGTTTTAAATTGCTGTACTTTGGCTTTCAGGAGCTAGTGATACTAAAAGCAATAGTTTTAATAGTTTTAAAGAAGTAAAGCTCAAACAGAAGCTCTTTTACAAACTGTTCAAGTGGGAGTGGAAACACATCAAAGTGTAATCACAACTGACACAAACAAGCACAGACCAGTGAAGGAGGCCTTTCCTAGTGTGAAATATTAGGCAGAGGCAAGGGTACTGCCTGACAATCTCCTCTGTAAAACACCCCACCTAATGCCTACCTATATGCTCACAGTCTCACATCAAAAGCCTATTTCTCCTGGGTAATCAATCAGTCTGCCACACTGATCTTCCCCAAGTCCTGAGGTTTAAAGAAGTGCATATAGTACAGACTAATCTACAGTGGTCCTCCAGTCCAGCCCCATGAGCCAAGAACCCTTCCCTCTTTCACAAAAATTGTGTCCCTTTGGAGCTCATCGTTCCAAACCTATTGTGACCACTTGTTTAAACAGCACACACCTGATTCTCCTTGAGTGTTCAGACAGCATCAATTCAGAATAGGCATAGGGTTAGCCTGTGCCTACAGGTAGCAAGTGCCAAGAAAGAAAGGCTATAGTAGGGAACAGTAGTAGAGTCAAGCTAGTTTGGGCCATACACAGTCAACAAGTGATATATACAGCTTGAACAAAGGCACAGTAGGAAGGTCTTAGCCATTCCAGAGAAGCCATTCCTCACAACAACAGAAGCCAGAAAGGAAAGACAAAGAGACATACACCATAAGCTAGTCCAGAGGTTAAGAATCCAAATAAAACAATGAACAGGAAGAGCACAAAATCAGGGAGAATAAAAAAGTTGTTAACAATAAAAACTTCCAGCAGCTGCTCTAGGTTGTATAGCCGTACCTTAAGATTACAGGGTCATGATTGTTTAGTGTTTTCTATTTAAGAGGCATTGGCTCATTCACCTCTGTTCTTTGTCCTGATGAAGTTGCACAAAAGATGGCATGTCTCTTCAGTGTCTCAGAACTCTGGCTGAGGTGATGCTGCTGAAGTTCCTCATCAGCTGCATCAGCACTAGCTGCTCAGATTTGGGCGGGGGGGTCTCAGCCGGAGCCAGAGGAATTCTGATTCCTCTGCATTAGATTGCTCAGATTCTATGGACTGAGTTATGACCAAGGTAGCCTCTTTTTTTTCAGTATACCAACCAGAAAACAAATTGAGTACAATTTTCCTATCTGGCTCCAAGTGACCACTGAAGCTTGCGCTAAGTCCCAGAAGTGGATTAGCTGAGCTGGCATGCGATGTCAGGGTGGGAGAGCTTCAATAGCTTCCCAGGCTCTGCTCCTGACACCTAACTTTAATGATGCAACCATACATCATCACTTTCAGTTATCTTCTTCTTCCAGAGGGTAGCAACCCTTTCCCAAATCTCTCAGCAACCCCAAGTAGCCACATGGGGCTGGAAGGGAATTCCAATTAAAGTACCATTGACAAATGTTAATAATAGAGGTCTTATTAAATCAGAGACATCACCTTCTTTCAGATTTCCTCATCAGAGAGCGAAAGACAGTGATGCTTCTCTTAGACTGATACTTAAGTAGACTATGTGATACAACTGTCCTCCACAATAAGCTCACAGTAGACTTGCTGTGGAGTTTGTTTCTTTCTTTAATTTGCAATAGGATCTTGGAGTTGGAGGTGGACATCCAAGAAAGGCAGGATTTCATATCTGGCACTTTATGTTGGAAAATCTTGCTTAGTGAAGCATTCTCTATATTTCCATCTCCTGTTTGTTACTAGGGCAATGGGGCTTTAGATAGTAAAGCTTCCCTGCATGCCTTTTCCTTGTACATGTTTTCTCTAGAATTTTTGCTCAATTACTAAATTGTAATGCATGGTGATCAATGTATCCGTCCATCCAAGCATAGGACCATGGAACCTTCCAGGTATGTCTGCAATCACATAGAAGATTCCTCCTTCCTCCTCTCTCCCCTCTCTCTCTGTCTTCCTTCCTCAAAATGGTGAGTGCCAGCTATCCTGACTGCTGAGCTGCTCCTACACCTCAAACTCTACCCTAGGTAGGCAATGTACGTATATATGTTTTGCTTATACTTTTCAATGTAATCAGTAAAGTTTTTCTTAAGTAATTTGCATACTGCCTGAGTGCTTTATTTTGCCACAGCTAGTCTCAAAGATACATAAGAGATTCCCACGCTTTCATTTGTGAACTCTGGTAAAGGAGACTGAGCCCATTTCTGCACTAGATTGTTATAGTGCCCTCCCTAAACCGCAAACCCCAGGATTCTATAGGATGTAGAAAGCGGAATAATAGCACTATAACAGTCTAGTGTGGAAATGGCCACAGTCTTAATTGAATCAGTCTTCATCTTTCACAGAAAAGGGGATAACATACTAGGAATTTACTCCTAAGGCTTACTTACATGAAAATCCAAATATCCCTTTCCTTCTACTCTGCTTCTTGGTGCGGCTAGATTAAACACTGGCAAGGGTTGAATTATATTTATCAAAACAAGGCCAAGTGAAGAAAGACCCTTTTGACCTATTTTTTTAACCTTTTTACCTATTTTTACCTGTTAGATTCTCTAGTGTATTCACCTTCTGTGCTATAGCCAAGAAAAGACACTAACTTAATCATTCGCCTTTCTCACTTGTTTTAATTACTGTTGTCATTTTACTTGTAATGTTTATACGGTACCATCAATAGGGACAGAATGCAGCCAAGGGAACAGAAAAGCAGAGCAGATTATTGCCAGGTAAATAACTCAATGACAGAAAGAATATGTTGAAGAAACATAGTTATTACCATTTCTCAGAGTGAAGCAACTGTTTCAGAGCTAGGTGGATCCCTGGCAAGCCATGGTAGCATTGGTGGAGCCTGGAGTATGCGGGGGGGGGGGGGAGGAGGGGACAGGCCTACAGCATGGGGGCAGGACTACTCTGTGTGGGGGTGTGGCTGAGTGCGTGGGGTGTGGCCACAGTGCGCAGAGGCTTGGCCAGGATGCACGGGGGCATGGCTGTGGGTTCAGCCACCCCAAAAACATTGCCACACGAGACGAATTGTCCCCATTGCCCCCCCATCCCTACATGACTGCATGGCAGTAACCCCCTCAACAGTTCCTCTGGACTGCCTCTGAGACAGTCTCTCCATTTAGAAGGTAGAGCTATATATGGCCTCCTAAACTAGATTGTTGCTGTCTGCTGCTCATACCATCATCAATATTAGAGTAGTGCTCAGCATCAACTCCTGTCAACTTCTGTACATGAGATGAGGGTGCCATCTTGACCTTTATATCTTAGGACAACTCAGAGAACAAAGGAGAGAAAGAAATGAAATATAACATCAAGCCTAGATGCTAGAATAGATGCTGTGTAGTAAGTGGATGAGAGCTCACATGGTGTAGTGGGTTGAGCATTGGACTAAGATATTTGGGAGACCAGGGTTTGAATCGTGGTTCAGCCATGGAAACCCAGTGTATGACCTTCATCAAGTCACACTCTCTCAGCCTCAGAGGAAGGCAACAGCAAACCTCTTCTGAATCCATGATAGGGTTGCCTTATGGTCACCATAAGTTGGAAATGACTTGAAGGCACACAACAACAGCAGCAGCAATAACAACAAGAAGGACCTAGATGCTGTTATCACCGTGAACTGGCCTGGCCTTTGGTAACCTTTAGATATCATTTTGATATCATAATTCAGCCCTGCTCTGCCACCAGCCAAGTGTTTGTGAGGCCACCGAACAAGCACGAAGCTAGGCATGGCTATCATTTGCTGAGTCATATTTTGTTTACACCAAAGAAAGCCAGATACTACCAGATCTGCTTTAGGGGACCTCCCGAAACAAACACCTTCATTATAGATGCATACTAAAACAAAGAGACCTCTGCCCCGAGAGGGCACGCTGGCAAGCTAAGTGCTTAACTGCCAAGCTAGCCGCAACTACATACTGGCCATACTATTGTCATATCGGTCTATAACTCAATCATGTAAATTCTGACCTTTCGGAGACATTGTCTCCAGTCCAAAACTCATTGTTTTTGCTCAAGACCAGACTAGCCCACGGTCATTCCTTCCCCTATAAAAATCCCCAGTTCTGAGAGCTCTTCGGATCTCTCACTGGAACACTCGGACTTGCGTTCGGACTGCTCTCCTGCCTTGCTGCCTTTTCGTTCTGCGAGCTCCCCTCAGCCACTGCACCGAGCCCTCCTGCCCTCCATTGGATCCCTCAGGACTGCGAGATTGGTGACGTATCACTCATTCCCCCAAAGCTCTATTTCCTATTTCCAGTTAGCAAGTGTGTTTGTGTTTTTCTTAATAATTGTTTAATAAATATCATTGCTGCTCACTGACCCGACGCTGTATACATAGGGTGAAAGATCCCTGCTATGCTGCCCTGCCTCTCGTTAGTTAAGAGAGTGCTCCGGCTAATTTCCCCATCTTTGCTTGTTGTGGTTTGGTTTTTTGGGTGCCCCTCATGGGATCCCCAAGTCACAAGGTAACAACGCAAAAAACTGATGTTGGCTTCATTATTTCTCAGTTTGTTGAAATCCAAATATAATGTTCTATGACTTTGAGTCAAATAACTGGTCCATCATTCTAGCCCAGTATTGTCAAGAATAAGTGGCAAAACATGAACAGACTCAGTATGTCTGTGGGTGTGAAATGGAGTCAAGAAATGAAGGATATAATCTGAAATGTTTGAATCTATTGTGACTGAGATGATAAGTAAGGTGGTTGTCAACAGAATAAAGATTCTACTGACTTTGTTTCACTTTGTACAAATACTGTCTTCTTGGATTCATCAACCAGTGCTATGATACAGACTTTCCTCATCCCCTTGTATCAGGTAAATGAAGTTGCAAATCTCATATGTAAGACTGTCAATCTTAATGGGTAAGTGAAGACAGGAATGAATGTGTGGCATATTTTTCCTTAATGTGTTTGCCCCTAGGTAATTTTCTGAACTCTCCACACAGATGTTTTAAATATGATATGCCCTTTCTGCCAGGATGCTTGATACAAATTTCCCTCAGAAATGTACTAATTTAGAGAAAGCAATGTTTTCACTTGAAGGAATTCAGCTCCCACTAAAGCTACAAAACATTTTTAGGTTTTTTTGGTATAATAACTGCAGGAAAGGAGATTGGCTCTGAGAATGGCTAAGCAACTGTTACTTTAGTATATATGCATATCTTTAGTACGTATGCAGACACACACCCACACAATACACACAATATACACAGATTAGATGTAAATGTCCTCCAGATGTGAATAGACTAGAAACTTAGAGGTTCTTTTTCTCCAGATATTCATTTGCAATATAAATCTCCCAAAACATTCTTATCTGTTATGTAAATAAGATGTGGAATTCCAATAGTGTATCAGTGTTCTACAGCAGATGGTGCAGTGAGATTTACCACACCATTACATTTAATGGGATTGAATTCATTTGGATTTCTTGAGGCTTGCACAGTCCTCCTCTGTGCAGCAGTGTTGCCAATGTTCCTGATTATATATGATTTGAGAGAGTGCTTAAAGAAGGAGAAGAAACCTTTTATCTTAGAAATATGTGTGTTTTCTGTCAAAGTCTGAAATGTGTCTACACTGCATTTTTCAAGATTTATATGCCCTTTGAGGAAAAGATATTTAATGAATATGCAACACTGGAGCTGAGGGGAGTCTAACATATTTTATAAATTGCCAATATTCACTTAACTGTTTTCATACCAGTATTTCCAAGATATGATGATGATTGATTACTATTATCATCAATTTCTAAGACTGATTTCAAGGATCACCACTGTAGGCTTTCACCACTAATTCAATACAGTAGAGATGGTACTTTGCATCAGAAATTAAACTCCCAAAGGATTCCATGAAATATTTTTCAATATTCGTTTGTAAGGAAAGTACTACATTCAGCCCTCCACATTTACTAGGATTAGGGGTGCAGGAGCCCCATAAAAGTGGAAAAATCACTGATATTTAAATGTGTGGGTGGGTGGGAAGGGAACTGAGGCATGGTGGGGAGAATGGACACCAAGGACCCAAACCAGGTTAGGGAGAGGAGAGGGAAAGGAGGTGGGTCAACATGGTGGCTCTATACTTGCTCTCTGTTGTACTCATCTCCTTCCTCAGGTATGGGGTTAGACTGGGAGAAGATTTGTGGTGCTGAGAAATTGGGCTCTGAGCCATTCTTAACTGGCCAGACACCTGTTGGTGGAGGCAGAGGAGGACCAGAGATGGGTTTATTAAAGTGCTGTGGAACATGACTGGAACTGCTGAGAATGAAATGTCCCCTGTAAAAGAAGTGCCAGTTTGTGAGGGTAGCAGGGGTTGGTAAAACCCACAAATAATCAAATCCATGAAAGTCAAACCGGCAAATGCACATTTGCATTTGGACTCTTCCAAATATATTAATCATCTTGGCAAATAGCCCATGTCCAAACATGTACAGTCTCAAGCTATGGCCTAATGCAACCTTTGGCCCTCCCGATCTTTTGGACTCCAACATGGAGAGGCCCCAAGCACCATTTCCAATTGTGAAAAAAAATGTGGGGGCTATCAACTTCCTAGCTCACATATTTCCAGAACTAACCTTTTTCTAATGTGTTTTGGATTACTTTACATGACTTGTGAACTTAAGTTAAGTTTTATCTAAGAGATGGACTTGGAAGCCTACAAAAGAAAAAAGCATCATGGATATTGTGTTATGTTAGCTTACCCATAGGATTTAAACAGAAGGAAAAATTTAAAACATGAAAATAACTTATTGTTAGAGTTGATTAGCTGGCTGTAGTTTCCTGGATACAGTAGATTTTCTCCTTTAACACAGTGGGAGTGTGCATGACTTATGCAGGCAAAGCCTACTTTACTAGAGGTTAAATGTGATCAAATCGATTAAACACAAGAGCTTTTATTTTAAAACTATATTCTGTCAAGATCATTTACTAGTTTAAGGCATGTTCTCAGTTTTCACCTTCTTCTGGAGTTTGCCTGGTTTGAAATAGGGAATGATCTTTACTTTCTAAGCTCATTCATTATATGTGTAAAATTTATGGTTTTATTAACTGCAGAGTTTTTGAGATTCACATTGCACTTCAAAGACTCAAAACATAAATGCCTGGAATAAACCCATGGATTTATTTGCCCATTTCCATTTTAATAAAACAACAAGGTTATAAATGAATGTAATTGCGTGTTTTATATGCAGCACAGTCAGCATTCATGAATACTAGAGGTGAGGCCTTCTGCCTCCAAAGACTTTACAGTCTAAAATCTAGCAAGGGAAAACTATACAGATACATAGATTTTATATTTATTGTTTCACCTTGAAATTGACAGTCATTTTCCCTTATGAAGGACTCAGCAACATTCATGAACTTGCATCCCCACACTTTCTGTGAGCCCTGTATGAAATGGATTTTGTGTGTGTGTGCGTGCACGTGCACAAGATATGATGAACAATAGTTACCAGTTATTGTAAGTGTAGTTAATCCTTCAAATCACTGAAGCTTCCTTCATATCTGTCCTCCTCTCTCATGCACTCACACAGAGTGGCAAATATGCTTAGTAAAGCATAAAGTGACTGACATTGCTCATCCTTGGCTGCAGAAATGCATTTGAACACTACTCAAAGGTGTCATAGACCTTATATTTATTGGTCTGAATAAACATTAGTCATGTGAACAGTGAAGCACTGAAGGCTGAACAGTGGTAATTACCATCAGTATAAGGACACTACCATTAAGCACAACAAGTGATTCCCTATTTTTTTCCATGTCAATGAACTTTTCTATTTTTAAACAAGGGGGAAAGAGAAAGGGGGGGGAAACCCCACTGTGTTTTGTTAGTCCAAAGTGCTGAGTCTTGCAAGAGCTGAAACTCTTTGTTTTCTTTTCTGGATGCAGTGAGGTTGCTTCTTTCTTTAGTTAGATGTTCCAGGAAAATTGGCACTGCAGCTGTAAACTTAGTTTATTAAGACCCGTACTTGACTCTCTGCTTTTCATTTGGAATTTGGTGCTTTTGCAATTCTGGAGTTCAAAATGTTGCAACAGCATATAAAAGAACTTGTAACATCACACTGCTTTTCCAGGGCCAGGTGGTTGAGAGTGCCTATAAAACAGAAGTGGGCTAAGCAAACCCCTTAGTCAGCATGGTGTAGTGGTTTGAACATTGGACTAGGACTCTGGAAAACACTCTTTGAGTCTGAGCTAGACTATGAAAAACTATTAGGCTATTTTGGGCAAGTCACACTCTTTCAACTTCAAAGGAAGACAAAGGCAAACCCTCTCTGAACAAATCTGGTGAAGAAAACCCAGTGATATGTTCACTTTAGAGTCACTACATGAAGCGACTTGAAGGCACACAACAACAGTAATGTAAACCTCTCCAGATTTTTTTTAAATATTTCATTTATTTAAGGATTTTTCAATCGCTTCTCAGTTTACCAAGCTCTCGAGGTGATATACGTCAAATAAAAATAAAACAAGTAAAAATACACTTTAAAAACAGGCTGAACCCATTTATTTTTTTAAAAAAAGAACAGAGCACTCACAGTACAATCAGAAAACAGTCTGATAATAAGTACCAAAAGCTGTATGAAACATACACTTTAACAGCCTACTGAAAGCTCAAGAAAGATGGAGCCAGCAAGACTTTTCTTGGTAGAAGGTTCTAGCTGAAGTGCTGCTCCAGAGGAAGTGCTCTCATTGTGTACTCATCAACCTAGCTTTGCAGGGAACACATGACAGACCACTAAGCCTCTGCTGAGATTCTCAAATTCTGAGCAGAGTCATATGAGAGAAGGTGTCCTTTTAGCTATCCTGGCCCCAAGCCATTAGGGTTTGGTAAGTCATAAACAGAACCTTGAATTGAGCTCAGAAACTCATTGTAAGCCAGTGCAGTTGGTAGAAGATTCACAATATGAGGGCTATAAAATGTGCAACAAACAACAATCTAGCCATCACATTTTGTACTTGCTGTATTTTCTGAACACTTTTCAAGGGCAGCCCCAGGTGGAGCAGACAGGAGTAGCAACTCCGTTTTTAAAATAGATTTCACAAGAACTATGCATTTTTAAAATCAAAAAATGCCCCTGTGGCACAGAGACCAACATGGCCACTCTTGGGGTGCTTGCCTCTATCAGGCTCCCTTTCCACAACTTACTGACAGGCCCTGGGAGATCTGAGCCAAAACAGGATAAAGGCCAACAGCATGGCTGCAGGTACAGTAGCTGCTGAAGAAATGGTAGAAGGGGCTTAGTCTGCAGGGCTGGCAGGACTGAGGCCATTTCTGTACTACACTGTTATAGTGCTATTATTCCACTTTCAACATTCTATGGAATTCTTGGATTTGGAGTTCACTGAGGCCAAAGAGCTCTCTGGCTGAGAATTCTAAATGCTCCTCCCTAAACTGCAAGCCCCAGGATTCCATAGGATGTTGAAAGTGGAATAGTAGCACTATAACAGTGTAGTGCAGAAATGGCCTGAGCTAGGAATAAGAGGAGGAACAAAGAGTGAAATGGAGGGATGGAGAGGTGCTTGGAACTGCTGGACTTCAGAGGAAGAGGAGAAGGAGGGCAATGCCCCACTGGGAGGAAAACACATCCCTTAGATTGTGAGGCTGTGGAGAGCGGAAGCCTTAGAAGAAGGAAGGGTGGAAAGACTGAGGTGGATGTGTGAGAGATGCTTTAGGATACCCAAGAGGACTGAGGAGGGGGAGACGGAGAAGAAATCACACTCCTAAGTGGACTTAGAAAAGAGGTGAGACATTAGGCAGCCTGAGGGAAGGAGGTTGCTTTATCATTTTGTTAGAATTTTCGGCTCTAATATATTTTGATTGATAGTCCTTTTTATTTGAGTATTAGCTGGTGAGCCATGCTGATTCCTCTGTTGTGTATAACACTTCTCACCCTGTGATAATAAAGTATAAGTCATCTGCCCTGTTGGTGCCAAGAATCTCAGTACAAGGAATAGATCCACAGGCCAGAGCTGGCTTGACCATTTTACTGGCAGTGGGGGTGCGGGAGAGCAGGATGAGAACTCATTGAAAACAACAACAACAGAAATGAACTCTTCTGGTCACTTCCTAGAGGGAGAGGAAATGTGCCAGTTGATGCAGCATTTCGAAGGTTTTGGGCAGGAAAGTGGGTCCCCTTACCTGGTCTAGTTGCTAACTCTTGCTGTAAAATAATATGCTTCATTAGACGCAACTGGGAAAGAGGGACTGTGCATATACGTGGGATGGTTCTCACTCCAAGGAGGACATTGCTATTTCCATCCCCCCCCCCCGCAGCTCATGTACTTATTTCTTCATCTGTTCTGCCCAGCAAACCTTCCTACTGGAAAAACGTAGCAGAGGCAACAAAAGTGGTGGCAGATGAGGGAAAGGCATGTACATAGCTGTGGGATATTATCATAGGCTATTGCTGCTGGAACCTTACTACAGGAAGGGCAGCTTTGAAAGAACTAGGCAAGATCCTGAAGTGTAAAGACATACAATAGAATACCGAAGTTAGAATTTTCCATGCCGTCTTATTTTCAGTTTCCTTGTGTTGTTGTAAAAGCTGGACAGCGAAGAAACCTGAGAAGAAGAAAATCGACTCATTTGAAATGTTGTGCTGGAGAAGAGCTCTATAGACATGATGGACTGCTAAAAAGACAAATGAATAGATCCTAGAGCAAATGAAGCCTGAATTCTCCCTAGATGACAAAGTGACTAAATTGAGGCTGTTGTACTTTGGACACATCATGAGAAGTCATGACTCACTAGAAAAGCCATTGATGCTGGGTAAGGTAGAAAGCAGTAGCAAAATAGGTAGATTGCATTACAGATGGATAGACTCATTCAAGGAAGGCATAGCCGTGAGTCTGCAAGACCTGAGCAAGGCTGTTTATGACAGTGTGATCTGGAGGTCTGTCATTCATAGGGTTGTCATAAATCAATGTTGACATGATGGCAGTTAACAACATAACAACATCTTTGCTACTTCATTCTGGGACTGTGATAGATGATGGCTCTGAGGACGATGAGCAATTGATTGTGCCAGGAACAATGCCAGTGATTGACCAAACCAGCTTGCAAACATCCCCATCAGTTGAAAGACAAGCGGAGACAGAGTTGCCCCAGCCAGCTCCAGAGGGAGAGGGAACCAGCAGTGATTTGGAGGAATTACAGTCACCTATGGCCCTCAGCCTCCAATCACGGAGGAGACTGAAACAGACAGCTCAGAGGGAAGCTGTGCTGGCTAGATTAAGGAAACAATGACAAGTAACACCTGTTTTCAGTGGCTATTTAAGTCTGTCAGCGTGGCTTGCTGTTTGCTTGTAGCGAATTACTACGCAAGCCTCTTGACCCTTGTGCTCCAGCTCCCTCAACCCCTCTGGACGGACTTTCAGCTTCCTGGACCTTTTAGATTAGACCTTGACTTGGCTTAGCTCATTGTTTCCATTAGTTATTTGTGTTGGACACTTCCGGCTGCTTCCTCTTCCTTCTAGGGCAAGTACCTTCGCCTCCCCTTCTTTGCTGGCAGAGAGGCACAGGCAGGGAATTGGACTCTGACAGGGACATGTCTTCATCTCCTTTAATCCCATCTTTGCAGGGGCAGAGACAGGGCATGTTGAGCATTGGAGCATATTATGCATCAGGGCCATTGTGCAATGGCTACTTTGCCAGATCTGCTTGCACAATGGTCCCTATGGTGTAGTTATGGCTCTGTTCCCCTCTTGACAATAAGGACACTGCACAAGGATGCAATTCAATTTTACATGCTTGTAAATTGGTTTATGGGGATTGGGATTGAAGCAGGTGAAGGGGCATTGTATCTGTTTGTGGAAATTGACTTCTTTTGAAGACTGCTTATAGAAGCATTCACTGATATCAACTTTACAACTGTTTATGCTGATTTGGCTATCCTGACTTGTTTATGGTATTTTCAATTGTACTGTTGATGCTAATATTCTGTGTTAGAATATTATGGTATCTTCTATATATTTATTGTTTGTTTAGACTATATATGACTGTTCTTTCATTCCATGTTGCATTTTTTTCTATACAATCAACAGCATTGGAATACAGTCAAAATTGTCAGCCACCAGCCCTATTGGTGTGTGTGTGTGTGTGTTTAGGCATTACGATCATGGCAGTAGTGTCACAATTGTGACTAATACAGAATTGTTAATACAGAACAATTACGGATAAGTAAATGTAGGTAACTGTTTTCTATACATGATTGCTATTTAGTCACAACTGTGACACAATCATAATTTCCACCATCATCTTCTTAACCATGCATCAGTTGCTTGTGGAGAAGAAGGTCCATTCTGACGGCATTGAGATCATAGGTTAATGATGTTTCCATCATATTTCGGAGAGAAGGTTGGGCCAGGAGAGCTTACTTATTTACATATACTGAACTGAGTGGCTGATATAGAGTACTGGCCAATAAATTTAAAAATGCAAAAAAATCTTTTGACATTAAGCAGTGATAAGCAGAATTTTTAAAATCTAAACGCATAGAATGTCAGTAACAAAAGAGCCAAATGCAGTCTTTCTCACTGATATTCTACCCACACATAGACACCTAGCAGTACACAACATATGAAACACTCATGGTTCCGTCTTGCTGCTCTACAAATCTCACAAGAAGGGTTGGAGTGGTGGACAGATGGGGCCTTGCTAAAATATAGAAACAGCATGAAACAGCTGTGGCCTGTTAGGAACAACAGCTTAGAAAACACGTTTCCCTTTTATTATTATTTAAATAAAAAAGCTGAAACAATGGTGTGCAACTGAATATAGCAGTGCCAAGAGTGCACCCAGATGGGCAGTAATACCAGAATCCTCAGGAGTGCTGGCTATGATATGGCAAAACTGACTTTTCCATTTGTTTGGCAGCATTCAGAAAGCACTAAAAAGCATCTCTATTCAAGCCTAGGATATTCATTTCTTATATTCATGGTATATTCAGCCATTTCTCGTTTCAGCTTAAACTGGCATGAAATATTTGGTCACAAATTGTTTTCTCCCTCCCTCCCCCTACTCTTCAGAAAATCTCTTGGAAGAGAATTATAAAATTAACCAGCATTAAGGTAGCAGCCCTGAGTCTCATAAACATATAAGGACATAACCAGTGTTCTATTTTATTGGTTGATGGACATTTTCAAAACTATCTCTAACTGCAAACATGTTTTTCTATTTTTGTGTTGAGCATACCTCTTAAATTTGTATTTCTTTTTTGGGCACTGATTGCCAGAAGAGACATGTCACACCCAATCATTTGTATAAAATGCTATTATATTTACAATATATATTTTGCTTCAGTACTCAAGGGCAGACATCTTTTGGAATCAGGGTGCCAGTTATACTCATATATGAGGAAACAGCATTCCCTGGGAGTAATGTGCAGCTGGTGCTATTGACCTGCTATTTATGAGATATAACAGACTCAGTACCACATATGGAACTGGGTTGGACGAACAACCATGAAAAATATTTGCCAGAATTCAGTATCAGGGATACGCAACTTGGAATTGCACATCTGTGACTGATCTGTGTTCATGATCAATACATAATCATGGTTGTGATACTTGCCACCATTGTAACTGTTCCCCAAACATACTTTGCTGGGCAAAAGAAAAGAAAGAGGTCCATTCTGCTGGTGATCAGGGTGAAGATGGTTGTAATTTCCACCACACTCCCACTAATGAGCAAGACTTTGACAAGGAATTGTGACAGGATTCCTCCTTTTGACTGTTGCAACCTCACTCGCTGGCAAGAGCAGGATGGAAACATCAACAACCCATGCACCAATCAGCAGCAGAACAAACCTCATTGTCTCAGTAAGGTGAAGTAGGTTAGGGAAGTCAGGTTGGGAAATGTTACTCAGTTATGCAAACATAACTAAGTAGCTGAAGATCTCCAGTGAAGATGGCAGAGTGAAAGGTTACCTTCTCGTAGCTTGGCAGAGAAAGAGATGTAACACATGGTGTTTACCAGTCCAAAATAAGTGGGGGGATCAGTGATAGTTGCCCCCTAGACAAAGGGGAAAACAGAGGATTGCTGAAAGGTATCCTGGACTCCCCTTCTGACATTTTGGAACACCACATGAATGGCAATCACCCAGAAGGAAAGGAAGGAGCCTTCTGTTGGGTCTATAGATTAAAACTCTGCCTAGTCTCACTGCTTACATCAAAAAGGTATTTAAACAAAGTGATGTCCTAAAGTGGGTGCAACTTGTAACTTTTACAGCAGATGCCTTCCTGTGTGACCAAGGAACTGTGAGAAACCAACTCAGCTTTGTTTTAAAGTAAAGGACATTTTTTAGCTATAAAATGAACTGCAAAATGCAAGAATTAAGAGGGCTGTAGGACTGTTGGATTTCAATAAATAAGGGCACAGACTGTAAAATGTTGGCTCAAGACTGTATAAAATGGGTTTTTTTAAGAGAAAGAAAAGTTTGTTTACCTCAGAGTGAGATAACAGGGAGTCCATTTCCTGGGAATGTAAAGTAAAACTCAGCCAGACTGTCTTGTGTATGTGATGGTATGCTGTAAATACAGGCTGCATAGAGAAAGTTGAGCAAAGACTCACACCTGATGGCCAAAGGAAATCGTTGCAGCCAAGGGGATTTTTATTTTTATTTTTTTCTGAGATGCCTTTTAAAATTGCCCTCTTCCGCTCCCAACAAGTGGATTTAGAATGTTCATAAATTCTAATACAAGATCCAAAGTGAAAAGAGAAGGAAGCAAATGATCTCTAGAGCTACCATCTAAATTAACAAATATGGCACTGAAGAATTTCAATACTTAAAGACACAAATAAACTAGATGAGAATACAGATCACCTAGATGGGTAGGGATCTAGTGACAGAAATTAAGGAAGAGATGAAAGAGATAAAATCAGAGATGAAAGAAATGAATTAGTCTATATCACAGATGGAATGGGAAAGAAAAGATTCAGAATTTCGAACAGAAAACACAGAAGTTGGAGACTACATCAGAGAGTCCAACTAAAGAGCATGAACATGATTTAGGTGTTTTTTGCTTTAATGGAAGAACAGGAAACGGGAAACAGAATAATGTAACAAAGAATAAAGAATAAAGTAATGAAAACATCTGAAAAAGAATGGTGGAGGTCATTGCAAACCTGTAGGAGAAATTGGAGAAAGATAAAGATTTGGAACTTGAACATGTGTGCTTTGTTTTTTTGTTCCTGGCCAAGCAAAGAAATTTATCTAGAGATGTGATTGTTTATTTTGTCCAAAAGCAGACGTGAGATCAAGTGTTACAATGCCACTTTGAGAATAGAATGAAGCTTAGTGAGGGTGAAATAATGGTATTTAAGGAATACTGTGCAAGAGAAGGGAGTATATCTTTTTGACTGTTACGTTAAAGCAAAACAAGATCCCATTTAGGTAGGAGTGCCTAGAAAGCATGTCTTTTAATTTTATGCAAAGAAGGTTTTTAGTGAACATCATACAAAAGACCAAAGATTTTTCACAGACATTCAAAAAGAATCACTCAGGACAATGAGAAGAAGGAAGAAGTCCAAGAACAGACTCAGATCAAGATTTAGCTAAGGACAAATACAAGAAATTGGTCAGAGAAGAGGATGAAAAGAGAGGTGCAACCAGTATGACTTACCAAAATTCTCTCCCTGATATGGAGTTGAGATATATGAAATGGAATATAAGAGGCCTTAATGCACCCCATAAAAAGGCTAAAATCATTCACTATTTGAAAAAGGTTGAAACAAGATGTGATCTATATCCAGGAAACACATGTAAGGAAAGAGCATTTACATTATCTCAAATTAAGCAAGGACTTTATTGCAGAGCCATCTAAGAAGAAAACTGGAGTTGTTGTATGTGAATCTTAATTTGCCACCTGAAATTGTATTTGAAAATCAAGAGGTATGTGATGTTACACCCCAGAGTAACCCTAAGAGAGGGCCCCTGAATTGGCATGACTTCCCCCATATTGGATATTGGTTAGCAAAGGTCAGTCACAGTTAAAACAGCCTTGGCATTGAATGGGAAATCCTTAACACTACACTCTCTCCCTCTGCTGAATGGGAACGTAGACAACGTCCTTTAGGCTAAAAAACTGACCTATTGTTCCAAGTCACGTATCTCTAGGTAGGCAATAGACTCACTCCTGGACACTATCACACCCCAAGCTACGCTGATGAACTGTGCGTAGCCAAACAAACAACACCTATCAATTTGGAATTTTAAGCCTATCAATCCCCTGGACATTCCCAGGAAAAACAATACCGAGGAGGGGTCGTGATATTTGCCTAACATTATATTCCGCAATCATCACCCATTAACTCCACTTTGCTAGCTGATACCTGGCCTGAGAACAGAAATTGGCTATAAAAATCCTCACTTTTTGAACCTCTTCAGAGTGCCTCCCAGACCAGACAAGGGCCTGTTCACTGCTATCGAGGTGTCCCACTCAAGCCTCTCAGATGCTGCTGTGAGCTAAACGCGACTCGCGTCTCTGATCCTCCTTGAACTCTGCTGCGGCCAGCCTTCCAGCCCCGGGATCCAGCCTCCCCTTGGTGCTTTACACCGAGCCTCCACTGATCTTCTTACTCTCCAAGAAGCCTAGACTAAGGTCCATATGCCCTCTCTCCCAACTGCCTCTTATTTCCAACTTCCTTTCTATAGCCCTTGCGTGATTGTGAGATTATTGGTTAATGTGTGTTGTGACTTTCTCTGTTAGTTTGAATAAAATTACTTTAGATCATTTCTCTGACTCCTGGGTGGTTCTTACCCCATAGACATAGGGTTAAAGATCCCTTGCCCTGACCTCTCGCAAGCCTTGAGTTTCTCTGTTAATTCCCCTAGTTTGAAGCCTGTTTGGGTGTCCTCGAGATACCCCCAATTTTCAGGGTAACAGTGAGAGTTAGGTGGATAATTGTGAAACCAAAATATTAGTGGTTTATGCCCCTACAGATAACAAGAGATGTTTATGAGAAGCTCATGGACAAATTTATGAGTTACTCATTTGAGTCTTGGATGGGATACTGCTCACCCAAATTATACTTCAGATACTTCAGAGACAGCTTTAAGTGATGACAGTAGGAGAACCTGAGAAGTTACACTTTGTGAAGCAGAAGAACTTTGAGTTTGCAGATAAACCTGGAAGGTGGCTGAGTTTTAAACTGAGAAAAGAAAGAGAGAAAAAAGCTTATTCTGAGGGTACAAAAAGGAAATGAGGTAGTTAGTGATAATGTTAATATTAGTCATTTTATCATTATTATTCTTCATTATATGAGAAACATAACGTCTCACCAAGAAGATTGATGACTACATAGATAAGCAAAATCTTTCAGAGGCTTTGGAATTTTAAAAAAACTGATGATAAATGCACCTATCAGAGCATTTGAAATTACTGAAACCATAAAGAAGACTGAAGCCATTTCTCCACTACACTGTTATAGTGCTATTATTCCCCTTTCAACATCCTATGGAATCCTGGGATTTGCAGTTTAGGGAGGGGCACTTAAAATTCTCAGCCAGAGAGCTCTTTGGCCTCAGTAAACTACAAACCCCAGAATTCCACAGGCTGTTGAAAGTGAAATAATAGCACTATAACAGTGTAGTGTGGAAATGGCCTAAGTCTTGCAAAAATCCAGGTCTAAATGGCATATTGGCAGGCTATGGTAAATATTTTGAAGAGTAGTTATTTGTGCCTCTACAGAAATTATTGAATTCAATATTATGGACTAGAAAGATTCATGAGACTTGGAAGGAGGCATCAATTGTTTTAATTCCCAAAGAAAACCAAGATTTGACAATGACAAAAAACTATAGACCTATTTCATTATTGGATAATTACTATACTATACTATATTGTTTATTACGGTCCATAGACCCAATAATACAGCAAACATACAAACATATAAAATACATAAGAGATTTATAATCAAATAAAAGCACATCGTATACTTGGACAAAATGCAAATACAAAATGTAAAAACATTATTTGATAATGATTATAAATGTTTACAACAATTTTAACAGAAAGACAGAAAAAAAATTTAGAAGATTTTATTCATCAAGATCAAGCTGAAAAGACAATTACAGGACAATACTAGATGTGTAGTGGATATCCTGGAATATTTAGGTAATCATAACGAGAAACAGGCTGCACTTTTTTTTTTTTTTTAGTGCTGAAAAAGCTTTTTATAATTTGAATTGGGACATTTTGTGCAGAGTTCTAGAGAAGATGAGATTTGGAGGTAACTTTATTGTATGGTTTAAAACAATTTACAATGTACAGAAAGCAAAGATTTTGGTTAATGGTGAATTGTATACGCCATATTACATTCAAAAAGGTAGTAAGCAAGGATTGTCCACATTCATCCCTACTGTTTTAGTCCTTGAGGTATTAAACAGAACAATATGACAAGCTGAAAGAATAAAGGGTATAAGGATAAAAAAAAAAGAAGTCTATAAGTTAAGAGCTTAGTGTTTGTACATGTGTGTGTAAAATTCTAGAGAACGTACTGAAATTTTGTTAAAGGGATTAAAATAGTTTGAAGACATGACTGGATTTAAGATAAAGAAAAAAATGATGATGAAATGGTTGAATATGACAGATACCACTATTTGATAAGTTGGGATTTAAAATTGAGGAAAAGATGAAATACTTGGTCATTATGATGACAAACATAAATGGTATGTAGTTGAAGAATAATTACATTAAAACTTGGAATGATATTAAGAAAGATTTGCAAAGATGAGCGATAGTTTTCAATTTATAGTATAACTGAATATGAGACAGTTACAGATCCATAATTCTAGGTTACAAATCTGTAATTGCAATACATGATGCCAGCCCTTATAACTTGAGCAATAAATTTTATTCAAGATTGGGGTGTACAACCTCTGCAGCTTCCATGTTTTTGTGTGGTTGCTGTGTGTTTTTAAGTAATTTCTGACTTATGGTGACCCTAAGGCAAACCTATTATGGGATTTCTGGAACTGAGAGTATGCAATGCATCCAAGGTTATCCTGTCGGTTTACATGGCCAAACAAAGAATCAAACCCTGGTCTCTAGAATCTAGCAGTTTAATTTGATCCTTGCAACAAAGTTATCTCCCTCTCTCTCTCTCTCTCTCTCTCTCTCTCTCTCTCTCCCCCCTCCCTTTCCCTCTCTCCTTCTCTCCCTCTCTCAGACAAACTCTGCAAGCATCCAAAGAACTGTGCAACTTTCTCCATAATCCATAATGTCTTTAGATTTTTTTCTTAAATGTTGCTTCTTCAGTGTCACTTGGCAAACTGATTTTGAAATTTAGGGAGTTCTTAAAATATATTGGGACATAGTTCAACAGGTCAGCCTGTAAAAGGGGTAGCAATGAAATATGGAGTGTTTATTGCATAAACATAGGTAGTTCTTTGAATCCCAGTTTATCTTACTCTAATAACAAGAACACAGGTTACTATTTTTCTCTTTGTTTTAGAAACTTCCATAGGAATATCATTTTTGATACCATAAGCCATAAATAGATTAAATAAAGAAATACATGGCCTTTAAAATCTGAATTCTTTGGCCAAACTGCCAAATGCCATTCATTCTCTCAAAGACAGTGGCTGAGATGCAGTGTGTAATGTTTTGCCAACTATTTGTCTACCAGCATCACTTTTAGTGTCTTCACAGTTTGCCTTGCCAACTCTGCATAAATCCTGACTATGACTGATATAATAAAGCAGCACGTAAAATAAGAGTAATGATAGATTTATTTTTATTTATTTACATCTATTAGAAAATGTCTTGACAGACTTGCTCATTAGTTTTCTGCTTTCACAAGGAAAAGATAATTTACACTTTTAAAGATATTAGTCTCCTGTGCATTGTTTTTCTCCATTTGGTACCCACAGTTCTTCCCTGCTAAACACTTGAGTGCTTGCAATCAGCACACAATGACACTCAGTAATAACAAGTGAATGACAAACACTACTCTGTAATGTTGTGCTACACTATACATAACACCACATTATACTAGCAGTATGGAACAGCTTTGTTATACAGAGGTTTGCATCTGTTTTTCTTTTCCCTTTGGTACATCTGTTATGGAGCATATTCCCTGCTGAGTACGATGAAATCTCTTTCCATACCTTTCCAGCTCCAAAATTTAAACCAAACCCAAATTCACATTCTGGAGTCTGACTTAAAAAATTCCTGATGTGGTCTCCAGAAAATATAATCTTGTGTTGTTCTTTTTGTTACGCTAATCATTACTTGTTGTGGCATGGTTGACCTCAGATGACAATTGCTATGGTTATTGCCATGTCCTGCTCTAAGGCTAATATAAGCAACCTGGTACTTTCCAGAAGTCACTGAATTGTAACTCGAACAACCTCTTATCACTGGTGATGCTGGCTGGGGTATATGGGATGAATAGTGCAGAACAAATAAAGGGCACTAGCTTGCCTGAGGTCAGGAGTAGACACCACACAGTCTTTAGGCCTCAGGTATTCCCCATTAGTGCAGTATCAATTTTCTTGTCCAGTTGATGCTAAAATCACATCACTGAAAATCAGCAGCACCAGCATCTCTGAGTAACTGAAGAAAAACACTGTAACAAAACCTGCCAGTAAAAGCTACTTCCCACTGCTTTCCTTCCTTCCTTCCTTCCTTCCTTCCTTCCTTCCTTCCTTCCTTCCTCCTTTCTAGGTACCATGAGGAGTCATCATAGTTGTCACTGCAATTCAGTAGCAGCTGTAGCAAATTGCCTAGTAAGAAACTGATAATAATACAGCCCTAGTGGTTCAAGGGGGGTCCAATACGTCCCTCTCATCCCTCTCACTTATATATCAGGACAACTAGCTCCATTCTTGATAGTGTATCCTCCCCAATGCACAACTTTTCCTTGTAGAAACAAAAGAGTAATCATTTATTGGATCTATTTCAAAAGTTGTTGGAAGTAAAGATAGGAGTAACCACACCTACTATGTGCTACAGGGTGAGGGGGACAACAGAGGTAGAAACAGGTAGTGATAGTTCCCTAATAGGTTTGGACTATCAACTCTTTTATTCCCTCACTTTTATGCTGAGATTTACAGATAATAGAGATGGAAAGAATATTTGAAAATATTCAAGAAATGGTCAAAGAACAGGTTTCTTAGATATCAGGAAACCCTGACTTAGGGAATGCTAGATAAGTGAATTTGGGATATCAGTTTTTTATGAAATGCCAATCTGCTTCTCCATCATTCAGCAAATGTGTTCCTACCAAAAACCCTGTTCTTCCAAGCTTGAAAAGAATCCTGGATGAAGAAACAACGTGAACAAGCAGAGCTGAAGCATTCTTGGTGTACCAGCAGCTGTCCTTACAGTAGTTTCAAGGAGTGGTTATTATGGGACTAAAGATTAATTTGAACTTTAGACAGTAAGGTCAGTGTTGTTATTCCTTCTTTTTTATGATGTAGTCCTTTTCCTCTCACTTGAATATGCTGCAGTCAAAAACAGTCTGCTCATCTTTCATGGGGAAGATTTCTTGTTATTATGTTCTTGAAAGGACATTCTGTCCTCGAGTCAAATTTGTTAAACTTATACAGCATTTCATTAGTTCCTGCCATTTCCCATTTCCAGCTCTTTGAATTGTAGAATGGCATTCAATTGAATTTCTATTTGGATTTCTTCCACAACTGAGTGCAGCACATGTAACAGCAAAATTGGAATTTTTCCCCCATGGCTTCCTTTGTTGTTTTCCGATGGTGATAAATGCATGGTGGAAGAACTGGAAGTGTATGTAATCTACCTCTACAAGGGGGAAAAGGGAAGGGGGTGTTGAATTCTTACAGATCATATTCTCTTCTAGCAATTTGAATCTTCAGCTTCTGATATATCCTGATCTCTCAGAAGTTGCTACAAATAAAGGATCATGCTCTGTTCTCTATGATATCAATGCAGATTTGTAGCAAATATCAACAAGACTTGTAGTGAAATGAAAGATAAAATTTAGTTCATTTCTTCTTCTGAATGTTTTGGAACCATGGTTAGAAAATGTTAACAATGTGAAAGAAAAGTAAGGGGGGAGAGTATATGGCATTGAATTATCTGTTATCATTCATCTGTTTTGTATCTTAGTTTCCCCTCAAAAGGGAAGAGATACCAGAGCTTTCAATTCTCTCTGTATTCTTAATACTGCTGGTGCTATCTAGTACCTATGATAACAATAATTTTTCATTTCAGATTAAATACCATCATTGTTGTTGTTGTGTGCATTCATGTCATTGCCAGCTGATGGTGATCCTAAGGTGAATTTAGCACTTTTTTTAAAGGCAAGATTTTTTGTGAGGGAAAGTCATGGCCTTCCCTGAGGCTGAGAGAATGTGACTTGTCCAAGGCCATCTGAATGCTTTCTATTCAAACACTGGTCTCCAGAGTCCTAGCCCAACCTTCAAACTACTACATCGTTCTGGCTTTCTAAAGAGCACTGTTACACTATGATTCACAAGACTCCTTATGCCACAAACCATTGTATGTTTACTATTTTTGTCAGGTTTTTGAGAGACTACAAGGCCTGGTTTACACATGCAGGACATCAGTGGGTCTCAACATTCAAGTGGGAACCATTTCCATTTTAAAAATTTTGACTGGAATTCTACATGGGTTACCAAGTAACATCTCCCAGTCACTGTCTCCAATCTATTTACCATGTATGACCCTCACCAAGACAATCAGTGATCCCAATGTAATCACAATCGTAGCACCATTACAATCATAGAATCATAGAATCATAGAAATGTAGAGTTGGAAGAGACCACAAGGGCCATCCAGTCCAACCCCCTGCCATGCAGGAAAACCCTCAAAGCACTCCCGACAAGTGGCCATCCAGCCTCCGCTTAAAAACCTCCAAAGAAGGAGACTCCACCACACTCTGTGGCAGCACATTCCACTGTCGGACAGCCCTGACTGTCAGGAAATTCCTCCTGAGGTTCAGGCAGAATCTCCCCTCCTGCAGCTTGCATCCATTGCTCCTTGTCCTGGTCTCAAGAGCAGGAGAAAACAAGCCCACTCCCTCCTCGACATGACACCCCTTCAAATATTTAAACATGGCTATCATGTCCCCTCTCAACCTTCTCTTCTGCAGACTAAACATACCCAGCTCTCTAAGTCTGTCTTCATAGGGCATGGCTTCCAGGCCCCTCACCATTTTGGTTGCCCTCCTCTGGACCTGCTCCAGCTTATCCATATCCTTCTTGAATTGGGGTGCCCAGAACTGGACACAGTATTCAAGATGAGGTCTAACCAATGCAGAATAAAGTGGTACCAATACCTCCCTCGATCTAGACACCATACTCCTATTGATGCAACCAAGAATTGCATTGGCCTTCTTGGCTGCCGCATCACACTGCTGACTCATGTTCAGCTTGTGGTCTATGAAGACTCCTAAATCCCTTTCACACGTACTGTTAGCCAGCCACGTGTCCCCCATCCTATATTTCTGCATACCATTTTTTCTGCCTAAGTGTAGGACCTTACATTTCTCTCTGTTGAAATTCATTTTGTTAGCCTTGGCCCAGCTCTCCAATCTGTCCAGGTCCTTTTGAATTTTGATCCTGTCATCAGGCGTATTAGCAACCCCTCCCAATTTGGTGTCATCTGCAAATTTGATCAGCATGCCCTCTATTCCTTCATCCAAGTCATTAATGAAGATATTGAACAGCACCGGGCCCAGGACAGAACCCTGTGGCACCCCGCTAGTCACTTCTCTCCAGGATGAGAATCTGCCATTGGTGACCACCCTTTGGGTACGGTCAGTCAACCAGTTACAAATCCACCTGACAGTAGCCCTGTCCAGTCCACATCTTACTAGCTTCTTTGCAAGAATGTCATGGGGAACTTTGTCAAAGGCCTTACTGAAATCAAGATATACTATGTCCACGGCATTCCCTTCATCTATCAAGCAAGTAACTCTATCATAAAAAGAGATAAGATTAGTCTGGCATGACCTATTTTTGAGAAATTCATGTTGACTTTTCGTAATTACGGCATTGTTTTCTAAGTAATTAGAAACTGACTGTTTGATGATCCGCTCCAGGATCTTTCCAGGTACTGATGTCAGGCTGACTGGGCGATAATTATTTGGGTCCTCTTTTTTTCCCTTCTTGAAGATGGGGACAACATTTGCCCTCCTCCAGTCTGCCGGAACTTCTCCGGTCCGCCAAGAGTTTTCAAAGATTATAGCAAGAGTTTCCACAATGACCTCTGCTAGTTCTTTTAAAATCCTAGGATGCAATTCATCTGGTCCTGGAGACTTGAATTCATCCAGTGTGGCCAGGTATTCCTGTACTACCTCTCTATCTATTCTGTGCTGCATTTCTCCCACTTCCTCACCTGCTCCCCAACAGCCAGGTTGAGTGTTTTTATCCTTTTGGGAAAAAACTGAGGCGAAGAAGGTGTTGAGGAGTTCTGCCTTTTTTCTTCCTCCTGTTATTAATTCACCATCTTCCTTGCGCAGTGACCCTATCGTCTCCTTCTTTTTCCTTTTGCTCCGGACGTATTTAAAAAAGCCCTTTTTATTGTTTTTAATGTCTCTGGCCAGCCTAAGTTTGTTCTGTGCTTTAGCCTTTCTGACCTTCTCCCTACATCTCCTGGCTACTTGCTTATAATCTTCTTTGGTGATTTCCCCCTTCTTCCATTTCCTGTACATGTTTTTCTTAATACTTAGCTCAGCTGAGAGCTCTTTAGTCAACCATTCCGGTTTGTTCAGATGCCTTCCATTTTTCCTCCTTAATGGCACAGTTTTAGCCTGTGCCTTCAGTACCTCCCTTTTAAAGAACTCCCATGCATCCTGAATTCCTTTCTCCTTGACTATTCTTGACCACGGGATTTCAGCCAGCAGCTCCTTCAGTTTACAGAAGTCTGCTTTTTTAAAATCTAAGACGAATGCCTGGCTACACTTGCCTTCTCTTCCCCACTGAATACAAAATTCTAATAGGGCATGGTCACTCTCTCCTAAAGATCCAACCAGTTCTACGTCATTAACAAGGTCTTCTCTGTTGGTCAGGATCAGATCCAGAATATTTGATCCCCTTGTCGCCTCTTCTACCTTCTGGACCATGAAATTGTCTGCAAGACAAGCAAGAAACTTGCTGGACCTTGCCGCCTTTGCAGAGTTTGACTGCCAACATATATCCGGGTAGTTGAAATCTCCCATTATTACTGTATCTCTCCTTTTTGAATGTGCAGTCATTTGGTCTATGAAAGCGCCATCAAGGTCCAATGATTGCAACTAACCTCCAAACCTCTTTTACCAGGCAACAGCCACACCAAGAGATGGATGTCCATTCTACTGGTGATCAATAGATGTGTGGATGGTGTTTCCA
This sequence comes from Iguana delicatissima, assembly GCA_948472985.1. Lineage (NCBI taxonomy): Eukaryota > Metazoa > Chordata > Lepidosauria > Squamata > Iguanidae > Iguana > Iguana delicatissima. The sequence goes on from CAOKZL010000003.1 coordinate 953,277, forward strand.
TGCCCTTCCGCACCACCAGCAAGTGAGGCTGTGACATGGAAGTTGACAGGGGCCCTTGCTTCTGATTGTCAACATTTGGGGAGGGGGACATATATTTGAGACACTCATACAAGATAATTCTCATAGCCACTAAAATTAATTGGATGAGGGTGAGCCAATTACAAAATAAACATTACCGTTTTTTATACTGTTATGGGCAAACTTCTCTGTCAATAGCCAACTTAAGCTAATATAATTTGTTGTTGTTGTGTGCCTTAAAGTTGTTTCTGACTTATGGCGACCCCAAGGCAAACCTACCACAGGGTTTTCTGGGGGCTGAGAGTGTGTGACATGCCCAAGGTCACCCCAGTGGGTTTCCATGGTTAAGTGGGGAATCAAACCCTGATCTCCAAGGTTGTAGTTCGGTGGTCAAACCACTACCCCACACCTATTCTAAAATAATTACTTTAACCCAAACAGATATGTCCTTGTCACAGAGGCTAATTTAATTCAGCTTAGACCTAAACATACCACAGAAGATGTGTAAAATCCATGGAAATTTAAGAGATGAAATTATTGCATCTGAAAATAATTTCAAATGCTTAAAATTGTTCTTAAAGCAATTAAATAAAGTAAGGGAAAAGCTGGGAGAACAGCTACAGTTTTGAAATTTCTCTCAACTGTTTTCATAACTCTGAAGAATAAAATCCAAATGTTCTTTTAACTTTTGTTCTTTGCTCTCCATTACAAGCTGTCAGAAAAGACTGTACCTTAATGTGGAATATAAATGAATATTAATTGATTTCATCATGAAGTGTGCAATTAAATCGCTGCAAATGCCATATATTATTTTAGAATTTCTAATTTCTAAAAGTGAATAAAAATCTTTGGCCTATACCTCTTGGCAAAGATAAGACACATTTTTTCAAGCAGAGAAGTTAAATCCAGTGGAAATTTGAAGCATCACTCATTAGAGATATGCAAGAGCAAGGGCTTGTTATGATGGAGTATTGTCCCATGGAGGTAACAGCTTTCATTAAACTGCTCCTGCAGACCTTTAAGGTCTATGAGGGCAAACAAAAATGCATCAGATGCATCTTGTTGATTTGTACACATATTATTCAAAAGTGGTTTCCTCTTTAGCATTAGAAAGTTCCACAAGTCTGGGAAAGCTGTTTTATCTATTTTTCTGATCTCATGGAATTTCATGTCCACAAACAGCCAAATACTAGTTATAAGTTCTTTTCAGGCTTTCCCTGTCAACACAGGGAAGTTGGAAATAAAGGACATGGAATTCACAGCGAATATCCAATGGGCTTCATTGCACTCAAGGAACCAAATTTCATGAATGGAAGTCTTGTGGGAAGCAATCACTGTCCATCTTGCATTTTACCTCATCCCCTAAAAATCCAATGTACCGGGAAAATCTCTGGAACGTGTTGTCACCCACTAGACATGGCTGTGAGGAGGAGGAATGAAAACCTTAACACAGTCATGGGTATCTTGGATTGAGGCCCATGTTCCAAACTCCATCGACATTCTTAGGGAAAAGTGAGTCCTCAATAAGGCCACTATGTGTGTCAGTTCTAAGTAACCAAAAAAAAAAAAAAAAAGATACACGCAAGCAGCTTCCTTATACTGAGTCCTCCTTGCCTCTCTAGCTCAGTTTTATCTATCCTGCCTAGTAGTGGGTCTCCGGTGTTTCTGACTACAGTGTTTTTCATCCTTTCTCAGAGATGTCAGAAATTTCAAACAAAATGTGTGTTCAGCTACTGAGTTACAAAGCCAGAACACAATGTATTTTCCAGAAGATTGTTTGCCACAGATTTCCAGTCATAATTATTTTTATTTTTATTTTTTTTGTCTAGTTCCTGGCATCTCATCTTTTTCACAGCAGCTAGTAATTGAATTAAAACCATTGCTTAACAGCAAGAGAATCTGTCACTGAAACCATGTTGACAAACAATTCTGCTCTGCTCACATTGCTATTTTCCCTTTGTTGTATTTTCATCCAAAAGTACATCTGTGGAAGTACACTTGTTGGTTGTTGGTTCCTTTCTGATTTTAGTCTTTCCATTTGTCATTTCTTATAATGATAATCTAGCATTTTGCATTTTCAGGAAAGGAAAAAAAACTTTGACTCCCAGAGTATTTATGACGCAAAGCTTCTGTCTGTTTTGTGGTATACTTAGGCACAGAGGCGTAACTGTATAGTCTCATCAGTTCTCTTCATCCTGACCCATAGGTAAGGCATGTGTTAGAAGTCCTGTTATAAGCTTACATGAAACCTTGTACATCAGTCAGTTAACAGTGCAATCATATGCTCAAAAATTTGCCCCATTTTATTCACCAAAATTGACTTTGGGGTAAACGAGTATAGGGTTGTAGACTGACTTATCACTTGCTCTCTTTTTCACTGGGGCCTTTAACTTATACAGCTCTATGCTCTGGAATCCTGTGTTTTGTAGTTTTATGAGGTATTAGAATTGTCTGCCTGAGAACACTGGAGCTTCACCAGACTTCAAATCCCAGGTTCCACAGAATGTAGCCATGACAATTAAAGTGGTATCAAACTGCTATAATTGCCCAGTGTGGAAGAGACTCACATTTCACAGCCCAGGCTCAACAGAAAGGTACATTTGACAATTATAAAGTGTCTGTGATTTTGAATTGCTATTAAGAACAACTGAGGTCTATTTCATTGTCTTTTCTTTCTTTCTTTCTTTCTTTCTTTCTTTCTTTCTTTCTTTCTTTCTTTCTTTCTTTTTATTCAAGTCACCTAGTTTCTGAAGAGAAAACATCAGGCTTAAGACCCATGTAACATGACTATCCTATGACAAATTCTCTTGATATCTGTCTTTAACCTACATTACTTCTAGCTTTTCACAAGTATCTATTGAAAGAAGATTATCATTTTCTAACTGTTCACAAGTTCACAACTGTTCACAATCTAATTTAGAAAGCAGTAATGTCTTATGACATTACTATCTTGTTCTTGGAGGGAGAGGAGAAGAGGCAGGCAGAGTTGCACTGTGCCAAGGCCCAGGTGCAGATGAAAGACACTCCCTCCATCCCAACTGCCACTGTCCTGACCTCAGTGGGAGAAAAGAGGCCATATCATCTGGACTTAATCCCCTCTCCGCCTGCCATCCGATTTCCTTCTCTGTTGTGTCTTCAGATTGGGACCCTGAGGACAATGAACTGTTTTTCTTGTTCTTTTTCTCGCAAAGCACCATGTATAGTGATGGTGCAGTATAAATAAAGGATAATAACAACAACAACAACAACAACAACAACAACAGCAACAACAACAACATTCCCTATCTATGTTGTATGCATATTTTGTTTGAACTTTGAGTGAACGATTATCAGCACTGAATTGGTATCTTACTGTTGGTCGTGCAGTATTTCTGGCATTAATCTCTGTCTCATACAAGGAAATATATATGCTAGTAACATGGAAGTCACTAAAAAAAAGGGCTAAACTACATGGTGGTTTCTCCCTAATATGTATAAGTAGATGGGGGAAATTAAGGGAAAAGCAGCAGTGGAAAGAAAGTTCACATGTCCTCACAGTGGTCCCAAACCATATTGGACCCTGATTTCTTAGTTGTACAAGTACAAAAAAAAAGTAAAAGAAGATACATTTGTACTATACATATTTAATGCAGCATAAATAATATTAGAAATAATAAACTAGAGATATGTAAGACATCTGTATCAGTGAGGATGGCAGTGACCCAGTATGATGTAGTAGCTTGAGTGCTAGACTAGAACCATTTCCTCACTAGACTGTTATAGTGCTATTATTCCACTTTCAACGTCCTATTGAATCCTGGGGTTTGCAGTTTAGGGAGGGACCTTAAAGGCCGTTCCCTAAACTGCAAATCCCAGGATGCCATATAACAATTTGGTAACAGTATAACAATTTGGGCAATCCACCTGTAATGTGATCTGCCTCTTTTCCTACTGCTTTCTAATTGCTGAGTCTTTTCTAATGAGTCATGTTGTCTCATGATATGTCCAAAGTATGACAGCTTTAGTTTAGTCATTTTGGCTTCTAAGGATAGTTCAGGCTTGAGTTGCTTCATGACTTATTTAATTGTCTTTTCAGCAGTCCATAGTATCCACAGAATTTTCTTCCAATACAATATTTCAAATGAGTTCTTTTCCTGACAGTTTTCTTCACTGCCAAGCTTTCATAGAATCTGACAATAGTATGGCATGGATAATTCTGATTTTGATAATCAATGATCTTTATCCTTGGGGATCCTTTCTGGTTTCTTCATAGCTGCCTTTCTGAGTCTTATTCTGATTTATTTACAATATTCTCCATTTTGATTAATAACCCGGGCAAGGTATAGAAGACCATTAACTACTAGGATGTCTTCATTCTCCAGTTTAAAGATATAACCATCTGTGCTTATTATTTTTGTTTTCCTAATGTTTGGCTAATAATGCCTTTGCATTATCTTGCTTGATAGTGCAAAGTCATCCCATGTCTTTGCTATATTTTCTGCTAGTTGTGGGGTGCTACTTGTGTATTTTTTGTATCCCTTCTTCTAGTTACATGCTTCCTTACTAATTAAGCTTTCCATACAACACTCAGTGTATAAATCAAACAGATAAGGTAATAAAATGCTACCTTGCCTGACCCCCTTGCTAATTAGAAACCATCCATATTCTTTCCTGAGAATAGCCCCTTTTTCTGAGTATGGTTGTGCATCAGGACAATCTAATGTTGTGGTACACCCATTTCTTTCACAGTATGTAGAGGGTCTGCCTCACCATGACTCATGAGAGGGAAGTAAAATGACAAATAATATCTGTACTTTTTTGCAATTGCACACTTACACCTTTCTATTTGTTAATCTGGTTCCACCAATAGAGCTGCCAACCTTTTTATTTCACAACTGAAACCTCTTTTTTGTAAATTGATAAGGGTTTAGAGATAGGGTGGTGTAGTGGTTTGAGCATTAGACCATGGCCCTGGAGACCAGGATTCAATTCCCATTTGGCCATGGAAACCCACTGTCACACATTGTCGGTCTCGGAAAACCCCATGATAAGTTCACTTTAGGTCACCATAAGTTGGAAATGTCTTGAAGGCACACAACAACAACAAGGTGTTACGCATGGAGTGGGCAACCAATAAGTACAAACCACAGCAATAATAACCTTTTTCAAAAAAATTACTAGTCTGTTATAAAAACAAACAAAACTTCTACTATTAGAGTTCATGATTAGATCCCCAATTGTTTTAAAAAATAGTTTGTTTCACTTTGCAGTAGATCCCAATTAAGCAATAAGGAAATGAAGTAATGCATAAATTGATTCCTCTAAGCCTATATAATCACAGTCTTTAAAGAATATAGGTCTTACATTTTTCCTGTTATTTTCCTCTTGGGTTTCAGTCAAGCAATTCTTTGCACAGCCCAACTGGAAAGGTCCCCCTCCCCAGTTAAAAATTGTTCTTCGACTGACTAATCCTTATGTTCTGGCTATTTGGCTGCTTCTCAATTCTTTCTTTAATTTCTTCTTTTGGCCTTTTTGTTCCTCTCTGCTCTGCCTCCCCACTACTGCTTTAGCTTCAATATTATTTCTACCTCTGCTTCAACCAGTTTCTGAGTATAGATTCCTACTTCTTTGAACTCATGCCCCACCCAGCCTGGCTCATTTACATTTCCAAATTTGCTTTCATTTCTTCTTCTCTATAAACCTCTTGTATTTCTGAAGAAATTAAATTTAGCCACTGAACATCAACCCCTACAAATCATTATAAAATAATATAAAGCACTACGAACCCCATATATATTAAGAACATAAAGCACTATTCCTTCACAGAGCAATCCATAGGTTTTTGTGACCTACACAATCAAAGGCTTTGCTATACAGACTGATTTTCTTCTGAAATTCTTGGGTGCACTCTATTATCCAACATATGTTTGCAATATGTTATGTATTACTATGTTTATAAAATATGTAGATTTGAAAAAAAAAACTAACATCCACATACATTTCCAAAAATGTAGCCGTTTAAACACTGCCATACTCACAGCTCTTTATTTCTTTGTTTAACACATGTAGATTTTTTTAGGAAGGCAGGGGAACCACCCCAGAGGAACTGATGGCTCAAGGGATTGGTAACAAGATCTGAAACTTTGCTCCTTTGGGTCACAACTTGACATCCAGCTTAGGTCTTTAGGTCAATGCTAAATGTAAGTTATTAGTGTTTAACAGGTGTGTGGATGGTCTCTGTAAAATGAGTTGGTGGTTTTCAGCTTGTTCCTAAGAGACAGATGTCCAAGTCGCCACTGGGAAAAATCCTGATGTTTTAACACGCTTGTTGGTAGACTTTGTAAAGAGGTCAAATATTGCTCAGATTAAGACGGGGGACTATACTCTCACACTTACAGGTGGTCCCAGCCATTGAGATAGGCAGGCGAACAGGAAAGAAAGGCAATTCAGCTTCAGAAAGCTTTAGTCATTGCTAGCTGTGGGACTATTTTCTATTTCTTCATTGAGTTTCTAATTATCTCTTTTCTTTTTATTTCCTCATTTATTTGTAAGATTTATGTATCAGAGTTTTTTTAAAATGTGCATTATTTTCTAGGGCAGTTCACAAAATTAAATTAAATTAAATTAAAGGCTTCATTCTTAGCTGCATTTAACATTAAAACAAAATGACAATGAATTTTAAAAGCTTGGGGCAGGATGAGGTAGCAAACTTCACCAGACTCCAGTATCAAACAACTATGTGTTATAGGCTAGTTGTCATCACATCATGCCCTCTTGACTGCTGTACATTCCCTTGTCATCAGAGAGGTATGGCATTAAATAAATAAATACTCTTAGAATGATCATGAGGACAGAAACAGCCACCAAGGACTATGTTGTGTAGCTCCCACATTGTAAAGGCAATGTGGCTGAAAAGTTGCAAATCCCTCTTTGCACATGTTAAATGCAATGAAAATGATTCATGTAAATGCAAGCAAAATGTAATGAATTTCACATTACAAATATCTTTGTATGTATTTTGTGAATTTGATTATGTAATGTGAATTTGATTTGAGTGTGTGTGTGTGTGTGTGTGTGTGTAGAAACACAAATTATACACACCCATGCATACACACACATATATACAGGCAAAAAACAAAACAAAACACCTCTATCTGGTTTAATGTCTTGTGTTAAGGATCCTTCATGATCACTTACATTCTAAAATGCCATACCCCTACAATTCTTTCATTCACTCTGTACTTTAATAACTTTAATAGCACTTTACTTGCCAAGTTACCTTACTTAAGTTCTCAATTTTTATGAAGTGGCTATATGAGTGAAATATGTTTATTACTATTTAATATTGCCTGTGACAAGTTAACTATAGCAAAGAATAAACTAGGGAAGCAGTTAACTATTTTTTTAAAAGCTGCTTTTTATCCATTTGGGTAATGTGTATTATTTTCAAATGTATTTTTTAAAAAAATATTCTTTAAAAATTGAGAGAAATAACACCAGAAAGAATCCTGTTACTAGAGAGAGAAACCCATCCTTTTAAACAGCAGTAGGTAATGCTCCTACAACATATCGTTTTCTATAGTTCACACCCAGAGATTTGAAAAGTACAGGAACTAAAGGAAAAGTGTATGGGAAAGGAGGAACTTTAGGAAAGAAACTCTTAGCAACAGCTTTCATATTTTCTAGACTAACTATCAAAGAGTTCCATTAATTTGGTTTAAATATTGACCTCTCACATCAAATTTCATTTTCACTTTTATTCATGTGTGGTACAGGTCATCCTATATAAAGAGTAAGGTCTTAATCTGAGTATGAATGCACACATTCTGTATTGTGAATTATAGATATGCAGAACAGAATCTATGAAACTCGTATGTTGAATGATAGGCATAGCTGAGGTACCCGTTGATCACATAAGGAAATATGGATTGCTGGTGAAATTAAAGTCCTATGGGAACTACATAGTGGTACGGGACACATGAAGTGGTTGTTGAACATTATAACTATGTGTACTTTATGACTTGCTTTTTTGCCATATTCTCTTTCAGAGGTTTCAGTTGGTGAGTTCAAGTTGAAATTACTCATACTTGACTCCCACTGAAATAAATAGAATAACTTATTCATAGTTAATTTCCTGTTGGTTCTGATGAGACTAGACAAGTAACTCATTCTGGATCTAACCTAATGCCACTTGACTGAGTATCCTTTTGGTGACTCTTTTACATATGCATATTTGGATTTTTAAAATTAGTTGTGTAAGTACTTGATATTGATACTTACTTGTGTAATTTATATTTATTTGAATAAGTTAAACAAATAGGCTTCAGCTGAATTTAAGATCACTGAGAAAATCTTGTTCACAGCATGATATGGCATTCCATATCCAAAAGGCTTCTATAAAATTCACCTTTTTTCATGCAACTCTTCAAAAGTAATGAGTATAATGTTTTGAAAATGGATACAATGATTAATATACTATACTACTAAGGCCATTTCCTCACTACACTGTTATAGTGCTATTATTTCACTTTTCCAACAACCTGTGGAATTCTGGAGTTTGTAGTTTACTGAGGCCAAAGAGCGCTCTGCCTGAGAATTCTACATGCCCCCTCCCTAAACTGCAAACCCCAGGATTCCATAGAATCTTGCAAGCGGAATAATAGCACTATAATAGTGTAGTGCGGAAATGGCCAAAGGTGACATTTCTGTCCAATAAAATAGCTAGCTTTGAGTACTTTTGGAGATTGTAATATTGTCAGAAAATAAGTGTTTTGTTATGGGGAGATGAGTTAAATATGATTTATAAAGTAGTTATAAAGCAATTGTCTTCAAAATGATATAACCAATTTTGCAAATATTTGAGGTACCTTGTAAGATGCTATATTTTTGCTTCAGGGCATTATAAAGTTTGTTCTCAACTGGAAATTATTGAAAGAAGAAGGGGGGAAAAGCAAAAGCAACAACTCAATATTTCAGATGGAAATCAGCATGTCAGCTTGAATGGAGACCATTTTAATGCATATAATTTACTTTAAAAAAAAGCCACCAGAAATTACATAGTAACCTCGCAAATAGTTACTTTGAAAGCACCATCTATGGATCCTTCATATAGCGACCATTTCTGAAGCACAAGAAAATTAGTATGCCATCCCACTTGGCAAAAGGTATTTGTTATGTGGTGACCAAGGAAATTAAGTCTTATGACATCTTTGTCAAAGTTGTGCACATTATGTCAATGTCATCTGATCCAATGATTGGAAGAAGCAGTAAAATCTGGACATTGTAGCAATTGCTGAAATTATCCTCTATACTAGAGTATCTTTTGACACATGTACTTTCATTGTTTTTCTGCTTTCTAGCATATGATGGAACTATCAAGAATCACAGTATAGGCACAAAAAGAAAGCTCTCAGTAGTTCTGACATTTATTAGGTACAGAAGAAAAACTATTTTGTGGTTAAGTTAAAGGGGATAAGGTCTTTGATAATTGTATTTGCTTGTCCTCTAGTAAGAAAACATTTTAAAGTGCATATTTTAAACAACTTTCTTTGCCTTTCTGCACAGAAGCACAAATGTACAATACTTTTTCTCTGATAAACTATCAGAACATTCAAAACGCCCAGGAGAAAAATACAGTTTACCTTTTCCACATAATACCTTTGATATTAGATGCAAACATCCAATTACTTTATCTTTAATAATTAAAAACAATGAAAAATATATCTATAAACAAACCATAAAACAGATAGAAGGTCCATGTACGACTAATTCAAACTCTTTGTGAAGCAGATTCCTATGACTGCTTTGATCAGCTGCTTATAAAAGGTACAACATATGAAAATTTTATATATTGGGGGAGCTTACTTGAAAAGAGAAGCATAGTCAGCCACCAACCATGTTGTACATAAATATATTCCCTCTCATTTTTCTGATCAACCTGCACTAACATGTGTTTGAGCAAAGCAGCCTGGCTCAGAGGGTTTTTATGGTTTTTGGACTGTATATTTACAAGGATATTGGGTAGAGATAGACCTTCATAACAGAGAAATCAGATTAATTTGAAAAATAGTATGATAAGATAAACACATAAACATATGAAACTCCACAGAACTCTGGTTGGCTTCAGACAGCACATGAGCCTAGATTGATGGATGTGAATCGCTCCCAAAATTCTCTTCCAGCCACTTGTTAACTTTTCTAACCATTCGAAAATCCTGCATGGAATGCATGACTTTCTGGAAGAACAAAAGCATTTTTTTAAAGTGTAGTTGAATGCAGTTGTGTCATACAATACCTGTTATATTTCTATGAAACCAAACAACCAAAGGTGGTCTTTAGAGGTTTGTTCACAAAGTACTCGAAATATGACATTTGTCTATATTGATTGGCTTATAGTTAAATTTTGACAAACAAGTTGCTCAGTCACATGATGGAGCATCTGTCACGAAAGACACATTTGATGGTGTTCAAGCTTTGATCTCAAAAGAACTTGATCAAAATATTTTGTTTCTTCATTATGTTAAGCAAAAACTCAGTTTGATAACAGTATATGCAACAGAGGTTATACTTGACATAAAGGAATATTTTAACATATATTAATAGTTCTATGTATTTTTAAGTTGCATTTGTTAAGCAGATTTATAGTTAGTTCTATGAAGCACCCATTGGTTCAAGGATGGACTGGATCTTTAGATATACCACATCCACAGCACTTCCCTGATCCACCAAGTTTGTAACTCTATTAAATGTTACCTTAGTCAGAGGGCCAAATACCAATACAGTGAGGCCTTCAATTACATCAAGTTTGAGAAGCCCCATACAATTACTAAAAATGTGTTTCATTCTAAAAAAATTATGGAAATCATCTTGAAATTTAGGTTTTTGTTGTTTTAAAAGAAAGATGTCTGAAAGTTTCAAATAGGTCAGAGTCTATTGGTACATTTGACCAGTGTATACATTACTATGTTTCTGAAGATACATAGTGCTAAGAGGAAACAGACAATCTTCTAGCTCTGAACACAGCGAATTTTTCCAGTACCTTCTGTATTTCATGACCATTGTACCCATGGCCTTTTCTTCTCATTGCCACCAGCTACACTGGTGTAGTTACGCCAGTGTAGCAAATAACATTATTATACCCATTATCTGAGTCTTTCACAACAGCTTATTTAGCTTGTGAATAAATCTTGGTTTTCTGACAGACAGTAAAGAATAGGGTCTAATATTGGAAATTCAGCCATGATGCAACTGATTTGTTGTTAGCATCAATTCTTTGGCCATAATTCCAATTTGCACCCAAGTTAATATACAAATCCTCTCATGATTTAATTCCTCCATACAGCACATAGTTTGTGTGCCAAATTTAATCCTAGGCATCTTTGGGGGGGAGGTTAAGTTAACAGCAGAGATATTAGAGAAGCACTGCTAGTGAGATTGTATAGTGATGTGCCCCCCCACCGCCTGCATTCTTTTTAGCACATATAGGAATTCTAATTTATTTTTTTTAATTTAGTTTACAAAGTGAACTGTGACACCAAATTTTTGTTCTCCTGATTTCAAATCATTATAATTGCTAGAATGTCACTAATTTACATGTGGGATGGTCATTTGGGGTAATGATGGGCATTAGAAAGGGTTGTCTTTGGACTTCCAAATTAGCACTTCAGTAAAAATATCACACACACTGGGGGACATAACAGGAATTCTAACCAGTATAATTCACTGCTTGCTGCCTTAGAAAGATACTCTTGATATAATTAATTATCTCATACACAGTGCAATGAAGGATTTCGTTCTGTGTGCAACAGAGCCAAATGAAGCAGATGCTGAGGAAAGCGATGGCACTTAATGCTTTATGTTAAGATTCTGATATGATCTATATTGTCATTGCTGCTGTATTCCTTTTCATTGAAGACATATAACTACAAGTCTCGATGTAACATCAGGCATTCAGACCTAAATATTTGATGTGAGTATTGCACAGTTTTGTTTTAACAGTGGTTTTGAATTCTCCATACCAACGACTAAATCTTTAAAACTCACAAAGCAAAGTAATCCAAGTGAGAAATAGCCTAAAAGCCCTTTGTGGCTGGGAATACAGCTTTATTAACTACAACTGTTCTAACATGATGGAAGCACTTACCTAATGCCTGTGGGGTTTTACTATTTTTTAAAGCAATTCTCTGTGTGAAAATATATAATTTATTACATGTAAAAGTCAACAAATACTGTTATAAGTTTCAAACCATAATGCTCAGTAGTATATATATTCATCTCCAAATGTATCTTAAACTGGAACCCAAGCCCTCTATATGTCTGTAGAAATTATGAACATAGATGGATGGATAGATGGATAGATAGATGGATACTCACACACATGCACGCGCACACGCACACATACACACGCTACTTAAAAGAAAGTCTTATTTTCTTCAGTGGGACTCTCTTCTGTACACATATGTTTTACCACCGTGTCGTGTCCTGGCCTGGCCTTGGTGAACCAAAGATATCATTTTGATATCATAATTCAGCCCCATTCTGCCACCAGCCAAGTGTTTGTGAGGCCCGCCAAACAAGCGCGAAGCTAGGCATGGCTATTACTTGCTGCTCCCACCAAATCAAGCCAGATATTGCCAGATCTGCTTTAGGGGACCTCCCGAAACAAACACCTTCATTACATATGCACGCTACCACAAAGGGACCTTCTTCCCTGAGAGGACAACCTGGTGAGCTAGGTACTTAACTGCCAAGCTAGTTGCATTTACATACTGGCCATACCATTGTCAATTCGGACTCTAACTTAATCATGCAAATTCTGACCTTTCGGAGGTTTTGTCTCCATCCTAAAACTTATTGTTCTCACCCGAGACCAGACTAGCCTGCGGTTGTTCTTTCCCCTATAAAAATCCCCCGCTTTGAGAGCTCCTTGGAACTCTCGCTGGATTGCTTGGACTTCATTCTGCCTTGCTGCCACTCGGTTCAGCAGATTCCCCTCGGCCGCCATGCCACATTTCCTCTTCTACAATTGGCTTCCTCAGGACTGCAGGACAGGTGGCGTATCACCCATTCCCCTTGAACTCTATTTTCCTTTTCTAGTTAGGAGTGTGTTGGTGCTTTTCTTTAATAACTGTTTCATAAATCTTAATTGTTATTTGAAACATTTGCCTCCTCATTGACCTGACGCTGTAGACATAGGGTAAAAGATCCTGCTGTGTTGCCCTGCCTCTCGTTAGCCAAGAGAGTGCTCCCCTAATTTCCCCATCTTTGCTTAGGTTTGGTTTGTTATTTGGGCGCGCCTCCCAGGACCCCCAATTCACAGGGTAACATATGTATAAGATCATAGGTGTACCATGCAATTCTATGGATGTCAGCTCAGAGACTCCATTGTGAAACATGGGGCTTACTTCAAAAAAATATGTATAGGATTGCAGACTTAATTAAGTAGTAATGTTACATCTGTTCTTGCCCAAACTGGCAATATGCTCAAGGGACTGGTAATTTTGGAAACTGACTGAGGCTTGGAGGGGGGAAAAAAACAAATAAGAAATTAAGAAGGATAGTATGGAAGTTTGCTCAAAGGTAAATGGCCTGGTGATTACGTTTCTGCTGTATTTCTATGAATGTGGAATCATATGTATGCTTATGTGAAGCTGTGTGAGAGAACTTTAAAGATTATCTGCAAAGCCTTGCCCTCCTAACGAAGGCTTTTTTTTCATTAACAACTTAATCTAGTTATGTTAAGTATGCAGGCTACAGATAAACATGTGGTAGCCTTTCCCCCCGCTCAAGTAATTATTAGATTCTTCACTAGATGGATTTCATCAGTGGTTCGTCATGTTGTGGTAGGCCCAAGAAGTTGGATAAATCCATGAACCAATCAAGGAATCTTATATTTCCTTACAAATTGATAATTTGTTGTTGTTGTTGCTTCTCCTCCTCCTCATATGCTCATTTCTTTTAAGAAAATCCATTATACTCATACACAAGGAATGCCGGAAACAAATAACTAAAAATGTATGCAATGTCTTGGTGGAAAAGACAACCAAGACTCTTCTATTTAGAACTGACAGAGCAAATTTGGATCCCAGAGTTGTATAGGTGATATTTTTCTGAATTGCAGCATGTTCTTTTCTTTCAGGTTGCTGTATACAGGCAAATGTAGACCCTTCCACAGCTGCATTGCCTCCATATGTTTTAGAATGTGATATCACATTATTCCTGATGTTGGGTAGAGCTAATGAAAGAATCATCCAGAAGTTGTTTTGGATGGATGGAGAGAACTGATCCCTTTAAGTAACAGGTAGTTTAAAGGAGGATAATAAGTAGTTTCCAGAAATTTATTACCCATCAGTATTTATTGAACTGACTTTACCTCTTTGGATTTGTACTATAAAGTCTTTCACTGGATTAGTGCTTCTAGAATGGTTCTGCTCAAATTGTTGACATTATCAAATTGGATGCAGAGTCACATAACAGGCTGAATTGTGTTGCCTTCTATAACCTTCAGAGACAGTGCTTTATATCTGTCAGGTTATATTTTAACTTTTTGTACAGAAATATCCTAAATCATCAAATACCATCTAAGGTAGCAGCAAAATTTTAGGGTCCTTGTGCAAATGTATTAAAGATGTCTTGGACTTCTCTCACAACAGGTGGCTATCAAATGTATTTGTCTTGCTTGAGCAATTCCACTTTCAACCCAGGGACCAGAAAACTGATCTTCTGTAAGCTTAACAGAGCTAATATCCTCCAGGGTTTGCCAAAAGAGAACTGAGGTATAGCAGGTGAACAGTGCTATCTTTTCTTGTAGGCCTAATTCAGGCATGAGTTTTGATTTATAGCCACTGAGGTCATTCTCTTCAATCTACCATGAAGTTCCCTGTTTTGATATGAATACATTGGATTAGGTGACGATTTCAGTTTTGGATTACAATATCTTTCAAACCATTTTAAATCTTCTTACCTCAAAAGACTTATCTTGCTACTGGAATAACTGAAGACAACCAACCTCTTGATAACTATTCTGTCATCAGTTCTGCATTCCATTCTCTACACGTAGACAACTTTAAAGAAAGAGGCTAATACAGACCAGTTACAGTATTGTTCCTGTATGGTCAAAAGAAGATGCTGTTTTGCAGTGTTGCACAAAGGATAAGTTGCTATATGTCTCCAGGCATTACAGTGCCCTATTGCTCTTTGGAGCAAGCATACTCATAGGGGAAATGTTTTTATATGAAAAGTAAGTTAGTTTTACGAACCTGAATGTATTCTGATTAATGACTTTATTGACCACTTTTTGGTAATTATTTAATTGATGAGTGAGACCAAGATCAAACTCTATCTCAGATTGCTGTTGAATCTTCTTCATTATAACTAAGCAACAAGACATTCCTGACTATCTACAAGTACTTAAACAATGAACAAATAAAAGGCTACTCATACTCACAGACATACCTTTTCACCCTACAAATACTAACCCCCTGAGATATATCATTATAAAGATTAGGCAAATCTGTGCATGTGGCAAGGATCTGCAATATCTCAGAGGAAAATAATGTTTAAACTGTGAGATAATTTAGTACTATTTTTTAATTTTTTTAATCATTGTTTAATTGTTGAAAATTAATGTTATTTCATTTCATATTTTTTAAACTACTAAAAATAACTATAAATCTATATACAGCACCTGAACTGAGTTTGGTTTATTATTTATAAGTCTTAATGATGTTCTAAAAATAGTTAACAATAAAATAACAATATATATGGTGAGCTGGCAGCATAAAACCCTAAGCGAAGGCAATATTGAAATCAAAAACAAGAATGGGAAACAACATTTCTCCAAATAACAAAAAAAGTCCAGCTGCCACAAAGGGTAACCAGACAGAAAATCCCTCCACATTTGCTAGGGTTAGGGGCACATGACCCCCATGAAAGTGAAAAAGAGTCAATAACTCTGGGCCCTCCCAAACCGCATTTAACACAAAAAAAAAGCATGATCACCATATTCAACCCACTGTGGATTCCTTTGAGCCATCAGGGTTCCTTCATAAGGCAGAAGTGGGAGGCTGGTGGGGCTTTCTGCCACCTCACTGCTGCCCCACAACATTTTTAATAGGGACTTACAAGCCTCATTCACAGTTTCTCAGTCTATCAAGGCTTGCAGTCCCTGTCAAAAATGGCACAGTGCAGCAGCAGAGCTGACAGCAAATAATCCATGAGTAATCAAATCTGCAAAAGTGAAACCCACAATAGTGGAGGGCTGACTTTACTATAGTTGCTAGAGAAGGTGCAGCTTGCATGACAAGTGATGCCTGCTTAAACTTCTTCTCGTATCATGCTCTTTTGTAAGTGGCCATCCACTTGTCACTTCACCTGCCCTCCTCCCCCTCCTACTCCTCCATCTTCTTCTTCTTTTTCTTCCTGCTGCTGCTATAGCACCCTCATACCTGTCCATGAAACATTCAGATAGAAGTTCAGGCACTGAGTGGATTTGTTGCCCCCATGATGGTAAGTCCACTGGCTATCTTTGCTCTATGGGTAGGATCAATGGCAGAGGATGGAAGAGAAACTAATTGAAGAACATGTCCAGGGCCTCTCACTGCTTGAAATATGGGACACATCAACACACCAGAACCAGCAACTCTATAGCTATCTTTCCTTGCATCGGCAGTGCTATGAGTGGCAGCAGAAATAAACAGCTAAAAAAACTAGTGGTAAATGGCCTAGGAAGTGGTCAATAGGGATGGGTAGCTGCAGACAGCAAGTGGTCACCCTTGCTAGAAGAGGCAACAGAGGGGGGCTGTTCACCCAGTCCACTGTCTGCTCTAAGAGGTAACATTGAATAGATAGGAGGCTGACAGGTGGAGGGGGAGCATCACAGTGGTGCAGCCAGTGAAGCCAGAAAAGCAGAGGAGGGAGGGGCTGCTCTCTCACAGACTCCCAATCCACGACCTGAACCAGGAAACAAAGTTTAGTTCAATCCTTTGTCACACACGGTGGATTCTTTGCCACAGGGTCTGCTTGTCTTGAGCCCTTGTGTGTGTGTGTGTGTGTGTGTGTGTGTAAAGGCTCTGTATTCTGACTATTTTTGGACAGAATAAAAGCCATAATGTATGCAGTCTCTCTCTGAAGAAAGATGTGTTGTTGCTTTGATGTGAATTGTTTAATGGGTATACTATGATACATAGAAGCAATTACAGCCACGGCCTTTTTTTAGTTTCAGCAAGAAATAATTTTAATTTAATTTCTTAAAGATTCAGCTTTCTAGTACTTCTATAAACCCAAAGTGCTAACAGAAAACATCAAATAAAAAGAGAATATCATGATTGTTACCAATCTAATTACTAAAGAACAAACTTTAAAAGAATAAAAAAAATTCTAAAAATTAACATAAGATGAAACATTTATTTGGTTGGCTAAAGACACCCTATGTAAGCTGGTAGTGATTTATACACCTAGGCTTCCATTTTCTAAGGCTCTTTCCACACCCTACCTGGTCCCATCATGCTCTGTGCTGGGAAGGAAGCCCAGCAGGAGCAGTTCCCTGAAGAAGGGAGCAGGATAGATATGCCAGGTACTTTCCCAAGCTGTGCTGGGGCAGGAAGCACTGCCATCACACTTCCTACCCTTCTGCGGGACAGGTAAGTGTGGGATGGCAGCAGGATTGTGTGTCATTGACAGGGAAAACCTGTCAATGGCAGGATTGTGTGTCATTGACAGGGAAAACCTGTCAATGGTTTAATCTTCAGTTGCATGGCCTGCGGATGGGAGAGGAGTAGGACCGCAATAACATCATGCAGAAGCATTGTCACAGTTCCACTCTTCTCACATCCCCATGCCAGGATGAAAGGACACTGGAAAGGCCCTAAGCTGATGCTGATGGCTACTACCCCACTGGAATATTTGGTGTTCATTACCCATAATCCTTTGCTTATCTCATACAATCATAGAATTGAAAGGAACAGCAAAGTCCATCACATACAGCCCCCTGCCATGCAGGAATGTACAACTAAAGCATTTCTGAAACATAGTCATCCCATTTCTTTTTACAAACCTCCAAAAAGCCAAATCCCACAACACTCAGAGACAGCTATTCCAATCCTGAACAGGTTTTAATAGTCAAATAGTTCTTCCTACTTTGTTTTGGACTTTGGTTCTTTGGAGGATTTTTAAAAGAAATTGGATGACCATCTTCCCAAGAGTCAGCATGGTGCAGTGGTTTGAACCAATACGATGGAAGCAACTTAAAGGTACACAACAACAACAAAGTTCTTCCTAATGTTGGGTGGAATCTCTTTTCTCAACATTTGAATCCATTGGTTTGTGATGTCTCTGGAGTAGCAGAAAACAAGCTTGATCCATCTTCTACATGGCATCCCTTCAAATATTTCAATATAGCCATTGTTGTTGTTGTTCTATGCCTTCAAACCATTTTCAATTTATGGCAACCCTGATGCCATAAGACTTATGGTAACCCTAAGACCCTAAGGTGAGCCTATCACAGGATTCTCTGGAGGTGAGAGTGTGGATATGCCCAAGGTCACCCAGTGGGTTGCCATGACTGAGTGGGGAATCAGACCTTTGTCTCCAGAGTCATAGTTCAACACTCAAACAATTACACCACACGGGGTCTCATAGCCAATATATCACCCCTCATTCTTCTCTTTTCCAAGCTAAACATACCCAGCTCTCTAAGCCATTCTTCATAGGGCTTGGATTCCAGATGCAGTGATTCCTCAGGCCCCTTTTCAGCCATATCTATTCCTTTACACCTTTTCTCTGTCCTTCATCTGCTTAAACAGATACCATCTTCCCACTCAAAATATTTATCATACATTGCATGTATTTTCCTCCTTATTTGAGGCTCAATATTTTGTCTCCAAAGCTAGACAAATGCACTTCTGCATATGTGTACTATTGCCTCACATCCCAGCTGAAAGCATAGGTCTCAGAGACAACAACACAATATGCTTAGCTTAGATACAATATGCTTTAGTTTAGACTATTAAGTATCCACAGATAATTTGATATTCATAAACACACAACATCCTTCATATTTACTTTCTGCTATTAGCTGCAAACTAACCATCAGTAAGCAACCATATAGTTATATTGTATATACCGTCACTTCTACTGATCATAATAACAAACAATTAATAATAATAATAATAATAATAATAATAATATCTCCATTCACATATCTGGGATACCATTAATCAGATTTTATACAGATTTAATATCCTCACCAGTCAACTTTTTTAAAAAAAGCCTGCCGAGGTTCTTCCTCTTTATTTTTTCATAACTAATTGATGGGCAATTTAAAGTGTCTGTGTACTACTTGAGATATTTCCTAAAGGCCTTTTAAAAAAACAATAACTACTAAGTTGTACTCTTAAGACAACTGGCATCCAGCTGTGCTAAATGAATTTGGAATGGCAGTTTTCTATGTATTTTTGGCTTCTTGAATTTGAAAGCTATCCTTGAGGAATGAAACATAACTTTCTTATTTAAAACATCCAAAAACTGCATGCTAGTAATAAACTTCTATATATTTTTTTAAAGAAGCCTGCCAACCTCTGGAAACAAAGTTCTTTGTGCTACTTTCACAGGACCAAGTGTGGGAATATTTCAGCAATGAAAGTTTGATTAATGATGTTCATCAGTTTTCCAGGAAGGCAAGGATCATGTTTGACATGTTGGAATTCTTTGAAGATATGAATAGCATGATGATACAGAGTCATTCACTGATCATTGCAAAATACCGATTAGCAAAAGGGATTTATAAAAATGCAACAAGTGAGTTAATGCCAGTATAAAAAGTCTGGCATATTGTCTTTAAGGTAGGAACACAGTGTGTGATAAGCTAAATCTCATTATTTTTTTCTGGGTTCCAAGACGAACTTCTGTTACATTTCAGAAACTTGGACTAACCACAGAAGTCAACTGTCTAACTTTCCCTTTGAGACTCCTGTGTTACGCAAATACTGTGTTTCACAAAATAGGTTGCAGCTGCAGTAGAGCTGAGTTTGTGACCACCCACCAGCAATGTGATGTGTGTCTTGTGATGTGTGTCTTGTTCCACAATCCAGAGGTATTAAAGTTGATTGGAGTCTTGTCACTGTTGTTAACTAATCCCACCACTGTAGCTCCACCTCAGATTCTAGCCTGGAGGGAGGGAAAGACTAGGCTTGTCTTATCTCTTAGGGCCTATTTGCTTAGATGAAAAATAACACAAGATGTCAGCCATAAGAGTGATTCCAGGCATCACATTGAGGGTGGTGTGATGCCCAAAATGGTGCAAAATCCTGTGGATGTGTAGATCTTCATCTCTAGATTATTTTCTACCTGTATTAATAGTAGTTCTTTCCAAAGGATTGATCAACTTCCTAATATCTTAAATTCTTTAACATGGGATTCAGTGTATCAAATGTCTGGTGTTATAAATACAACCACTGGAATCCTGTATCACCTTTTACATAACATAACTTTATGTATACCTAGCTAGTAGCAGAGGCATTAAGAAACTCTGTTAGGGTGCAAAGATGCTTACTGGGACACTGGCAAGAGTGTGTGATGTGTATCAGGACCAATGTGCATCATTGTGCAGAGCATATCGATGTCTAATATGCATCGGGTACTTTGTCAGATCTGCTATGTAGTAATCTAACAGTAGCCCTCTATTGGATACGGACATTATGAAACTGACCAGTTCTAATTCCCACATACCTAAGCCCACTTATGAAGGCATAACTATCATACAGAATTCTAGGCCAACATAAGTACCTAAGCACTGATAAACACTTTTCATGGATCAGTAACTTATTATGCAAGATGGAATTACTAATTGGAAGGGTGGGGAGAATCTGTTCCTTTAGATGTTCTTGGATTCCAACTCTCATCAACCCAGTCTTTCCAATAATCAATGAAATCAGAAGTTGTAGTCTATCAACAAACAAAGAACCAAGGGTTCAAACCTGTGACAGTGCAACATCATAAAGTTTTGAATTAATAGATGTGGAGCTATAATATCCTGAACTAAGCTTTGGCTTTTTTATATTAAAACATTCATGGGAACAAGTTATTACTTGCATACTTGTCCTCACATAGTTTTGCTTATGTACTGGCTTTAAGACATGCATATGAGATGCAGACGGTCCTATGGGTTGTTTGCATCTAAATTCTGGCATCCTCTACTCATGAAGGATTCATTCTCCAAGTTTGGAACCTTATGTAGTCAAAATAGCACCATATACACACAAGAAAATGAGCAAACTTGGGAGAATTCTAAGATTGGCAGGAGTAAAAAATTCGGCATGGGAGGAATTTTAAAAATAGTCTGATGGCATCTGCTCCATGGAATTAGCAGCCGGGGAGAGGGAACAGAATGAGTATTCTGGAAGAAGTTATGTTGGCTGACACTTGAACAAGAATGTTCCATGCTATAACATTTTGTGACTAAACTAAGATTGCTGTACTTTAGACATATCATAAGAAGATATGACTTACTAGAAAAGACAATAATGCTGGGTAAGGTGGAATGCAGTAGCAAAATAGGTAGATTGCAGTAGGTTGCATTACAGATGCATAGACTCAATGAAGGAAACCATGGCCCTGAGTCTGCAAGACCTGAGCTGAACTCTTGATTATAGGGTGATTTGGCAATCTCTTATTCATAGCGTTGCCATAACACAAAGTCATCTTGATAGCAGCTAACAACAACAATAACAACAATACTTTTGTTGCTGGAAGATGTGAAACACTAGGAGCAATTTCATTCATGTTTTTCTGGTAGGCTTTCTTTTGATAATTGGTTGACTCCTATATGAACAGAAAGTTGGATTAGATAGATCTTTTGAGTCAGCATGGGGTTTCTATTTTCTTACCTTGTCTTTCCTTGAAGGTTCTGAAATCAGCAAAAGCACTGCTGCCCTATTTTTATTTTTCCAACAATATTTTGAGGTAGCTTGGACTGAGAGGTAATGACTCGTCCATGTTCACCTGGTGAGATACATAGCTAAGAATGGATTTGATCACATTTACTAGTCTCTAGAGCTCTAACCAGCACAAAGCACTGGGAATCAAGAAAAATACCTGAGATATGGGACTCATTCACACTGCACAAATATAATGCTGTATTCTGCTCTAACTGCCATGGCAACATCCTGAGGAATCCTAGGGCTTATAGTCTGGTCAGTAGTGAGTCACTATTGCTTTCTGTCTGATAATTCGAAATGTTGCACCCTTAATTACCAATTCCCAATCACAGGACACCATGGGATGTTGCCATGACAGTTAAAGTGTAATATAATTGTGTAATGTGAATGGGCCCACATTTTCTGAATATATCTGGCTACTGAAAATTACTGAGTGTTTTCATCTTGTATTTTTATCACAAATGCTATGAAATATGGGATAAATTGAATTTCTCCATGCTCTTAATGCAGTATTAAGCAATTTATAGTGGCTACTAGCAGCAGACACATCTGTGGGCAGCCACAACCTCAAGAAGAAGAAGAAGAGGAGGAGGAGGAGGAGGAGGAGGAGGAGGAGGAGGAGGAAAGAGAAAGTGAAAAAATGGTAAAGGATTAGAATAATTTTGTTTCATCTAAAGAAAAAAGAGATATATAGGATAAATTCCCAGCCCCGGCCACTGGTGTATGCAATATTGTACTTAAGGCAGTAAGAGACATGTTTCAAGTAGATTTTATTAAAAAAAAAAAACCTTCCTGGTGAGTAAAGAAGGAACTTTCTTTTTAAAAATTATAATCACATATTTTATGAACCTAGGGAGAGGTTAATTAAGGCCAGTGGAAACAAAAGTCAAGTGAAAAAGATTAGGCATGCCCCAATTCCCTCCCATACTTTGCTGAAAATTGGAGAAGAAATAGTGACAAAAGGAGAGCAGTAGGTGGGTGAGAAGTGAGGATGAGAAAGGCAAAAACCTGTTGTGTCACTAGAATCCTAACGTTGTTCCCTCTTGCTAAACCACTTCTCAGTGTAATCAAAGCAATCCAGAAAGCACTGCATGTTGCCATGAACAGCAAACACACCCACATAAGTATCAAGAGAATTTTTTTTCTTATCTTTTTAAAAATTGTTTTAAGCTGCTTGTCCCAAGTAACAATGCCAAAATTCAAAATCAGTTGATTCACAAATTTAATCCAGTAGGTTTGTAATTCTGCAATCTGTGATGAACCTGGATTTTGATCCACTGAACTTTAATGAGAGCCTAAAAAGGTGGGAGGGGGGTTGTTGTTGTTGTTGTTGTTTTTAATGTTGTTGTTGTGTGCCTTCAAGTTGTTTTTAACTTATGGTGACCCTAAGCAAACCTATCATGGAGATTTCTGGGGCTGAGAGTGTATGATGTGCCCAAGGTCACTCAGTGGGTTTCCATTGCCAAGTGGGGAACTGAATCCTGGTCTCCAGGTTCATAGTCCAATGCTCAAAATTACAACTCCCAAAATACCATGCTGGCTGGAGGATAGGCTGCAGTCTAGGAGTTATAGTCCAAAAATGTAACTTTTCCAAGCTCTGACTTTAATGTTGGGTGCCTCCAGAAAGGAAAAATGCATCTGGAAGTATAGAGTTTCCAGTTCTTTTGTTTTGATTTTACCTGCATATTTCCAAAGCCTGCATCCAGACTCTTCCTTGAAATGTCCCAGGTTTGACGTCAAATATCTTTCCTGCAATAGCCTGGGTTTCCTTCACTCTCCTCTCCCTTGTGTTCTTCCTACTCCTATTGATCACATGTCACATTCTGATTCATGCAAGATTTCATAAACTGATTTTCACCAATTTCTACTGGGCCTTCTTTATTATTATTCACAAATTGTAGTCAAAGAGCTAAAGTGCTTTAGCAATATTAGAGTAGTTAAACATTAAAATTTATTTGTCTTGGTGTAAACATACCTTTTTCCTTCACTTGATCTCTGTTGAATCTGTTTCCTGGATAAAATAGCTAAGTTTACTGATGATGACCATCTTGGCTAGTTCCAGGCTAGTAACACAAATAGATAACCAAGTAGAGACACATTTCATTTTGGAAAATGTAAACTGACCTGAGAAGTAGGAATACAAAGTTCTTGGTAATACTGGGAGTTCCCAGGAAATACTTCAGGATGAAAAAAAAAAGTCATAGGGATCTCCAAAATAAAAAGTTTTTACTGGAACAAAACCTGAGAGTTTCAGAGACTCTTTTCTGATCTTTTGAGATTTGTTGTCCTCAGTCTTTCAATTATGACGATATTTATATTTTCTGTGTCTACTGCATATGCATGACTCAGCAGCCATTCCATTTTTGTGCATGTATGCATGTTAGCTGCAACATACGTATGTATGGAATAATTACACTGAAAGCTTTTATACTGACCTGTCTTCCAAAAGAACTAATCAGTGGAAAACCTCTGCTTGTACCACAGTGGCTGCTTTCCCCTCTATGTTGTGTTGAGTATAGTAAACATAGCGCATATGAAAACAAACTAACAGAGAAAGGCAAATCATAGTGCACAATTTGGGAAATGGTACCATATTATGGACACCTCACTTCCAAAGTTTGTGATGTGATGTTGGACTTGTAACATGGCAAACATATTATGATTTCCAATGGAAAAAGTTCACTCCTTACTAGTCTTAAATTAGATGTCTAATAAGGTATCATGCCAATAAAATGATACTGCTACCCTGTTCTCTGCGGGTCCCGGGAGGGACTCCTAAATAACCAAACAATATAACACAACCTTGGGAAAATTAGCTGGAGCACTCACTTAAGCTAGCGAGAGGCAGGGTAACTTAGCAGGATCTTGCAACTCAGCGTCTACAGGGTCAGGTCAGTCAAGCAGCCAGACAGGTTTAAAGTAATAAAAATAATGTTTTATTGTATACAGACAAACATTAAAGACACCACAACCACACAGATAACTAAGGAATCAGAAACTGAGTTAGAGAGAGAGGTTTTCAGGCGGAAATGGGTGATACGACACCTGTCTCGTAGTCCTGGACCTTAGGAGAGAAGCCAGAGATGCGGAGAAGAAGCTCAGCTTGATTAGCTGAGGGGAGCTCGAAGCAGCAGCAAGGCGGGATGGAACTCTGGAGCGGGTCAAGCGATCTGAGGAAGGTCTCAGAATCTGGGTTTTTTTATAGGGTGAATTGTGACTGCAGGTTATGCCTTACTCGGAGAACAACAATGAGTTTTGGGTGTGAGACAGTGTCTTGGAAAGGTCACAACTTTGCCTGATGGAATCAGAGCTGAATTAACAATAGTGTGGCCAGTATGCAAATGCGCAGTGCTTACCAGTGGACGGCACAACCTTTGTCCAGTAGCCTGCTCGGGGCAGAAAGCCTTTGTTGTTATCACACATATGTAATGAGGTGTTTGCCAGAGAGGTCCCTGAAGCGACAAACCGGCTGTGTCTGGCCTGCCTGGGTGGAGAATGGAATGTCGAGCAATTATCGGCCGTGCCTGTTTGCGTGCTCGTCCAGTGGCCTCGCAAACACGTGGAGCAGGATGGTGGAAGAAAGCCAAATGGTTTGATATCAAAATGATATCTAGGAGTGTCCCCAAGGAGGTCTAAACTTCAGTAACAATACTGTACAGAAACAATGCTCCAGTTCTAGTACTGAATTGACCATGGAACATAGAGCATAGGATTGATAAGAAGGCTCTCATTTATGCAAAGTTTTGCCTTGTTACCACACTCAAAACTTCTCCTTAAGAATCTTAAGAAACTGAGCTGAAGATCACATGTAGCTAAAGCACTCATTGCTCCTGTACATTTTGGTAAGACTTATATCAACCCCACAATGATATATATTTGTTTCAGCAGTTAATCTGGGCAAAATGTAGGCATTGTATTCCCAGAATACAACTTTTGTGATTCTTTCATTGTATTCACCTAGGTCTTCCCAATACAGTTTGTTATGTCTAAATATGTCAAGCATATCAAAATGGGAGCAATTTGAAATATTTTCTGTCTTTTCCATTCATACCCATCATGTCATGTTTTGACTTCAGATCACTAAAGTTTGAGTAACTGTCATGGACCCATCTTATTTTTATGACATTTCATCAAGATGATTTAGAAATCAGACTGAGGGCACATGGTACAAGTTAAGTAGTTCAGGCTCTTGTACTACCTGTATGGAAAATTACTTAAGACCATATATAAGCTTCTCTGAAGAATGATGTGTGAGTGTATACATAATAAGGGTGTATATGACGTATAATTAGAACACAGTGAGATTCTGAAGTGTAAGGGGGCGCTTTTGTGTGGTCTGTGGCCCCCAAACTGCAACCTCCCATTGCAGCTTTTTTGTTTTATCCCTCCAGAAGGTATAGTTCTCAATTTACTATTTTTTGTTCCTCCCACCTTAAAAAAAGAAGAAAGAGGTTATCAAAGAACTATCCATGGCTGCCCACATCAAAATAGAAGAATGTAGAAAAAAAAAAAAAAATGTAATAAAGAACCTTCCATCATTAATGCTTTGTTCACCTCTTCTTATTTATTTTAAATGTCTCCTTTGAGTCAAAACTTTTTTATTTTTTTTAATACATTTTTAAACAGTATTGGCCAAAAGTGCAGTACTGTACTGGCATGTCATGCTATTACAACATTGCTGCATTAGTACAGCTTCCAAAATTACTAGGGGGAAAAAATCACCACCCAATCAAGGGTGGTGGGGCGGGGTGAAGGCAGGGCATTAGAGTGGCCAAGGATGCTATAATGTGAAAGGAACAGTAGTGGCAATACTGCTACCCATCCAGTTAAGGGGGAAGAGCGCGGAAAAGAGCACCCCTGACCTGATGGCATCATGCAAATGGTGATGCCACCATTATAACAATATAATGTGCTAATGGCCTCTAGTGTGGACATGGCCTCAACTTCTAGTAACTCTGGGAAGGCATAGGAAAGAATCTAATCTGAAAATGGACAGTCACTGCCAAACAGCGTTGACAACACTAGATGGGACCACTTGTCTCTTTCGGTATAAGGCATCTTCCAATTAAGAGGTATTTAACCTTTCTCAAAACCTCAAGTTTCTCTTGAACTTTTTTTGTTTTTACTTTTTGTCTTTTACTTTACTGAAAAACTACTGCTTATAAAGGCCTTATGCATTTCTAGTCCTGTATTCTAATTGCTAATACATAACAAATCATCATTATAACCATTTATATATGGCAGTTTTATTTCCAATTTTAACTCAACTCATACCTCTCTTCCAGCTTTTCACTCTGTAATGCTGAACGTACTTCCTTAACTAATGGCTTGATTGATTAAGGTCATCAGTTTCATTGGCGCTGTCAGATAATTAGTCCAATAAAAATTTGACCACAGTGAAGGGAGGTGTTGACTAGTGCCAACATTTAATCTCTCCTACCAGAAAAAGAGGAAAGAAAGAGGAAAAAAGGGGGACAGAGAGAAAAGTGAGAAGGGTTGAAGAAAATGAATTGGCTGTCATAATTTGGACAGTCAAACATCAAACAAACTAATTTCCTCCAATTAATTTAAAAAAATCCTAGGGGAACCTCACTAGACCTGCTATATGTGTCAAAAGAAACTTCTGTTCACCATTCATAAGCTAAGGGTGCTTCTGTCTTCTGCAAACCTGAAGTAGCCTTAAGTAGGTTTAAGATGATATACTTTCTAAATAAGGCTGCTACCCAACTGAAGAAATCTGGGCTCAGTTTTAGACCATTTATGAAGTCTACAATCCTAAACTCATTTATCAGGGAGTAAGAGTCCTGTTTAGACAAGTAGGGGTTATTTCTAATAAAGATGCTAAATTTGCATGTGAACAAAATTGACATTGTGCATATCCTTTGTCTTTAGGTGATGAATGTATGTATTGGAGCTGACATCAGTTTAGGAGATAGGAAAGGATGTGAAACAGAATACTGCTGAAATATGCAGGAATATTATATATTTGAAGGAATGTATAAAGTCCATAAATCATTTCAGATTCCACATTTTCACTGGTAGAACATGCATTTGAAAGTGTATTGGTTAAAACAGGATTTGAGAGATAAAGTTCAAGGCCTTCTGTTGCCATGAAAATAAGAATATTCTTACCTTTGCACTAGATCCTGCTAACTTTGAGCTTGAGTTTTGAGAGATTTCTCCTAGGTGATGCTTTGATGGTATATTCCAGCATGGTAGGGGCTTTGACTTAATGGCCTTTGTGGTCTGTTCCAGCTCTACAATTCTATGAGTCTATGATACCCGATAAGAAGTACAAGAGGAGGAGAAGGGGAAAGTGAAGGTAGAAAAGAGAGGGCAATGAATGTGGCAGATAAATACAAAACATTTTCTGAGCATTTTTTTTTCCTCTTGAAGAAGACAGGTCCAAACTTGGGCCATTTCTGCATTACACTGTTATAGTGCTATTATTCCACTTTCAACATCTTGTGGCATCCTGAAGCTTGTAGATTACTGAGGCCAAAGATGCTGCTTCCTAAACTGCAAACCCCAGGATTCAATAGAATGTTGAAAGTGGAATAATAGCACTATAACAGTGTAGTGCAGAAATGGCCACAGACTAGTCATTCTTTCTCAATGTCACCTACTTTACTTTAAAGTGAGGAGGACAACCATGACCTTAACTTGAGCTCATTGGAAGAAAAGCTGAGTGCAAATGTAATAAATGAGTAATAATGAAATAAATACAGTAAATATAGGCTGGCATCCTGTTCAGTAATTACAATGTAATAGTCTTGAGTTATGACATTGTAATTGCACTAATTCATTTTCATGGTCATTGTACTATCACAGTGATTGAAATTGCCCCCAAAATCTACAATTTAAGCAATGCCTAATTGAGTGTAGGAATCTCCGAGATGCTATGGGATCCTGTAGCAGCATCCTCTTGATGTATACTCTGATGCTGGGAAAGACCAGATAACAAGCAACACCTAGTAGCATTCCTTCTTTTATAAAACCATCAAAGTTACAGGTGCCCTCTCCAGTCCTCAGTTTAGCAACCGTACTTAGTGCATAACAGTACTGGGTTCTATTTGCTAGGAGCACAGCTGGCAGACCATCTGTTCCACTTCCTCTGTCCTAGATAGGCTGAGCAGTGCACTCTTGCAATGGCTACCCTGTCACCATGAGATTGTTCCTGGATGTTGTTGGTACCATGATATATAAGATCTCATGAGAGCCCAGAGATCTCACACAAGGACCTTGGGTCTTCAGACCTGGAAGCCATGCCCTAAGAGGAGTGGCTCAGGGAGCTAGGGATGTTTAGTTTGCAGAAGAGAAGGTTGAGAAGAGACATGTTTAATTATTTGAAGGGATGTCAGGTCAAGGAGGGAGTGGGCTTGTTCTCCGCTGCTCCAGAGACTAAGACAAGAAGCAATGGATTCAAGCCGCAGGAAAAGAGATTCCTCTTGAACCTCAGGAAGAACTTTCTGACCATCAGAGCTGTTCGGCAGTGGAATATGCTGCCTTGGAGAGTGGTGGAGTCTCCTTTTTTGGAGGCTTTTAAGCAGAGGCTGGATGGTCATCTGGTAGGAATACTCTGATGTAGGTTCCTGCATAGCAGGGGGTTGGACTTGATGGCCCCCCTGGTCTCTTCCAACTCTATGATTCTATGATTCTCAGTGGTCTTATATAGACTTGTTTCAGGTGTTCCCAACCAGTCTTGTGCTGGCTGGCAAGAAGTAGTTGTATATTTTTTGTTAGTCTGAGAGTGACTGTAGACAGCCAGTCAGAGGCCAAATTTGTTTGTTGTTCTTGTGTGCTTCAAGTCATTTTGACTTACAGTGACCTTAAGATGAACCTATCATGCTGGATTTGTTCAGAAGAGTTTGCCCATACTTCCTATAAGACTGAGAGAGTGTGACTTGACCAAGGTCAACCAGTGGGTTTCCATGGCCAAGTGAGGATTTGAACTCTGTTCTCCAGTGTTGTAGTGCAACACTCAAACCCCTACACCACCCTGCCTCTCAGAATGGTAATAACATAAAATACAGGAATATTTTGAAGACAAATCAATAAAATTTATTTATTTATTTATTATATAAGAAATTTCTCCCAAAGTGGGACCTAAGGCAGCTTCCAGAAAAAGTTTTGTCAGGAAGGCTTATATTCAGGCTTTATATTTGTATTTATATTTAAAGTACCAATTTATATTCATAATATATATGTAATATTTTCTGTATATATTATATTATAGTATGTTCTATTAATATTTATTTGGGGTTGAAGTATATCATGGATTGTAAGTACAGGAAAGACTCACCAATTTCATTAGGTAGATCTGTACTTAGGCAGATAAACTAAATGGTTATATTTATGTTTATTCAGCGGTGGATTGGATTGTATCAAGACTGATCAATTTCATTAAGCAGATAGATTTAAAAGTAGTACAGACAAGTGAGTTTTGGTAGAGTACCTTCTTAAAGAGGAATCATTTCCATTAGGCAGTTTAATTAAGCAGATGTAGATTTACATAGCATTGGATCATGAAAGGCAATGCACAAAGCACAGATACAGGCAACTTGATTTTCAGTAGCAAGAAAGTATCTCACTTACAAGGAAGCCCCACTGAGATCATCTTCAAATCACAGAGTACCAGTTTGGCTTCTTTGAAATCCATTCTGTACTGGATATTTACATCAGAAAAAGCAGGCAACTTTATTCTAAGCACCCAGAGAAAAACACTTGTGGAAATGTACATTAATAACTATTCAGTCTCATTAGGCAATTCTATTAGGCAGATCTGCTTAGAGGTGGATCAGTGGACAGTAGTTCTATAGGAGGAGGAAAATAATTTAGTGATATAAATTATAGTTTATATAATCTAGTTATATGAAGACTAATCAAGGCACCTTAAATACTAATCAGTTTCATTAGACAAAATTAAATTTAGGCAGATATAGTATAGATAGGCAACTTATGGCAGTGCACCTTAAAGTGTATTCATTGTTGTTAGGCAGATAAAATTAAGCAGTGATGCACCACACTATTACACTGTGCTTCCATGCCCCTGGGTATCAAGAACATGGACTATCCTGTGGCTGTTTTGTATGCCTAGGGTTTGTCGTTGCTGTGTGCCTTCAAGTTGTTCCTGACTCATGGCAACTCTATCACAGGGTTTTCTTGGCAAGATTTGTTCAAATGGGGGTTTGCCTTTGCTTTTGCCTTCCTCTGAAGCTGAGAGAGTGTGACTTGCCCAAGGTCACCCAGTGGGTGTTGGGTAGCCCTCCATATTTTAGTTATGGGATATGTAGTAGGAGTTAAGTAGCAGCTTGCTTGCAACAAGGCATGAGAACCAGAGACTGTTAGGTAAACAAAGCTAGGAATGTAGTGATAAGCACAGCCAGGCTACACCAGACACTTCAAGGTCTCTTGCGGGCAGGATGATGTATTCTTTGTCTTTTATGTTTTGAATCTTGCTAATTGCCTCCAGTGCACTCACTGAAGTCCTGTACGATGTATCACGCTCCTAATAAATAGTGTTTATGCACTGTTATATTTGTGTGCGTGAATTCAGTTCCTGGCAGTAGGTTTCTGTGGCTGAGTGGGGATTTGAACCCTGGTCTTCAATACAGTACTCCAGTACTAAACCTAAGATGGCCTAAGTATCTCACCAAACTACAAATCATTGGATGGAGTCATGGCAGTTTAAATGAAATTCAACTGCTGTAACTGATGTGTGAATACACCCTAGGCATGGGAAGAATGAGAGTGTGGACTTGTGCCATCAGGTGATGTATACCATAAGCTCAAAAACCAAAGTAAAGTAAAAGAGATGGAAGAAAAGGGAGGTGAGTAAATCAGTGTCCCATGGATGAGAAACCTAAGCACGTTCCTCAGAACTGCTGGTAATTTTGTGTTCTTGCAACTGGTAAACTACTTTATCAGAGAAAAAATTAAACTGAGGGACATACTTAGAAAGCCCAGTCAGCTCAAATTATACAATTGTCAGGCATAGATAATGAAGTTAAAGGATGTCCTCCCATGATGTGTGCTATAGGCAACTGCCACAGCAACAGAAAGACAGATATCAAAATGCTGGGCCAGTGTTAATCTATAATGTGATTTCCTGGGACTCCTTTCCTACAAAGGCTGTCTTACTGCTTCGAAGTTTCCACTTTGCCCTGATGCTATTAAAAATTTCCAGGGCCAGCTGCCAATATCAATAAAATGGGACTAATTGCATCTTTATCGCATGCATAATTAATTTAAAAACATTGAGCTTCTAATTCTTTTCCCAATAGAGCCAGTTGGTGTCTTGCCAGTCAAAGGAAAACTGGCTCACACTCACCATTTAAATCATATCTCACAACACTTTTTGTACCCTCTTCTCCCTTATAAAAGGAAATTCTTTCTCTAAAGCTTCTTCTATCAGTGTCTAGGCAAGTCCAAGTGTATTAAATATTCAAAAATATACAGCACTTTTCTCATCATGTCTGCATATCTGTCTGCAACTTCTGCATAGCCTAGTAAGGTTTATATATACTATAAAATCCATACTTAAACTTTGTTATCAGCTGAACTCCAAGATTAGAGCTTGGAAACATTACAACACACAGTGAGGGAGGTTCACTCTTTCTTTGGGTGCTACAGTCCTGATGCAAATTTGTGTCTTCACGCCTGCCTCAAACTGCTCTTTGCTGGGTTGCCAAGTCCCAGAGTCCTGAGTAAAGTTTCAAATAATTGTCATGCTTCTCTGGGAAGTGAGATGGCAATGGAAATTTGATTTTTGTGTGTGCGGTGGCTTTAAGGCTGGGCATCCATCTTCCAGCTCAGGCCAAAGTATTTCGCTCAGGGTTTCTATGTGTCTTGCATTTGGGCACATATCAGTGCTCTGAAAAGCCAGGAGTGAAAGGAGAGGACCAGGAAGATGACTTGTAAGTGCATGCACGTGTGCCGTTTGCAGTAATAAGGGCAGTGTCACAACTTGTGAGCTTTCTTGCTGCACAAACACTAATGGCCGTGATATTGGGACTGAGGACTAGCAGTGAGACTTCTAAAAGCCCCAACAGCAATGCAAGGCCTGGAAAAACTCCCCATGTATGATCTGAACTGTACATAAACCTGTGTGGGAATGCGAGCCCTAGCAGGAATGCAGCAACTTCTTTAGCACACATTTTACCATCTGCCAAGCCACCAAAAAAAGGTGTACCCCTCTAGTTTTTGGTTGCTATATGACCTAGTGAGATGGATTTTCATCTGACTTTGGGCTCATTTTACCAGATTCCACTCAGATTTCTATAATCACCTGTCCCAACAACAGTCCCAACATCTGCCTACCTCACCTTTGCAACAACAACAACAAAAATACTTCTGTAACATCATATGGCCTGCCTCCCATTTTTGGTCCTGAAATCTGAGGGAATGGGTCCTGACAACCCAGGTTCTTGGATGTGTACAGTATAATTTGGTTCTTTCCTTCTAGGACCATTTTCGCACTGCACTGTTATAGTACTATTATTCCACTTTCAACATCTTATGTTTGTAGTTTAGGTAAGGGCATTTAAAATTCTCAGCCAGAGAGCTCTTTGGCCTCAGTAAACTACAAACCCCAGAATCCCATAGGATGTTGAAAGTGGGATAATAGCACTATAACAGTATGGGGCAGAAATGACCTATGTCTAATGACCAGTGATCCAGAGAATCTACATTGAACCATTCCATCCCACTTCAACTATCATGGTTGTTTCCTGAGGAATCCTGGGCATTTTGTAGTCTGGGGACATATTTAGAATTGTCAGTGAGATATCCCTATTGCTGCAGTTCAGGACAGTAGAATTACAATTCCCAGGAATTTTAAGGATAGAAGCATAACATTTAAATTGGTATCAAACTGCTGTAGCTCTGTAGTGCAGGTACACTCTAGACAAGGAGATTTAATAGGTCATCACAGTGTGAAGAAAGAGTTATCCCCTCAGTTGTCCCAGAATTTGATATTTACAGTGAAAAATTATTTAAAATAAAAAAAGGAACAGTAACAATACCAAATTTCACAATGAATATCATGCTTCATCAACAGAAAATAGGGATCCAAGCCTTGCCATCCCCCTCCCTTTCCTCCCACTTTCATTGCATTGACATCATGCTGGCAGTCTATCATAAAGACTTCAGCCCATTATTTTTTAATTGACTGAATGGCCATTAGAAACTGGCCAAATCAAATATGACTCTATAAGTTTGGCTTGTCAATAAGCACATCAATACATCCAGTTCTCTCCAGTGCTTTTTGCTCTACTACTGTTCTATAAATGTCTGTCTTGGGATATAAACAACTTTTTTGCTCACAAAAATATTAGCAGGAAAGAGGAGGGCTGGGAGCCTGCAATGCTGGGTTCTGCACACCAATGTTGGGTCCTGCCCCACCTATCATTTGTCCAGATCTTTGAGGAGAAAAAATGAGCTACTTTTTGAACTACCATTCTCAAAGTTTTCTATCTAGCATGGCCAGCAACAGTAAGAAAGTAACTTTTCCAATTTCTGGCCAGTATTGCCTGCTGGAAATCAGACTTCCAAGGAGTTCAGGTAGAAGTCGACAGTACTTTACCTGATTTCTTAATGAGACATATTAAACCACTTTTATTGCCCTTCTACCTATAAAACATGTACAGTATTATTAAATTCTAACCTAGACTGTCAAAGAATCAAGACACTGATTGGTAAGTCATAACTCAGTTAGCGATCAGTGATCAGTGATCCAGAAGCTGGCAACCAGTTTAGTTCAAACAAACTCAATGATTAAGAATAAAGTTCCTTCCCTGATCATTCAGACAAAAGCAGAAGCTCACATCCAGAGATGGGTGAGTGGCAATGCCATGGAAAGATGGAAGATAAGGGCTATGAATCAAAAGGTCTGAAATGAAATCCCTTCTTATAATTCACAGACAAGGGGTTAAATCCAGTTATTACTCCCAGCTATAGTAGATGTGCTAGCCAGTGTAATGTAACGTTTTGAGCATTGAACAATGGCCTGGGAGACCAAGGTTCAATTCCCTGCTCAGCTGTGGAAACCCACTGGGTGACCTTGGGTGCATTACACACTCTGAGAAAACCCCACAATAAGTTTGCAATAAGGACGAACCATAAGTTGGAAGACTTGAAGGCATACAGCAGCAGCAGCAGCAGCAGCAGCAACTGTAGGCCTGTTGAATTAATGGTAAGTGTTGGCTTATTAAAGTTCCCATTGATCTGATGGGTCTTTTGTGTTAGGGACTAAGAATGGGATGTAGAATCTTATGCCCAAGAAAATGTTCCATAGTGCACCAAAGAAATCAAAACGCTGAACCGGGACTGAGAAGTAGGAGAACTATACAAAATTCCAGGGTTTCTAGGATAGATGAAAGAATTGATGCTCTTTTTGCTGGACTACAGTGCCCTAGTTCCTGACTTTGCCACTTTCTATCAGGAGGGTTTTTAAAACAAAAGAAAAGAAAATCTGTACAATTTGCTTTTTAACTGTGAGCTCTCAAGCTTATAGTTAAGTGTACTATTTGCTTTGCATAGCTACTGTAAAAGAGAGGGACAAAGTAATGTCTAAGCTACAGTTCTTACGTAAAAAAAAAAAATACCATACTGAGCTGTGAAAGTGTAGAAAAGCATAAGCCTTGGGTATCTGTCAATGCTAGATAATATATACTAAGCATCTGCCCAGGATAACATTTCACAGTGTGTTTGGGGTTTCATCCCTTGTGTCCATTTGTCATTATTGTCCATTTCAGTGTCTGTGGCAGGTTGCTACATAGCATGATGCTATTCCTGCAGTCTCTTTCCTTATTCCTAGGGTTAGGCACGGTCTTCCCTCATTGCTTTTTAATGGAAAGTCTTTTATCATTTCTGGTAATGTAAGCAATTATCTTCCAAGTGTTCTTTTGTATTTTGGGTTCTAGGGTACAAACCATTTTGTCCTGATAGTTTTACTTTAGTCAAATTTTCTTCACAATGTTCTCCATTTTATGCTTTCCAGTAATCATCTATAATCCTCTACCCTTAATGCCTAACTTGTAAGAATCTTCCCAAGTATATCATATTTTTTCTTCCCAGTTTGTGCTCAAATACTTCATTTTAAAATACAGACTTGCTTTTGATATCTTGCAGGACATTTATGAATAGGATTCATTATGAACAGGATTCATAGGGCTAGTCCATACTTGACAATGAGCCTCATAATGTGTGAATTGAACCTACTACATATTTTGGGAACAGTACAAGAAGCAATTACTCATGGGTCTGGTGTACACACCAATCTAGTCTTTGGTATTATGGAAATACCTGCATGCAGTCATAAACTTGGTTAAAATTAGTGAGTACGTATGGTGTGTAGAAGCCTGCACGCAGAGACGGACAAATCTGTTCAGTTTCACTTTCTCCCATCTTTGATTTCTTGAATCTCAAAAAAATAAAATAAAAAAAAATCCTCTCCATTTTATAAAAATGTGTACATTTCATCTGTTCCTATCACAAACAAACCAAATGAAATTCTCAACCATCTGCACTTGCCAGTTCAATAGGTACAAGCACACAAATTATGAGGGAACCACATTGTACTTGCCTGCCGTGTAGCTGTTAACAGTAATGACCCTGTTAAAAGTGGGGAGGGGAGATTGGCAATCCTATTTCAGTACCACAAACATGGCTGAATTCACAAGATTCAAAGCCAACATTTTGAGAAATAAACATTAAAAGCCTTCTGTCTCAAATGCTGAATCTGCTAGTTTGTCTCCCACGTTTTACTGATTGAAAATATCATGTTTTTTTCACTCAAATTAAAAAAAAAATTGGAAATTTCAGTAAGTTGTTCTGTAAAAACAGCAACTGCAACAACAAACCAAAGGAACTAAATTTTTACCTTTTCTTACCTGTATGCATAGGAATATTTATGTGGTCATGATCTCTTTTGAAAGAGAGAAGGATCATGTGAATCTAGCCTTTGTGGATATAAAGAACATAGATTACCCACCTTACACACCACCTAGTTTATGGCCATTTCCGCACTACATTATTACAGTGCTATTATTCCACTTTTAATATTCTGTGGAATTTTGAGTTTTGTAGTTTACTGAGGACAAAAAGCTCTCTGGCTGAGAATTCTCAATGTCCCCCCCAAAACTGCAAACCTCAGGAT
Organism: Iguana delicatissima; assembly: GCA_948472985.1. Classification (NCBI taxonomy): domain Eukaryota; kingdom Metazoa; phylum Chordata; class Lepidosauria; order Squamata; family Iguanidae; genus Iguana; species Iguana delicatissima. Next base: position 990,363 of record CAOKZL010000003.1, read on the forward strand.
TCCACAGTGGAATAATAGCACTATAACAGTGTAATGCAGAAATGGCCTGTGTGTGTGTGTGTGTGTGTGTGTGTGTGTGTGTGTTGTGAGTCTGACATTTCACCTTAGGAAACGATCGTCTGGGTAATTAGGTGAAATATTGGAGAAGAGAATATTGAGAGGTGGAAGGATGTCATTTAGAAAATGGATCAAGGCTGTTTTCTGCTGTCCCAGGAATAAGAACATGAACGAATGTCTTCAAATTATCAGAGAGAGAGCGAGAGAGAGAGAAATTCCACCTAAACATTACATTAGGAACATTAAGAGCTTTTTGTTTATAAGAGCTTGTTTGTAAGAGTCCCATTTTTTGGAGGTTTTTAAATAGAATTTGCATGGTTATTAAATAGAATTTGGATGGCTATCTTTGGGGAGAGCTTTAGTTGTATATTCCTGCAGGCTTTTGGTTGAACTACATTGCCTCTGTGGTCCCTTCTAAATCTATGCTTCCATGATGTTATGATTCTTTTCACAGTTCATTTTCCATAAATGTAGATACTTCTATGGATGTATGATTATTATAAAACTACAGAAGGTGAGTCACAATATTGTATATTTTGTACATATGATAGGAAGCTATGCTAATCATCAGAAATATATATAGAAATCTATTTGTCCTCTCAAATGTATATAAATCCATATATAAGCTGCAGCATGACAAACAACCCCAGACCAGGATATCTAAGACGTTTTAACCTTGAAATTCATGTGGGCAACTTTGTTAATGGAATATAATAAGGTATTGGAGAGACTCTTTTCTCCCATTCATATCTGAAAAATATGTATTTTAGAAGAACTGCTGAAAACCATCAACCGTGATTTTACAACATTCCCACAGGAGTGTGGTATTTTTACAAAATTTTGTAATGTTTTATTTTACCCATAAAGAAGTCACAAGATGCACCTGAACAATTCATTTGAACCTCAAATACAAAAAAGAAGGAAAAGAAGCCAACAATTCTGGTTATGTAGTGTCAAATTCCTGCATCTGACTACATAACATATTTCCTTTCCACAGGAGGTAGTTATGACAAATTAGAAGTCTGAAAATTTTCTGATGGTGTAAAGGCTCCAGCTGTCACTGGGGAGACAGTGATCGGATTTCATAGCTGCATGGTCCCACGACGCCTCTAAGAGTTCCATATGGTCATCCAAATGTTACAACTAAGCCCACTAAAAAAATTCCAGTAGGAGCTTTGCTTATAGAAAATAAAACTTGCCTTGGACGGATTTAATAAACAAAGCATTCTTGAATGGTTCACTAAAAATCAGTACCACAAGACCTTCTATACAGCTGTTCTTTCTTCAAGTGCAGCGCAGAGGCAACCAAGATCTAACTTTTTCCTCTTTCTGCACAACTTACATGATGGAGTGTGGGCTCTTTAAGTGGATGCCCCATGAATAATTAAGGTGTGTATATGTATGTGGTGATAAACAGCAATTCTTCAAGCCACTTCTATTTTAGTTTGTTGTTGTTTTTTTAAGAAAAAAACACACCCCTCTTAAATTGTTAATGCCATGACTATGGACGAAGACACTTTCCTTCATGTCAAAGATGTCAGCATAAGCCTTGCACAATAACAAATGACAGATGAATAATTTATTGGTCCTTAAATGGCCATGTCCTTGGATGTATTTCTTATAACTAATTTGCTTAGAGACACATCTGGCTCCTGCATCTGTTTTAAAGAAGGTCAGTATTATATTTTAAAATTAAAGGCAGACGAACATAATCTGTTATTTGTTATGCTTCTCTGCTTCTCTACCCTAGGAACTCAAGTTAATTCTCATTCAGTTCTGTCTGCTTACTTTTTATAATACCAAATCAAAAGATGTGCAATCTGTTGTTTAGTTCTGAAACCATAATAAAGAGGCCCATTAAAGATGTGCTTGCAATGAATGAATACTTATTAGGTTAAAAAATGTCCATGAGATTTAGGTAGATGTATTTTAAATGCATTTGAAATATATTAAATGAGAGTTACGTTGTGAGTGAATGTTTGAATACAAATATTAAACATTTTTTGTTTAATCTTGTTTTAAAATATTCAGTATGATGGGTCTATTTTTTTTAAGGAAAGATTAGGCAAATTCATGGAGGATGAGTCTGTCAAAGGCTATGCACTCTCCAAGGCAGCTAAGTAGAACCTCCATGTGCAGAGGCAGTGTGCTTCTTGAAAACCTGGTCTTGGAGATAAAGAGCAAAGCAATCCACTGTCTTTACAAGTCGTATGCTTTAGCTTTCTAAAAGCATCTGGTTGGCAAGAGAGAGAAACAGAATGTTGGCCTAGGGCAGATGGAACACACTACCAGGGAATCTAATAAATCACATTATAACCTATCTTATTCTGCTGGCTCTGAAAATACAGAAATTCCAATCCTAGCGAGGCTTACAATGCAGTTTATGAAGGGAACGGAGAGAACAGAAAATAAAATGAAATGGGGTCTGAGTAACACCTGTCAAACCCAAAGGAACTTTATTTTCCCAACAGTCTCTTTGTTTTATTCCAAGGCAATTCAACGCTAATTTTGGCCACCTGTCCCCTACACAAAGCCTTTCAGATGTTTTGTACTTTAATTGTTATGAGCTCCAGCCAGTATGCCCAATGGTTAGAGATAATGGGAGTTTTATTTAGTAGTGGCAGGTGAATTTTCAACCAGTTATTAGTCAAAAACTACTCAAGTTCTGAACCATACGCCCAAAATAGCTTTAGCATCTTGGTTAACTCCTTTAAAGTTCAGATTAAACCTTGGAATGGATTCACTGCTCACTCACAACAGAGGCACCAGATGCCACTGGTTATACTTTACAACATCTGTCAGAGGCCTTTCTGAGCATTTTTACAAATTAAAGCAAGGTTATTTTAACTGCAAAAGTTCTGATGTGAATGGAACTGCTCATTCCAGCTTGTACCAAGAGTAGAACCTGTTTATACCTTCATTTGTTTTGGGCTTCAGTATGAGATCCCATTGTGAGAATAATAGGAGACCAGCCATGCATTTACATTTTACTGGCAGGACAATCTTATCCCATTTTAATGAAAAGCAAATGTCAATATAGGTAGTTCCCTAGTAAGTACATTTAGGACTCCAGCCTACTAGCATCTTCCTTTTAAAAGCTAGCAATACATTCACAAGTATTCTTGTATTTGGTTAGAATAATTTTTCAATATTTCCAATCTTTTCCAATTTGACAGATAGACTTCCCTCCTTAATTAATCTTCAATGTTAATCTTCAATTTCTGGCTCATTCTAGAACAGCTACTAAGTCACTTTGACACAAAAATGATACTTCAAACAAATCCCAATTATTTCTGATGTATCCAATATAGGTGAGTACTATTTACTTTGCATTTGGTGTGGGAAGACGATGTCATTTGAACATTCTACAGTGAGCAAGAAAGTGCCTTTCTAATTTATAGTTCACCTTGCATAGTCATAAAAATGTTTAATTATTTGAGGATTAATGGAGGTGGTTCACGATTAGGCTGAAGTATGATCTGATGTCATCATCTCAGTATGATGATACACATCTTTATGCCAAAGCACCTGTTGTTTTGGAAGGAAGCAGCTGATATCATTATCTCCTCAGCCAGACAGTCCTGTTTCCTGCTGCTTAAAAAATTATCTTAGGGGTTACCTAAGTTGGGGAACACAACATTAACTTTTTCATACTTAGGACAGGAGCATCAATACTCTGTAGAGTGAGGAAAACCTTTGCCACTTTCTGGTTTTGATTAAGATGTAAAATCATTCTTCTCCTACCAATGTGTGTGTATGTGCATTTACATATTAGCAATACATAATTTAGGTAGGTTATATACAAACTATTAAGAGATGGCATATATGCAAGAGTAGTGTTCACAGCACATTTTTCACAGCGGTCTGTTGACTGGATTGGTTTGAGGAAGAAGCCTGCATAGACTCAGAACTGTAAAGCTGGAAGATACTCCAAGTGTCATCTAGATCAGCTTCCTGCCAATGCAGGAATTAAGCAGTCAAGCATTCTTGGCACATGATCATCTTTTTAAAATACTTCAGTGAAGGGGAGTCTGCCTTCCAAGGTATCTATTCCATTGTTGAACAACTCATCCTAATGGTTAGACACTATGATTCAGATGAGTCTGATGCAATTCTATTTGATTTTGTTTGTGTTTTTATTTATGTGTGGCATATGTACACTATAGACTGGTTTTAATCATAATTTTCCATAGTGTACAAGTCTGATGAGATTTCGAGTTGATTTTTTCTCCTTCTCTCTTGTACAGCCACAAGGATATTGAGGTTTTCCTCTGCCAGCTTTTGTGTAACAGCAGTGACATCTGAACTCAGGCAACCATGGTTTTGAAAGGGACTTTCCCACTCTTTAAATTGTGGTTTGTTAGAACACAGCAGTATTGAAACGTGGTTTTCTCCATCCTGGCCTATTCTAAAATGACATTCCCTTCTCTTAAAAACATGAACGTGGGGACAGAACTGGATGTGACATATCTCTCTTTACATGTTTAAAAAGCATACTCTAAAATTCATACATCAAAAGTCATCTAGATAGGCTGCCAGAAGAGACAGGCCTTTATTGCTGATATAAATTCAGACAGAGTCTTGAGCTAATGAATGTCTTCTAGCAGGTCATTCCACAGGGCAGTCAAAGAAAAAACCCTCTGTGTAACAGTTATGCTAGTTTTGGCTCACTGCAATAGGTGTCTGCAGAGGAACTAAGTGGGGCAAATTATACAGGAGAGGGTGATCCTGTAGGTAACCTGGGCCTAAACCATATAGAGCTTTAAAAGTAATAACCAACACTTTGTACTTTGCCCAGAAAATAATTGGTAGCCAGCGAAGTGATTTTAATACTGGTGTAATATCTTCACTCCTAGATGTAGCAAGCAATCTGGCTACCATGTTGTGAACTAATTGAAGTTTCCAAATTTGATACACACGTGACCTAATGTACAGCACATTGCAGAAGTCAGCTGTGAGGTAACCAGCACTTCCACTACCATCTTTAGATCCTCCAGGTCTAGGAAGGGGTGAAGCTGCTAGCATAATAGCTGAAGTTGAGAGTAGGCATACCTGTCACATCTACCTGAGATGTCATTTGGAGTGATAAATCTAGAAGTACTCACAGACTGCAAACACTGTCTTTTAGAGATAATGTAAAGCCATCCAGAACATGTTGGCAAACCTCCAAACCTCCTTGACAGTGAAGCACCTCCATCTTATCTAAATTCAGCTTCAGTTTGTTTTTTTGTCATCCAGCTCATTACCTCCTACAGCCATTCATTCAGAGGAAACATACTATCCTTAGCTGTTTTTGAAGGCATGGAGAAATATGTTTGGGTGTCATCAGCGTACTGATAGCACCCTGTTACTCTAAAAGGTGAGGGGGCTTTAAGGTCTACCTGCAATGTCACCATCTCTGTAGAATTTGGGCAATTATAGCTCAAAGTAGGCCTGTCAGAGTAGGAGAACAACAGGATCTTTTCACCTGTGTGTTTTAGTACTAACTGTAGAGAGGACTCCAGTTAAAGTTAAGAAAGTATTTTATTTGAATTGACAAGGAGACAAGGAATCATACACTCTCAAGAACCATAAAAGGCTATTGGAAAGTGAGGCAAGAGAGGTTGGATAGAGAGAGATTGGGTGGAAAGAGTGATAGTTACCAGTCCTGAAGCAGAAGGTCAAAGTGGAGTGGCTCAGACAGTGTGTCTGAGGGTAACATGGGGAATAGTAATCTGGAGTACCACATGCAGCGTAACATGCCCAACATACTACCAAGTACTACAGTTTACTGGAGCTGGAGCTAGGGTTTTTATATCCTATTTCCTGCCCTGAAGGAGGATGCATGGACAAAGTCGTAATGGCTTTCTCACGAGGTTGACAAAGGTATCTGGAATAAGCTGATTGTCTTAACTCAAGGTGACAAAACATAGATGGGAGTCATGACAATCTCTTAATGACTGGTTGAGCACAGATGAATAGGGAAGGTCTCTGTAGGATATGCTTGCAGGAGGGTCTCTGATTGCTTCACCTGGGCAGTTTTGTCTTCTGTTGTTTTCGGGAGTGCTTGATAGGATTATCACAAGCCCATCAGTATCAGGCTTTCCTAACTAATCCACTCTGAACTTATGATCTGATCACGTCTGAGGTCATCCTGACCTGGCAACTTGCTTACAGCCAGGGTGCTTTCAAACATGTGTTCCAGCCATAAATATGTCCAATTATGAAAAAAGCGTGTCCTGCAGATTGGGGGTGTATGGTGTGGTAACAACCCCACCCCCATGCTTCTGGATGATCTCTTCCAACGGTTTCACATAGATGTTTAACAGCACTGGGGAAAGAATGGTACCTTGTTCTATGCCATTTTGGGGCAGTGGTCTCCAAGCATCACCATCTAGGATCTACCTGAGAGATAATGCTTCCAATTCCTAGACCTCTCAGACATTCCAAGAGGATACCATGGTTGATGGTACTAAATGCCACTAAGAGTTTCAAAAGTACCAGCAGGGGCACACTCCCCTTTCAATGCTCAGGCGAAGATCATCCACTAAGGTGACCATAGCTGTCTCAACTCCATATCTTGCTCTGAAGCCAGTTTGAAATGGGTTTAGATAACTTGTACCATCCAAGACTGCCTGGAGTTGGAAGGCTACTGCCCTCTTGATCACTTTGCCCAGAAAAGGGAGATTTAATACTGGTCTATAGTTGTTATAGTCCAGTGGGTCCAGGGAGGGCATTTTTAGAAGCAGTTGTACCATCACATCTTTTAAACAAGATGGAAAACTTACTTCCCTGAGAAATGCATTAATAATATGTTGCAGCTGAGATCTAAATGCATCTCATCCCTGGACAACCAGCCTGGAAGGACAGAGATCAAGAGGAAAAGTTGTCTTTCTTACTCGTCCTAGCAGCTTGCCTACAGCTGCATTCTTTTTTAATGTGTATTTCAATATTTATTCATAACCTTTAGAATAAGGAACATTTGATTCTTGTATTTTTTTTTTCGCTTTGCTTGCTTTTTTTTTTTTAATACTGTTTGAAGAAAGTGGTGAAATGCTAATGGGAATACAGAGAAGCTGGATCTGCTCAGCACCTACTTTGCCTCAATATTCTCCTAAAAGGAAAAAAAGAAGTGTTCAATCTGGTGCAAACAGAAGAGATGATGTGATAAGGGGACTGCAGTCCAGATTAGGCAAAGATATAGTACAGGAACATCTAGCTTCTCTAAATTAACTGAACTCTCCATAGCCTTAAACTCCAAGATCTAAACAGGTTCTTTTGCAAATCACCCAATTTGGGTGTGAACTGAATCTTGCCATTAGTATATACATTAATTAGCATTGTAATGTATTTCCTATAAAGAAGAGCGGGCAAAAAATGAGAATGTGGTCCTTTTAGTTTTTTCAGATAAGCTTAATGAATGCTGTGTTATATTTTTTAAAAAAAATGTTACAGTCTTGGTGCTGGGTCAAAGTCAGTTTGCAATGACAAGATTGTATTTTATAATTTGTGTGAATATGTTCTGGTGATCCCAAAATGGTCTATATTTTCCCACTAATGGGAAGGATGTTAGGAGATGCACGGAGATCATTAGAAATGATGCATTTCCAACATATACATATTCCTGTCTCGCAAACAAAATCTCTCACTTCCAATAAATTAGATGCAATTTGGGCCTGCTGTAATTTCATCTGTTATGCATAACATTTCAATTTTCTGGTCTCTGCTGAAATATTTAAGAGAGGCTTTCTAGAAAACAGATAAATGTGAAACTCAGAAATGTAATATTCCGACCTTTCCAGCTTCCTTCTGTCCTTGCATTTTCATATTTGAATGGATATGGAGACACTTAGTCTATCAAATAAAGTTGGAGTCATGTGGGAAAAAAGAAAACAGTATTCATAAAGTTAGTACCAGTCCTCTCAGGGGAAATAAAATGTTTCAGAAATGCTGATGCTCCCAGCAGCTTGCTATATCCCTGTCTTTGGGGATGGCAAGAAGAAATATTGAATCACTCTTGTGCAAACTATATTGATAACTTAATTCTGTTTAGTGAGTCTGAAGTTTGTAGTACTTGCATCAGCAGAACTTATTATACTTAGAATGTATGTCGCAGACTGAACTCAATTACAGAAAATTCATCTCCGCAGGAGACTTGGGTGGGAACTAGAATTGTTTGATGGGGCTCAAGGGAGGGGAATTCTCAGCACTGGACCTCACCAAATTAACTCTCCAGGGGGATGTAATTATAGTCTAACCTGAGTCTTATTTACGCATTCTGCTCCAAACATATGTCTCATGCATGTTAGGATGGACTGAAGCTTCATTTCTTTGCTCTGTAACTGATGTCTTGTGGCCCAACTGGCTCTATCCTTCTGATATTTATGCACTTAGGAAAATTTTCAAAATGAAACCAAACATAGTGTTTCACTCAGTATCAGAGTGTAGCCAGGGTCTTTTGGAGTAGCCAAGACTGTAGTGTGATCTACCACCAGTCTCCAACTTCACTGGAAGTAAATCTTACTAAAGCCTGATTTCTGAATAGATACACATACAATTACACATATGAGTAAGGAAGGATGGGGTATAGAGATATCAATAAGTAAACTTGTAAAAGAAACTTAATAGAGGACTTCCTGAACAAGCAAAATATTAAACACGAGACAGCTTTGCCAAATACCCTGAGTCAAATTAAATGCAGAAAGAAAACAGCACACCCTAACGGAAATGGCAAGGTGTATTATCCTACATGCAGGAATGCCAGTAAGATTTTGGGGAGAAGCAGTTGCAAAAGCAACTAACCTGCAAAATAGACAAGCAACTAAAGCCAAAAAGTCGATCCCTTATGAACTGTAGTATGATCAAAGGCAAAGTGTAGGACACATGAGAGTGTTTGGGTCCAAGGCTTTTCTATATATACCAAAAGTGAAGAGAACCAAGATTGATAACAAAAAAGAAGTGGATAGAATTTTATGTCAAAATAATTAAAACATTATTATAGTCAGAACAATATACTTTGATGAGATTGAGAAGCCAAATACAGAAGAAGTGCTGTATAGCAAAATCTCTACTTCAATTTCAGATGAACAAGAAGAATCCAGCATGACACTGAAGCTCACCAGTGAGACATGCTACAATAAGAACACTTCTGACCATTGCAGATGCAAGAAAAATATATATTGAACATCTAGGCATAAAGATTGTTTGTCTATCTGGAGAAATAGATGAGATATCTACATGGAGCAGTCTCCAGGCTTTGAAGATGAAAATAATTAGCATCATTTATGGCCTGCTATAGGCCAGGTATATCTTGTTGCCAACTTTGGGGCCTGGAAATAAACGTGTTAAGTACAGAGTGTAGCCTGGTTCAACCTATAAGATATAGCATGTATGGTGTACATATAAGACAGAAGGCTAGATGTATTAGATGTATAGCTAACGGTACCTTAAGTCTGGACAAAATGCCTACTGGAATATAAATATGATGTGGATGAGGATGAGGATTTGCCCACTTCTCCCTATGAATCAAGGCAGGCAACAACAACGGATTAAAATCAGTTTAAAGGAACATATAATACATATTAAAACAGTCAGTCTATACTTTCAAAAATCATAATGTAAAATTCATGCATTAAAAATTATAGGCCTACCAGAAAAGACTGGACTTTAATGCTGTTTAAATTCAGACAGTGTGCTCGGTCATTAAATCTCTTCTGGCAGGTCATCCCATAGTCTAGGAGTGGCCAAAGAAAAGTCCTCTAGGTGACATTTGCCAACCTATTCCTGGTTGACTAAAATAAATGTTCCTGATTATATGGGGCAGATTAGACAGGAGAAAGCAATCCCACAGGTAACCTTGACCCAAATCATGAAGGGCTTTAAAGGTAACAACCAACACTTTGTCCCTTGCTCAGAAACTAATTAGCAGCCAGTGGAGTGATTTCAATATTTAGTGTAATATGGTCACTCCTAGATGTACCAGTAACCTACCATGTTCTGAACTAACTGAAGTTTCCAGATTTGACACAGAGATAGCCCAGAGTACAGTACATTGCAGAAATCAGCCTTGAGGTTACCAGCACTTACACTACCATCTTTAGATTCTCCAAGGTCTAGGAAGGGATGTACCTGCTTGTGTAGACAGATGAAGTTGATAATAGGTACTCCTGACTGTCACATCTACAGCCATTTTCGCACGGGGCGAGGAAATCGCCCCGTGCTGGTACTTACCGGACTTTTGGGCTCGACGCTTGTGTCCAGGCTGGTCCAGAGCACTGCATGGCTGCCGCTGCACACTGCTCTGGGGACAAAAATGGTGGCTTCTGGTTGGTGGAGGCACTCCACTGAAGCTCGCCAACCTAAAGCCCACCCCCAGCAGATTGCAAGCTCGCACTGGTGCGAGCCTGCAAATCTGCACCGGAGCACATGAACGGAGTGGTGCACTCTGTGCTTTTGAAAGACCTCTTTCAAGTAGTCTTTCAAAAGCATGCTGGACAACCACTTCAGGTCCTTTGGGAGTGGGCTGTGGTGCAGACCTATAGTAAGTAGGTCTGACCAGTCCGCTCCCAGGTGCAGAAGTCCTCTCTGGAGGACGTTCTGCACCGTTTCTTTAAGCCCGTGCGGAAATGAACTGTCATCTAGAATGATGAATCCAGAAGTACTGCCAGGCTGCAAATATAGTCTTTCAGGGGAGCGTAAATCTGTCCAGGACAGGTTGACATACCTCCATACCTAGGATAGGACCCTTGACAGTAAACACCTCTGTCTTGTCTGGATTCAGCTTCAGTTTGTTTTTCCTCATCTAACCCATTACCTGCTCCAGGCATTCATTCAGAGGAGATACACTATCACTAGCTGAGGCTGTTTTTGAAGGCATGGAGAAATATATATGGATGTCATCAGTATACTGATAGCACCCCACTCCCATGCTTCTGGATGATATCTCTCAAGGGTTTCATGCATATGTTGAACACCACTGGCGATAGAATGGTACATTGTAGTATGTCATGTAGTAGTTCTTTTTTTTTTAAAGGAGAAGCTGTTCCTAAGCACCACCATCTAGAATCTACCTGAGAGATAGGGCTGACTTTACTGAAGCACAGTGCCTCCAATTCCTAGACCCCTCAGGCATTCCAGATAGTTGATGATATCAAATGCTGCTGGATGGTCCAAAAGGACTAGCAGAGACACATTCCTCCTTTCAATGTTCAGGCAAAGATCATCCACTAAGGTAACTATCACAATCCCAACTCCATATCCTGTTTTGAAGCCAGTTTAAAATGGGTCTGGATAACTGGGTCTAGATGAGGGATAAGAATACCAGCACTTCTAACAACACTATGAAATATGAGCAGATATAACCTTTAATAACCTCCTAGTAGACATAATGCTGTCTAAGACTTTTGTTTTGATTGGACACCTGATAGCCTGGATGAGGTAAGGGAGAGAAAAGGAACCGAGATATAGCCTGCAGATTATATGTTTTTTGCAGTTTGCATTGATTAAAAATACTGCCCATGATAGCTTGTGTTGCTGCTGGTAACTGACAAACTGTCCAAACATGGTGACAAATATAGACTATGCTGATAAGAGAAAGATATACTGGTAAGAACCAATACTATGTAGAAATAAAGATATGTCTCATTATGAATGTAATGGATTTGTGTGGATGGTCAGTGTGTAGAGGGAAGCAAGGCACAGATTAGATGGAGTGGTGAGTGATGTGAGCAGTAGAATAGAAGAAGCAATGAAGGGCATGTTCAAAGGGCATGAGGAGAGCAGAGGGAAAGATTGGAAGAAAAGGAGAGCTGTGAGAGTGGCAGAGTACAAGAAGCAAGAGAGATACATATTGTGAGTAAAAGGAATGCAAAGAACCAGAGAGGAGGCATGGAGGAGATACTTCTGTCCAGGAAGAGGAAAGAATGGGGATGGAGCAAGTTAGGAGTACTTCAAAGGAGGTAAGTCAGGAGCAACAGAGGCCTTCCAGGACGAGGGAAGCAGTGTGAGCCGTTGCTCCAGTGCTGCACTCTCTGAGGCAGCCATCCCATGATGATGCTCCAGTGCTGTGCTCCCTGAGATAACCATCTCATGATGCTGTTGTGAGAAAAGCAAGAGATGGGAAAAGCAAGAGGAGAGGAGAGACAGAAACCCCAAGTTGGGTGCTTGATGTGAATTTCCAGACCCAAATAATGTCAAAGAAAAGATAAAATCTTTTTTGATTGACTAACAACACTTTTTTGTGTTAGGCATATGATTTGGCAATTGAACTGTTACAGAATATGATTTACTGCTCCAGTGGGAAACAAAGCAGGAGCTCTAAGAGTGAGAATGCAGAAAGGATTTATACTGAGGAAAAGTACAAAGACACTATTGGAGGGTGTGCTATCTACCACATTGGATTGGAAACTGCTTTGATTTTTTTTATATTTTTTTATATTAGTTTTTTTCTTTTATACAAAGTGTGCTTTAAACAATTATTTGTAGTGGTTCTTTGAGATCAATTGTAACTGCAAAAATAGTATAAAGTTTGAAATATATTGGAAGAGAAAAAACAGCAACAAATGTGCATACTTTGCATAATTAATTTGCATAATTAGAATAATTTTCATAGTATGCAAATTAGTCATCTAGATTTGAGGAACTGAAATATGGCAAATCTACACAACCAGAATTTAGAGACCGCAAAGTTGATGTGAGCAACATGCAACCTCCAGACCATATGTGCCCCTACCCATTTTTCTGGGACCCATTAGCCCCTGAGCCGCTGCTTTGTTGTTGTTGTTTAAAACAAGGAGAATTACACTCTTAAAGACCTCAAGGAAATGCAATTCTTCTGTAAGGTAAAGCATATGATTGCTCTGGACTACAAAACCCCAAATCCCCAAGCAGCCATGGTCATACTGCCTGGAAGGTTCTTGGACTTTTAGTTTGAAAAAGAGAGCTGCATTCTTGACTTTACAAAACTGATTCAACATGAACTAAGCTTCTCTCCTGTGAACCACTCAGAGAGATTCAAGCTGATGGGAGGTATAGAAATGTAGCAAATAAATAAAACAATATTATGACAAACACTTGATCTCCAAGCACTTTTATTTTAACTCTTTTAGCTGAGCAGGAAATTTGTAAAAAGAAAAAAAGAAAATCTCCATTTTCATGACCACAAATAATCCTCCACCCCAATCCAATGCTTCACTACATACCTAATTATAATGCAATATGTAATGTTTCAGTACACAATACAGATGTTTTCTGTTATTATATGGAGAGGAGGTAATGATGTTTAAGTATGTGTTTGCACTATAGTCGCGGCATGAAATCATTATGTTTAACTTTCCTGATTGTTTTTTCACTGAAATTGAGGATGTTGCTCAGCCATGATTTTTTTCCAACGGGAGTTGGTGTAGAGATGAAAGGGGCTTTAAATTTCTCTTCTAAAGAGTTCATTTAGGCAAGCCTGAAAGAATCCCAAGCAGGTCTAACAGTTTCAGGAATCAGGGAGAGAATGAGAGGGGTGGGAAAGAAAATTTCAAGAAGCCTTATTTGGGTGGTTGAGAATGGCAGTATCCATAAAAAGATTTAATGTTGCTTTTAGACAGCAGTCAACAGTAGCATGCAGATAAAGCACATCTGTATATGCAAAAATGTAGAAACTGGTGCTGTCTAGTTCTGAAAGCCAATTAAACAAATTTGAGCAGATTAATTTGCTTTTAGATGCATTTGCACACTACCAAAGCCAAAAGACTTGTGCTTTTTTGTGATATTAGAAAGAATGTTAGGTTAAATTGGTCCTTTCCCCCTAGTTTCAGATAGGCTTTTCTTGCAAATTCATCATCTTATATTTTACTTGACTGAGGTATTGATTACGATGGCAGTTTCAAATAATTCTTCTGTCTCTTTTCTAAAATACATTCAGAGACTTTGATTTGGATTGAGGCAATATCCTGGAAGGCAGGAAGGCGTTACAATTTTGTTCTTGCTATTGTCCTAATGTGCATGTGTGCGTACACACACACACACATGCACAACCTGTTGGTCCAGGAAGTTATATTGTCAAAAGATGACCCATTTGTTTTAAGCTATCACTTATGTGGTAGATGCAGCAGAAGATGGATCATCTGTGTTGAGCTATATCTTTAACATAATGCATAGTTTGAGTCATAATTAGATTTTTTTTTAAAAAAATCCTTTGAACAACAGCCCATCAGTCCCTTTCACAAGTTGCTTAGTACATTTCATTCATTTGTTTGTTTAAAAAACATTTTTCTGAATATGGTAGTTGGATGGGTTGCTATATGCAAGTATATGCTATATCCCAAAGGCCCTTGTGGCATGTAGAACTCATTGTGTAAATGTTTGGATGCCAGTCCAGCTTTAGCTTGCAATTTAGCATTTCACTCTCCTTCTAACAAGCACATGGGCCATTTTCACACGGGGGTAAAACCCCACGGTGCGACGACCGGAGACAGAGGTCGTTCACATCCCGGGATGAGCTAGAGCGGTTGGAAAAGGTGAGGTGCCACACCTCCAACCGCTCTAGCACAGCCACAGGGGTAGCGCTGCGAGTTTTTAAAAACCACCTTCCCAGGTGGTTTTTATCAAACTCGCCTGCACTAATCCATGGCAGCTCCCGGTGAGAATCTGCAGAGATGCAGTAACACATCTCTGCAGATCTGCCCAGGGGCAGGCTTCCAGCTGGTGCGCTGCCCTGATTGGCGGAGCGCCGCCGGAAGCCGCCGGCCGCCATTTTGGGCACCGCCGAACGCCGCTGAGTGCCGCCAAAATTCGGTGGCGTGTGAAGAGGCGGAATCACGTTCCCCACAGGGACGGAGCAGGGATGGAGCAAAACGCAAGCAGGTGAGCTCCGCCCCTGCGTGCGCTGTCCCGTTTCAGCCTCCCCACGTGAGAAAAGGGCCTTAGATATGTCTGTGAGTTTGGCCTAAGGAGTTATTTGTTCTTTCCTTTGCCACAGAACCAGAGAGGGAGGGAAAGATGAGAACTCACTGAAGGGCATTTAGTAAAAGATCTCTGGAGGAAAGACTTTTGGAGAAGACCCAGTTGATCTAACATAAGCTCCTGGCCCTGTTATATTTCTGTTTTTGCCCTTTCTGTGACCATTTTTGCAGCAGAAATACAGAGAGAAATACACTGTGGTTAAATTTTAGGAAGTATGCTTCCTTTTAAGGACATTCCTCTCTGCAGTTCTATTTTCATCTCTCATCTCAGCTTGTTACTCTAAGAGGTAGGGAACATTGGGGTCCACCTGCAATGCCAGCATCTCCTTGGAATTTGGAGGAATTACAGTTCAAAGGAGGCCGGTAAGAGGAGGGAAATGACAGGATCTTTTCATCTATGTATACCAGTACTAACTGCAAAAACTTCAATTAAAGTTAAGAAAGTATTTTATTTGAGTTGACAAACACATGAGAAAATCACACTCTTAAGAACCATACAAGGCTATCAGAAAGTGAGGTGGGAAAAGGCTGGATAGAGAAGTTGAAGCTAGGATGTTTGTACCCTATTTTGTACCCTGAAGGTCATAGTGGTGGATAAATAAACATCGTTCTTGTTGTTGCTGTTCTTGTTGTTGTTGTTATTTCTATTATTATTACTACTACTATTATGGCTTTCCCACAGGACAGACAAGGGGGTCCAGAATGGGCTAATTTAACTCCAGAGTGACAAAACATTGATGGGATTTGTTACAATCTCTTAATGTTTGGTCAGGTAGGGTGTATAGGGAAGATCTTCATAGGGTAATATCAAGGGATAGTCTCTGGTTGTTTTACTAGGCTGTTCATTTTCCGTTGTGTTCAAAAATGCAAGTAGCTTGAAGAAATAAAGAGATTAGCAAAAACCCATCAGCATCAGGGTTTTCCACATAATCCTATCTGGGCTTTCCCAACATCACGACCTCAAACACATCTTGGGTCAATGTGACCCAATCATGTTCTCTGGTCATTAATAAGTATAATTCATGAAAATCACATATCTTGTAGAAGGGGTGGTAGGAGATGGTAACAAGCTCTTGTGCTACTCATATATATTGTGGCTGTAGAAGTAAAGAAAATCAACCTGGGTTTATTCATAAACCTGGTGACTCCTTCCATTCATCATCAATTCATTTTTTAAAAGTGATTTTTACAGAGATTATCAGAGTGATCCCAGAACTAGTCCCACCAGCGTAACATGGTAAACTAGGGAACAGTGGCAAAAGAACCATCCAGTACAAATTGGTTATGTTTCCATTTTGTTCCACACTGGAGACCCCATCTATATTCTAGGGAGTGGCATTTCTCACACTCCCCCACTGCCAAAATGATACACTCCACTCCTTCATCGAGCTGTTCTCTGACACCCACTGTTTACCAATTGTTCAAGAAATTTGTCTGCAACTTTGCTGGAAGAAGTTCTGCTTGTTGAAAAAAGCTTTTTAAAAAAACAAACCACCCTTTATATTTCTACCTCACAAAGCCAAGAGGTTATTACTTGGCTTGTAGAGTTGACTGTGTTTACATTAAATAACAGTCTGTCTGTGAAAATGCAGTATTTATGTAAGGAAATACAATTCACCTGTTTATAAATTTTTAAACAAAAATCTGACCTTGGAATACAGAAAGCTACCTTACACTAGGTTAGACCATTTGTCCTGCCCTAGTATTGTATTTTCCATGGACAATGTCTCTCCAGGGCCTCAGAAAGGAGTCTTTCACACCACTTGTTATCTAATCCATTTAACTGAAGATGAAAAGCATGAAGCTTGGGATATTCCACATGTGTTCAACCACTATGATATAGATTTTAGGAAAATGAAAGGTCTAAATGAGTCAATTTTATCTCTGATAGCAGACCAGTAGCATTGCATTCAGTACTCTATGTTGCAAGAATTTCTGTTTACTCTGATTTTGTCATGAAGTTTCCAAAGAATCATGGAATTTCAGCCCTCAAGATGGAAGAGTTTTCTTATCATGTACTGGGCATAGTGAGGCACCCAGCTCAGGCCAACAGAATTGGGTATCATGTAAAGGCAGCAGACTGATAACTATTTAATTTCATATTTTTGCACATTACCTCTGGATAAGAATAGAAGTACTTGTGTGCTATGCTGCGTCAAGGGTCAAACTAGCTTGGATGGCTTTGGGTATATCCACCTTGACTTAGAGGGTTGGAAAGGGAGACTCTGTTTGTTGCTTCCCTTCAAGCAGCAAAATATCTTGGGCTGGCCCTGCATCTCCTCTCAATAATAACCATTCATAAGAAGAAAAGTGAAGATCCATAAGCAGCAACCTGCTTTCACATGTGGGATCTCACAACAGGCATGATAATTCTGAAAGAAACCTAGAATTAAATACACTGTTAAAACATGTAATGTGTGAATGGAGCTCTGTGTTAAGCTACAGGCATGCAGGCCAAGCCTTATAACATATCTGACATGCATCATTAGATGCAATCCTTATGCCACCATATTCAATAAATGAAAGATGTTCCCACTGACTTCTGCTGAGTTAGAACTAAATCCATTGTCTGTGTAGATCCTTTGAAATGAGATTGGACAAAGCAATTGAGAATATACTCTAGGGTATAATTTCACATTAATGAGGAGACTAGAAAAGATTGCCCCCCTAGCCATTTTTATCACTAATTTCTCCGGTTCTATGGACAAAGCATGTCTTTTGTTAGAAGTGGAGTATATAGTAATAGAATTTGTTCTGCATTTCAAAGACGACTAATGTGCTGGGTTTTTTTTTCTTTTAGAATAATACATTCCAACTCAACATATTAATGGCCAGCTTTCAAATTCTCTTATTTATAATGGAATGGTTTTTAAAGGCTATAATGCAAAATAATTGTTAGGCTTTGGCCTTAAGCTTATATTGCAGAGCATGAATTCCTCACAATCAAAGATAAATGGGGCGGGGGGAGAGGGAGGAACCCTGCAGAAAAAGAAGCTTAACCATCTGAGAAAACCTAAGGCACATGTGCAGCCCCATCACTGCCAAAGAACTGCACAGCTCACAAAACAAGCCAGCTGCTGCTCCCGGAAGGATTTCATCTATAATATTTTGAACCATGTGACAACCTATCACAACTCATGTTTGGCCTTAAGGTGTACAGCACTGGCAGAATGTGCAACCAGTAGGAAAAGAGAAGAGATGGCATTAATTTCTTAAGCAATGTGGGGAGGATTTTTATCTTCTTCCTCCCTTTGATTTGAAAACTGTATTTATTTCACCTGCAGTCAGTGTACACAGATGGTACTAACAGAGTATTCCACTACAATATGCATATTAATTTTCTCCTCACATAACTTTCTAAATGCATTCTTTTCTTATTGAGTCTTCAGTGCTGTCAATGTTTGCATCTTGATATAGATTTCTAAATTAGGACTGTAACCATAGGCTGAAAAAAAGAAACGTTACTGCTGTACTCTTTACACAGAAATCAATAGACTTTACTTCTGACTACCTTCATTTGACTCATCCTTCTTCAACTATCTGTTTATGTCAGACGCAATGAACAAACAGCAACAAAGAAGCAGAAAACAGATAATAAGAACAACTGCAAGAGTGGAATCTTGCTTCTCCTCTCTAATTTGCTGAAAACAAGATGAATAAATGGGCAGGAGGAGTAATGCTGAGGACACAGAACAGGTAAAATACTATCAGGCATTGAATGTTCTTAATATATATTAAGGATCAATAATTTAGCAGCTGTCAGAATACAGGTGTAACCGGAAAACAATATGTGCTTTTTTAGGTTTTATGGATAAATACATTTTAAACCCCATGTTCCATTATTATTCAGCCCCAAAATGAGTATGATCGAAAACTGGATGCACTCTCTTGAGTGTGAAAACCCAAGATATGCCCATCATGGACTCTAGTAAGGCTTCATCTTTTACGTAACTGCTTTTTTAAAAAATGTATTCAGCAAACATAATTGGCAATACTAGCCTGATTCTCCATACTTGCTCTCACAGGTGTCCCAAATTTAGAATTAACAAGTCCTTTTCTAGGGAAAGATGCAGAAATTTACACATTAACCATTAGGTGAACAGTGAAGCAGGGACTATATTTTTATCTTTCATAGAACAATAGCACTGGTTAATCACCTAGGATAAAAAATTTTGTAGTAAAGCAAACAAACATGCACTCCATATTGACAGTTTTTTCCCAGTGGACATCCCTGAAGGCAAGCTAGGTCCCATTACCTCTACAGTTAGTTGCCATTTCCAGTGCCTTTTCAGAGGTGGATCTACCATTAGGCAGAGTGGAAAAACTGCCTCAGGAAGCAGATACTGGCAGGGGGCAGAAGCTGCTCCTCAACTATTCCCCCTGCACTGTCAATAATTCCCAACTGTTGGATGACAGAGCTATGTGTGCCACATGGATATCTATACCTCTGCCCCAAGCTGTTACTGCTGCCTCACATGCAGCGGAGCAGACATTCTTATATCAGTGTTGAAGTAGGAGTCACCAGTCAATTTTTGTAAATGTAAAAGAACAAGAAGGAATCTTTGTCCTTGGTTTCAGGCAGCAAAATGGCTTAGGCTGGTGTTGCCTTCCTTAATACACCCTCTGGATTGACCCCCCCAAAAAAAAATCATTCGGGATTTTCAAAATATAAAAGGAAATTGTTGGAGACCTTACTCATTTTTAGTTAGGAAGAGATGGAGACAGAGAATGAAGAAAATAAGGATTCTTCATAAGCTGCATCTTCCACTGAAGATGTGGCCAAATGTTATATCCATGGGAACAATCATAGCAGCTGAAGGTGTTTGTTATTCAGTATTTCCATGTAGCAGCTGATGCCTTTTGGGGGCCAGGGGTTATAATTTGTTATCCCTAAAAGCTATATCAAGTGTTGCAATTGCTATGCAATACAGATGTAAGCCATAATATACCTAGTTTGGAAAGAGAAAAATAATACATTAGGCACATGTGATATCTTTATGTATAAGTTTGAGAATCATTAAATAGCTGTCATTCTTTCTTCCTCCTCAGCATCAATTACTCCACTCTGGTTTTACTTACTCTACTCCGTATAATGAGTCCCTAGAGCATGTTTCATTGCAGGAGAATGAACACATTCTTCACTTGCGGTCAGTGGGATGTGGTTAATTTGAAATCACTTAAACTATTATATCTGTCAAGTGTGGTTATTTTATTTTCAGTTCACATCAGTGTTTTAGTATGCATGTCGGTTACTGGGTCAAACTGCCAGATTAATTTCCAGGTATTTGATGGGAATGTTCTTTATCACTGTCTTTAGACTCCTGTTGAAACTTAATACGAATCTATTACATAATATACTTTCAAGGATTTCTACCTTAAAGGCTATTTTATTTATGAGTCACCTCCCCAAGTAACTTAAGTACAATCTAATTTTCATATGTAAATTGGACCTATATTTAGCAGAGCTTACCTAGGGAAAGCTTATAAACAGAGAGACTTAAAACAGTGAATAATAAGAGACATATGACCAATGACTGCTGAGAACACTGTAATCTATTGTGACAGCAACCTAACTTTGTATTTCAGCCACACTGAGTATTTTTCGTATACTCTGGAATTGCCCTGAATTAGCCCAATGTGGCACTTTTTAGGACCAATTTTGTACCTTGTGGTAAATATATCTTCCAGTTGGCAATTAGGCGATGGGTCTAGTCCCTGCTTTCTGCTTCTTTCTGTAAAAAAAACCTAGTGCAAACTAATCACCTACCCACCATCTGATTGCTACCTTGCTGCATGATTAGTGAATTCACACAGCATGAAATTGGTCTCTGATAGTCCAAAGCGATGAAAAGACACATCATCACAAAATCAGCCCTCAATAATCACAGAGCTGCTGGTGTCCAAAAGCACTTGTTCTTTCGGGGGGGGGACTTTGTAGTTTTTTCATCTATTAAGTACTGGTGTTAAAGTGTGACAATAAACAACCTTACAAAATTTGGGACCCAGTCTCAAACTTCAAGTAATTCAGCCTGTGCTGGACATAGTTACACTTCCCCTGGAGAAGTGTACTCTTGGATTCTGCCTTGAGTCTAGAGGCCCAGGTTACAGCACTGACCAGAAGTGAGTTGCACAGTTAAAGCTAGTGTGCCAACTGTGGCCATTCTTGGAGATGTCTGACCTGGCCATAGTAAAATATGTCCTTATTACAACCTGTTGGGCTTATTATAACAGATACATTACATCTTGTTTGTCTTATTGTACATGAGCTCCCTTTAAAAAGTGTCCAGAAACTTCAGTTGGTCCAGTGAGCTACACCCAGACTGGCAACATACAATCCCCTGGTTGCAACAGTTCCTTCCACTGGTTTCCAGTCCATTTCCAGGAACAATTCAAAATGCTGGTTATGACTTATAGGTTCCTATGCATTTTGGCACAAGACTTTCTGAAGGATTTTAACTTCCTATATAAACCTATCTGGCCTCTAAGTGCTTCAGGAGAGGCCCTTTGTTCTGTCCAACAACATTCCCAAAAACATTTCATGGAAACATGGGTCCTTCTCAGTGGCTGTTCCCAGTCTTCGGAACTATCACCCTAAGGGAGGTTAGGATTCCCTTCTTGCTATCTCTCCACTGGTAACTTTTTTATTTTTCTAGGGCCCTTTCCTCACGGGGGAGCCGAAACAGGGCAGCGCATGCAGGGGCGGAGCTTACCTGGCAGCGGGTTGCTCCGTCCCTGTGGGGAGCGCGGGTTTGCCGCTCCATACGCCGCCGAATTTCGGCGGGATTCGGCGGTGCCCAAAATGGTGGCCGGCGGCGGCTGGTGGCTTCCGGCGGCACTCCACCAATCAGGGCAGCACGCCAGCTGGAAGCCCACCTCTGGGCAGATCTGCAGGGATGCTCTACCGCATCTCTGCAGTTCTTCACCAAGGGCTGCCACGGAGCAGTGCGGGTGAGTTTCATAAAAACCACTTGGGAAGGTGGTTTTTATAAAACTCGCAGCGCCACCCCCGCAGCTGTGCTAGAGCGGTTTGAGGTGTAGAGCCTCACCTTTTCCAACCACACTAGCACACCCTGCGGTGAAGAAGACCTCCTGGAGAGGTCGCCCTAGCGTGGGCAATATGCCCGCGTGGAGAGGGCCTACGTGTCTCTTGGGAGTTGACTTCAGTGGGCTTTCAGCCATGAGCTGTCCTCTTGATTTTTATTTTCTCTTTTTACTATATTTTAAACAGGATTGTATAATTGTATTTTTAAATGCCTTTTACAGAAAGAGAAAGAGAGTTTACAAGATATGAAAACAAATGCAGATTGAAATATGTTTACTGGTATTATTCTACATATTTTAATCTGTATTTGTTTGAATATTTTGTAAGCTGTCTAGAATTTCACTAATGGGGAAAAAGCAGATGATGATGATGATGATGTAAATAAGTTCTCAAAGAGAGGCCCATATAATAATTTGTTCTCATTTTTTTTATTGGTCAATGATTGAAATAAGGTGTCTGCCTATCTGTCTGTCTGTTTTCATATAAATCGGAAAGAGAGAGGAGAGGAATCTAATGGCATCTTTAGGACTAACTTAATGGCCTTAAATTAGTCACCTCTGCTTTCACTCTGTTTCTCAGGCAAGTTATTTACTTTTTACTAGGATTTGTTTCTCTGAAATTGATGCTTCATTGAAGTAGTAAATACAGGAAACTGTTCACACATACACAAAGCAACCATTTTGTAACTGGTCATGCCTCCAGCCTTCCCATCATACCCTCTGCAGACATACATCGTTGTTTTTGTTGTTGTCGTTGTCATTGTTGTTGTTGTTTTCCACCTTTTCCCCCAAAACTGTGAACAACATGAATTAAACTACATGAATTAAATCAAATACAAATGAAAGGCATGTTAGTAAAGATATATAAAAAGTTATTGTTAAAATGTAATTAATCTATCTATAGAATTAAAACTGAATAAAATAAATAAAAAGACAAAAATCAATAGAGCATGATATCATTTGGAAATTTGGGGTGACATCTTAAAAGACTCTCAGAGTATTAAAAAAAATTACTTGTTGATGGAAGGAAAGCAAGGAGGGAGCCATTCTAGTGGGGAGAATTTTAAAATTTAGGAATATTCACGAAAAAGGCCTTCTCCAGTGTTCCCATGAGCCATACCTGCAAAGGCAGTGAAATCTACAAGCATGAAATATCAAGGAAGTATTGCTAAATATGGTTGAGCAATATAGATTTCTTTAAAGTGAAATTTGTCCTCCTCAATTGTTTTGCTACATTTGCTTTTATGCATATAGAAACACTGGTCCAAATCCAATGAGCCCAGATCTACACATGGGAGCTTAAGGATCTTAAGCCTATGTTCGATCTGTTAGGAGACAGCTATATCTGTACAACACCCCTGCCAAGATGTGCCTGTGTACATTCTGAAAAGGAACCTCTTTGACTGTCAGGTTGAGGACAGGAAGTATAGCTCGAAAGACCATGGGTCACATCTTAAAGTTAACACCTGTACTCTGTTATAATCTATTATCACTAGATTTGCTAAGAAAACTGATTAACTTTTGAAATACTGAGTACCCCACAGAGAAGGTTCTGTCTCTCCAAACTAGCAGCCCTGCAGTTGGCAAACAATGTATTAAAGACAGGAAATGCCATTGATTGGAAATGTCATCTTTGACATTTGGGACAAGGGCGGTCAGCTTAACACTTTTTTATGTTTTTCTTAAGTTGATGCTAGTATGGAACATTACCATCTTATGCTGAACATTATAATGCCTCTCAAGTCCAAGAGGACAACTTTTAGTTTAACAAGTTCCCTTGTTTTTTTTTCAAATAATCAGGAATGATTATTTGAAGAAATGATTTAAATGATTTAAAAGTTGATTCTGGCAGTGCAATCTACTTGAAACATCAACCAAGAACTCTGAGCTACCTCTCATCTGTGGAGGCTCATTGCTGAAATTATGGTTTAGCTTAGGACTTTTCTGCACTACACAGTTATAGTGCTATTCCACTTTCAACGTCCTATAGAATTCTAGGGTTTGTAGTTTACTGAGGCCAAAGAGTTCTCTGGCTGAGAATTCTAAATGCCCCTCTCTAAACTGCAAACTCCAGGATTCCACAGGATCTTGAAAGTAGAATAATAGTACTATAACAGTGTAGTGCGGAAAGGTCCTTAGGCTTTATTGCTTTTAATCTGAAATCATCTTTCAGAACCCCAGAAGCCGATATTTTGGCCAGAGAGTCTTGTTAGCTCATTTTTCAAAAGTCCTGACTCTGACTTAGTGGGGCTTAGTTAGCTTGTTCTCTCTTTCATCACATTAATTCTATCCAGGAGTGAAAACACTCTCCAGCTTCTCCCCAGAAAGATCCAATGGGACCAAGGAGAGTTAACTTTTGTGATCTTTAAAATTTACTTTCCATAAGGTACTTCCCTGCACATTGCAGCTCCCCAAAACTGCCCTTTCTTTCTCTGGTGTGAGTGTGTAGATTTAGCAAAGTATTATATTGTCCTTATTTTTAAACCTCTTTTTTTCTTTCATCTGTCCTCTTCTTAGCAACCCCCAAGCTTCACATTGCTTAGCTCCAAACCCTCACAATCTTGCATGTTTACTTCTTTGAACTAGTATTTCCCCACTTTAAGGCAACTGTACTCCATTAGGTCCTTGTTTTTATTTTGCATGTGTGTTTGTCATTTATGAACCTCTACCATAGTGTGTACAATTCCCCAGTACAATTATGCATCAGAATCGTACTGGGGACTTAAGTCTTTGTAAGTGGACCTGTGTCTGCAGGAATTAGAATCAGGCAGTTCTGTAACATCCATATCCAGAAAAGGGCTGCTGATATGTTAACATGCAGGACAGCCAGCAAAGTCACCAATGTGCATTGGGACTGGTGCATATCAGCCCTGTTGCACATCAGGACACCAACTAGGGAGTGCAGATGTACATCAGGGCACTCTTGCCACTGCCCCATATGCATCTTCACAACTCACTAACAGGGTTTTTAGCACTTCTACTATATAGCTAAGTATACACAAAGTTGTGTAATGCAGACTATGATAGAGGAATCCAGCCATTGTAAGTATCTTGATGGTTGTATGTCATATAAAATTCCCCTTTGAGTGAGATCTGTGCGAATGTGACTATTGATTCTAATTTGCCTAAGCTATGCTATTGGCCAGAGTCACAAGAACCCTTGGAGCCATGTGTACTTAGAATTCATTTATTCATGTGGTCTGAAGGCTATACTTGTTAACACCTCTACACCTGCTTGTAGTCCTGTATAGTACACCCCTCCTTGTTATGGATGATTTTCCAGCTCTCTAGAACAGATTTGATCTTCTTTTAGGACAGGTATGGGATTGCAGCCACTTGTACTTCCATGAATGTTGTGACCTTCATTGGATGTTGGTCATACCACTCAAATATAGATAAGAGCAAACCAGAATTTGCTCTGCAGAAAGCACACTTCTTTCTGTACATTACCAGAACCGGTGACTTCAAACACCTAGCAATTAGCGATACTGAAAAACTGCCTTTGCCACTAATAACAAAGTGCTCCTGTGAAGAACTGAAGAAACCACCAGCAACCTTTTTTTATTATAACAGGCATGTACATATGACATTAATAAATTATGTTGCTGCATTATGCAGCTACAGAATTGTCAGATTAGAGGAGTATGCTGTGCTGCAAGCCCATTAACTCTAAATCCACTTGGCTAGAGAGGAAAAGTATGTCCCCAAGTTAAACTATCTTCACATTGTACTCCATATAAGCTTATTAATAAGCAGGGACATGCCTGCTAGATGGGATGATGTGTTGAGATGCCTAATCAAATTTATAGAAAGGCTCCATTTCTGCAGAACATTTAATCTTGAAAAGATTATTACACACAAAAAACCCTAAATTAGACATAAAATTACAAAAGATGTGTGGTTTTTTTTTTTAGAACATCAGCTTGAATGTGTATGGCTGCAGTCTAAAATGTTTCTTTGACAGAAATGTTCTGCATTGTAAAAGAAAAAGAAGTGTGTATATGTATGTGAGGGTGTTGGTCTGGATTATCACAGATATTATTCCTTCAAAATAGCTCTTCCTTAAAGTCAAACAATCGTAATCATTGTTTTAATCTTATTCTGCAAGTGGAATAAAAATAGTCAGAGAATACTCAGTAGTCATTATATATCTTCATTAGGTCTCAGTTGCTAGGCCAGTCCTTTGCTGAGCAATTTCTTATACCAATCTAGGAAATTATAGCCAGCATCATGTTAGGGACATAAACAAGCATGAGTTCACTTTACACCTGCATATGCCATTTTTTGGTCATTGCAGATTCAAAGGTATTTTCTTCCACCTTCTGCAATGATCAAAGCTCGCCAATGCAATATCCTCCTGAATGGCCATTCTATAACTAGTAGAGAGTGGTATGGAGTAAAGAGTGTGGGAGATTAGAGAAGCATCTGGCTAGAGTCAAGTAGCCAGATGCAGAATAATTACATCCTCTATTGAAACTTCTGAAGGACCTGAGCAGATCTCAGTGGAAGACACCACCAGTTTGTAGCTGGCTATAGATAATGGCTAGTCATGGAACAGCTGTTCAGGAAGGATTTTGCAGCAAAACTGAGCTCTAAGAGTGGTCAGAAGGGGGCAGTAGTGCAGTGCCACCTTGAAACTCTTATATTAAGCTGGACTATATAAAATCTCTATCACATTTTCCCCATCATAATCCAAATCTTGATATTGATTCTTATCTGACCATATTGCTTCCTTGGATATTAATTCCCACCATCTACCACACTCATGTCTCCTCATGACCAGTCCTCCCAGTGTCTACTTTTCTTTTCATGTTGATTCCTTTCTTGAACTACCATCCACTACAAGTTATTCCCAGCTTTGTCCTGCTGGCTGACAACCCTTCCTTAGGCTTTGAAACTGTCCTATCTCAGTCCTGGTGGCACAGCTGATAAATCAAACAAAACAAACTGAAGAGCTCCCAGCTCATTACTTACATCCAGGCAGTAAGTACAGGATCATAAACTTCAACAGAGTTCCAAGGCAAGAGAGAGTCCAAGGTCAGCCAGAGTATTACAGAGTTCAGCAAGGTATCCCGCAGGGTAGAAGGTCAGATAAACTCTGACAACTCCTGGAAGGGAAGGGCGGCAGCTATATAGCTCTGAAGCCTAGCACAGCTGTTGCTTGATTAATTGTTGCTGGTTACAAATTCTGAGAGAGCCACACTGCCTTTCTCTTTGCTGTCTGTGCTCGGCAAAGGTAGGTACAGGTAAGTGTCTGAAGGGGGTAGGACTCTTTGCTGGAGCTGGCACCAACCCCTGTTCTATTTGTGGCATTGTAATCTCTTCCTGTCATGTCCCCTGTTTCAGCCTCTGGCATGTCCCCTGTTTCAGACTTTGAGTCACAGTAAATGTTCTGGAAGCAGGGCATGACAGAAACCTTGCTCCAAAGTTCAAGGAAACCTACTCTCTCTCTCCATTTTCCCTTATTACTGTTTACAGAGCTGCAGTCAGGGACCAGTCTCAAGAGTTCTGGCAACTCAGGAAAAGGAGCTGGTACTATTGTGGAAAACTTCAACAAATTGAAACTTAGCAATGTAGCAAGGGAGTAGGCTTGAAACTGGTTCATGGCAATTTTGAGCTGGAAAGACTAAGGAATTGCTCATTTATATGAGTTTTTTTCCTCCATTCACACACTTTGTTGGGGTTGGATTTTTTTTCCTGGCTGATTTCTCCATTTCTACTATTTTGGGGAGGGGTGTGTCTCGTGTGTGTGTGTGTGTGTGTGTGTGTGTGTGTGTGTGTGTAAAATTAAGGGAAATATCTACTGCATGCTTTCCCCCTGTAGTGGTGTAAATTTTAAAGTTTGAGGTTTTAAAATAAATCTTTAGGCCATTTTATAGATGCATTTGCGTACACACCTATATAGTATGCTGATACACAGGGTTAGTATGATACAATGTTGCTTAGCAACTGGTTACAAATCAGAGAGAAAAACTGGAAGGGGTTCCAGAGGAAGTTAGTCAAACTTCTGATAATGTTTCATTTCCTAAAAGGGACTGGATTTTTTCTCCTGAGAGAAAACAGTTGACTTTTTTTCCCTCTCCCTTGTGATACAAGGGGATAAAACTAAACTAACAAAACATAAAAGCATTGTTCAGGATAGGAAGAAGGTACTGCCTGCTGGCCATATGTACAAATTCCAAGGAATGCCTTTTTTTTAATGGCATCTTTAGTACAGAGTATTTCTCCCCTAGATCTAAAAAACAGCAGCAGGTTGTTTATACAGAAAGAAAAGGTGTCAGCGAAGGAAGGGACAAACACATATGGACACATTTTTTTCCCCTAAGAAGCTATTTGGGAGGCGAAGAACGCCACCCAAAGATTTGAGAGAAAGAAACATCTGTGCATCATGTTTTCAAGAAGACCACAAATAGCATGAGAAAGAAGAGAAGGTTGGCAATAGAGGAGACAGGATGCTCTAAGATTAGTCTTCATGATAGGAAAACTGGGGGAAAAAGGTGTTCTTGTTCAATCAATAACAATTCCATCATTTGCAATCAAAAGAAAATGTTGTATATAGGGAAGAAGTGGAAAGAGACATTATGGTCATTATATTGTAGTTATACAAGAAACTGACACATTTTTCTTCCTTTGACCAAAGTCAGTCAGAAAATGTGATGAGATTCCTACTAACAATGCCCAGGGGATGGTGAAGGAAAGAGAGGTTTCTTTCTTTCTTTCTTTTTTGCATATGCTATAAATGATATTCTTTAAGTGTCCATAGAGATTCAGAAGAGATTGATACTGGTCACCTCATTCCCTTAAGTTTAACTATGTCTTCCATTAAAATAATTCATGGGAAAGATGGCTGTATGAGAAGGTGTGCTTTTTTTGAAGAAACATGGAAGACTATATAAATAGCTGGAAGCACTGTCCAGATTATATTCTACCCCTAGAGAAATTTAAAACACAGACAGCATGTTCTCTAATAAATAGCTGAAACTATCAAACTGACTCTGTCTTGAGCTCAGTTCACCTCATGTAAACTTACAGTTTTATTCTTTAAATCCCTGAAAGACTTGTGTCTTGCTTTTCTGATGAAGGATTTCCTTTTTCCCCAATCCTCTTCTTCCCATTTGTTAGAGCTAGCTAGGGAGATTTTGTTTAGGATCTCATCCTTTCACAAGATTTGTTTAATTGGTATCCAGAAGTCTTGGGCCCTTTTAACTATTGCACTAACAAAATAAAACTTCTTAACTGGAAACAACTGTTTGGTTACTTCCATCCATTCCTTTTTGACAGGAAATGAAAATCTGGCTGATTGTGAATGTCCCCCAGTCCAGAAGGAGAGATAAACAGACTGAGGAATGATGCAACAGATGAAGAGATTAATAGATGACAGATAACAGTTAACATATATATATATGTATATATGTGTATATATATTCAATTATTATTGAAATACCTGTTTTACAATGTTTTCAATACAGCAGAAGGGGGAAAGCATTTTAACTCTGACGAGAAGCCCAAATGGCCAAACTGAGGCTATTGTGTTTTGGGCATATCATGATAACCACATGACTCATAAGCAAAAACAATAATGCTCTGGAAAGTTGAAGGCAGGAGAAAAAGAGGAAGATCATGCTATGGATGGATGGATTCAATCAAGGGAGCCATGACTCTGAGTTTGCAAGGCCTGTGCAGAGCTGTTGATGACTGGGGCTCATAGAGGTTCTTTATTCATAGGGTTGCTATAAACTACAGCTAACTTGAAGTCAATCACAAAGTAGCACTAATTCATTTTGATCTGATTTATATCTCCTTCTTCATAAGAATTCAGGATGGTAGATGTAAACTTATTTCCAGTGGTACGCTGAAGAATAATATATATGCTTCCAAACAGGGATTTCCTGCATCACATGTTTAAGAGATCATGATGTTATGGGGACAGACATCTTTAGCATTCACAGTACTCACTACAATCCGGTGGTGATGTAATGAGTAGTTTGCAGTAGCTAACCTTCTCCTTTTTCTAGATATTTCTGAACCCCATCTTTTTGTTAAATTGTCTTTAACTTTGGAACTGCCCTTATAATATTGCAGAGGGGCAAACTCAATGTGTACTCCTTTTTTTTTTTTTAAGTAAGTAGAGTTAAAGTGATTAAGGAGTTAAAAATGAACTAACTTTTTCCATTAGTCTATCACCACAAAATCACTGCTATAATAGTTCAGTCTTCCTGGAATTACTTGTTAATTAGGCTTAATTACACCATCAAACAATTACTCAAAATTTGACCTTTTCTAATAAAAGTCAGGCAACAAATCTGTGGGTGAAGTACAGAAACTGCGTTATAAACATCCAGAAGAACAATAATCACATTTTCCTTGGTGATTTTCTTCTTTCTCCCTTTAAAAAAAAATTAGCTCCATGATTAACATTCAGCTAATCCTCTCTTTTTTTCTGAATTACTTTTAATCAAGTTTTACTGGAGATATAAACATGCCCAAACCCTCTTCAGAGCACATCAAATCTAATTTGACAATGGAAAATGTGGAATAACCGTGGATATCAGACTTACAAAGTCTGAACAAGCTCATGACCACTAAATTTTGTAGGCCTCAGGAAACATTCTGAACAACATGTGCTGTATCTTTGGCCAGGGTCAAACCAAGCCTTAGTGCTCTACACTTTCGCCAAACACCGGACAGGTAAGAGAGCAAACAAGGAATTAGCAGTGGCTTCTCTTTCAAATTAATACCTATATTGGGTCTTATCATTGCTTCATCTACACCAGCTTGCTTAATCTGGGGCCTTTCAGATATGCTTGGACTATATCTCTGATCATTTTGCACCAATTAGCTGGAGTTTGTTAAGGCCTGAGACAAAGATTATTTTGAAACTGTTCTTCTCACATTAAAATGGATTCTTTGGTGATTTTTTTCCCCCTGTGATATAGAAAAACAAGTCAGAAGGTCTTGCAAAAATGAGAAGATGCTTTATTGGAAAGCAGAGTCAAAGATGTAAACATACATTCATTCATTTATTTATTTATTTATTTATTTATTTATTTATTTATTTACTAAAAAAATAATCCAACAAAACAGGACCATGCAATGTTCTCAATGGTTCCATTGTGCATCAACCATGTTGTCCAAGTTACTGTACAGACAAGTAACTTTGTTCTCACAGTGACTAGAAAACATGTCACAGAATGCTACCAAGTACCTAAATACAAATGTTAGTCTCAACTAGAGTAGACCTATTATATCAGTTATTGAATGGTAACCCAAAACTTATGCAAATCCAATTGATTCCATGGATCTGTTTCAGCAACTGGATTAGATCTAACAACTGGATTAAGGCCCAGGATTCCTTCATATCTCTCACAGGACAAAACTGCAGGAGGCCCAAAACCACTTGGAAAAACTCTACTGTGTGGCACTTTGAATATGCAATGGTAGTGACCACTGAAAAAAATCACCATCACTGCCATAGTGTAGGTTTGATAAATGAATGGGCATGTGCATTTGCACTGACTCATCATGGGTTTATTTTCCATCTATATTTTAGCTGCATTCCAACTTGTTCCATTGGCACAGAGCAAAACAGTCACTTATATACAAGACAGCTGAACAATCTTATCTTGAGAGAAATTGTGGTATTTACTCAAGCCCTTACTCTATTACCAAAAGCACTTTTACAAGCAAACCATTCATATCAGACATGTGATATTTGACTCATTTCAGGGACATGGTTGCATGTAGATACCATTTTTGTGACAGGTGGCTCTGTGAGGATGGTGTATCCATGGCCACAAAGATAGCAGCAACATTTGTTAGAGCCATTGCCTTGAAAGAATTGTCAGTAAATGCATATATTCAAATGAAGTCACTATAACTCAAAATACCCTGAAGTAAAGTCTTTTATCCCAGCCTATCTTGGTCATGTGACTTGTTCTGTTATTCCGATACACATATGTGATAAAACGGCAGTGTATTTTTGTATTTCTGGATCTCAGTGGCATTTTGTGTTACCAATACGAAATTTCACCAAATGGCAACTCCATGAGTGCCCAGCCTGTTAGCCCAGCAGCTACATTTAAGTTGCCCAGTGACAATTGGCTCATCACTCTTGAATTGTCTCTGCATTTCATGTTAATAATACAGGCTTCAGGAAGAACGAATGGCTATCATACCAGGAAAAAAAAAAGACTTCTTTCTCTGATGTCGGTAGCCATTTGCTGAACATCAAAAGGGTCAAATTCAAAGAGATTTTTTTGTTTATTTTTCTTTCCTGGAAAGCCTTCTTCTTCTGTGTGATTATAAAAGAAGGTACCACAAGATATAATGCTAAACAAGGGAGAAGTCTTCCATGTTAAATGTGTGGGGCTGCTCGAACAAGATTCAGAAGCAAAAGCAAACTGCTAAAATTATGCAGGTTCTGTTTTGTGAATCGGGGAAGAAGAAGCCAAAGTACCAAATGCAACAACAAGGGCTCTAAGCTGACATCAAAGCAAAAATAGGGAAAGGGGGAGACAGCCGAAATGACAGCAGCAGCTGCAGCATCTGCCTCTAAATTAGGCTGTGTTTCAAAGTCTGTACTCAACTGCTAAGCAGTATAAAGACCCAGGAGGAAGGCTGCCCAAGAAAAAGAGTTAGCTTTCCAGACTAACACATCAAAGTAACACATGCTAAGAAGAGCAATAAATGCATATGGCATACAGTCACTTGCTGCCTAATTGTATTGGGCTTATGAAGCGGTGCAGGGCGGGGGGACTTCTACTGATTCCTTGTTTTAGAGAGGATTTGAGATATATATTTTTTTCCAAATGCAGAAAGCTGACACAAATTGGAAGCAGATTAGATTCTGCCATTGCAAGGCAACATCCCATCATTTCAAAAGACAGGGGGTTTTTTTCTCCTCTAGACAGTAGGACACCTGTGAAATACCAAGTTAATAATTACAGGCTATAAAAACTTAGCAGATCATGCAGCTAGAAAAAAATATTATTATAATTTTTAAAAAGTCTTGATCTTCAAAATTCGGTGCTAGGTCTTAAAAAGAAGGAACAGCTTCAGCATTATCCAGTTTAAAATGAAGCTACCTCACATGGCATCACTTTTTTAAATTTAATATCTTCCTGACAATAGTTGTTCTAAAAGGTAATAGTGGATTATTAAATGCTTGGACTTTTGGAAAGCAAATAAGTTTAATAAAGATGTTAATTTGGGATATTAAAAATATTTATGTTTTTATTCACCATATCTTGCACACACTTCTAACTATATATTTCTGCTGAAATATGATAATCCTGTATGACCTATGTTAACTTACGATTTCTTGAGAAGATATTATTTTTTATTTCTGTTAATTATTGGCAACTCTAGTTTCAAGCATTTTAGCAAAGAGTAGCAACAAATAGGAAATGAATATTATAACCACAAACTGTATTAGGACACTGAATAAATAGTTTGCTCAGCCAGCAGCTATTTCACTTTAAATGGATACATGTCTGAGCAGAGAGTTAAAGTTGCAAAGATTCATCTATAATGCACTCTGGTAACTTGTGCATTAGGGGAAACAATTCCAGCAGAAATGATGCACTATGCCTGCCAGAATGACAACATTACACATGAAATAATATTGGTTTTTATGCTTATGGATTTCTATCAGTTTAAATGAATCCATTCAAGGGCATCAGCATCAAATACAGAATGTGTTCCAGCATAGTTCTCATCATGAAAAGAGATAGTCAAAATAAAAAACAAAAGACAAGATGTATACTATTCAAAGGGGGGGGGGAAATGAAAATTGTTAATACAGTGCTTTTGGTGATATGTTTCATTGTATCAGCATTTACATCAGAAAATTTTTAAAATGCTAGAAAATATTGCCTTATTTCCTTTTTCTAAATGAAAGTCAGGATCATCCCACTCTTACTGTTACATGTATGGGTTCTCTGATACATCACCCAAATTTTGCAAGGAACTCCATTTTAAGACCTAGGCAGGGTAACAATAGCTGATCAATTACAAAAGGGTAATCTAGTAACAATATGTATGCAATCACACACACACACACACACACACACACACAAGAACTGGATTTGTCCTGTAAAATTGTAAAGACAGTTTTGCCATTGCTGTGGTTCTCCAGATCAGGTTGAACATGCCGATGTAGATGCACGTGCTTTGTTGATTTTTTCTTACCAGTTGGCAGGTACTATGAGTAACACAGGCATATTGTGATTAGTAAATGGTTGTACCCTGTGTTAGTATGGAAATAACTCAGGTAAAGTAGTTAGATTTTAAGAACACAGTACTTGTGTTGCTCTATAGCTGTTATTATATACCACCCAACATTTCACAGATAGAAACTGGAACACAAGCAACCTCAGAATGTGATCAAGATGGCAAAGGTTATTAATGTGAAAGAACACACATGCCAGGGGAGGGGACTGCATCAGTTTGCATCTGCCTGAGTCTACAGGGAAAGTCAAGATTCTGCCCCCTTCTCTCCACTCCTCCCTGCTGAGCTAATGGAGTACAAACTATTTCTGCACTTTCAGCTCAGTTTGTGGCAACTGAAGTAAGCTGATGGCAGACGGGAAAGAAGGAGGAGGAAGAGAAAGAATTTTTCAAAGCAGCTGAAAAAAGTAGGATGACTGAGGGTTAATTGAGAGTGTCCCTACCAAATAGGGGTAGTTGGAAGATATGTAGGCACTGTTTAGCTCTGTTCCTACACCTGGATGCATGAAATAATTATCATTCTCCCAAACCTCAAGAGAACATCAGGAGATCCTTTTCATGGTGTGTCCAAATATAGGAGCATCACTAGGTGCTGCTTGGCCCAGCACCACCATCCCACTCTAAATAGCATCTGTATGTGTCACCAACATGATTTGGACCTCCCTCCCCATATGGGTGGCTACAGATCTATCTGTCTGTCTGTCTGTCTGTCTGTCTGTCTGTCTGTCTATCTATCTATCTATCTATCTACCTACCTACCTACCTACCTACCTACCTACCTATCTCTGCCAACCTAGGCAGAGCATCCAGTAATGTAAGCACAGATTACAGGTCTAATGATATGCTCAGCCTGCAGTGCTTTTTAAACACGGTTGATGCATAGCTGTCAAGCAGCCAGAGATGTAGTTATGGAAAAGGAGGGTAAAATGAATTCTTCTCTCCCAATGAAACTTTCCTTCAGTCCCCAAATTTCTAGGATTGTAGCAACTTAAATCTTCAGCTGAGTATTAAGAAATAGAATTTGGGCATCCAAAGAATAGGAGCAGGCATCCAAGGAAATGTGAATACGGCATGTATAAGAGTTCTAGATGTGAACAATTTTCAATGTCTCACTCTCTGTAATGCTAGAAATTTAAGGACTGCAAGAACATTTCATTTGAGATGCAGAATACTTAGTTGGGGAGCAATGCCCTCATTTTGCATCCTGCTGTGTCACTACACCCATGGGAGAAGGCATAACAAGTTACAGTTTTCTGTGAGCTGTTATGATGACATTCAAATTGAAAATCACAAAACCGGGGGGGGGAAGAGTTTCTGCTACACAAAAAATATTTAAGGTTTAGCTAGTATTACTGCCATGCTCAACAAAGTTCACAGTTCATGTAAATGAGAGCTGGTTTTTAAGGTAGGTAATAAAACGGCAGAAGAAGAAGTTTGTCCAAAACTTAGGAGTTCTTTAACACCACTCTGTCATGCCAGTCCCATAGTACCTTCATTTCCACCCATCTGTCTAGATCTAGGCAGCTAATGCCTCATTTCCCACTTTGGGAATCTGAAGATTTGGAATGAACCCCAAATTATGTGTATGAGAGGGGGTGCTGCCACCTCTATGAACTAGCCATTTCCATTCTCATGATGAGTCCAGTACCTAGGCACCACTGGTTTTCATGATTTAGCATGCGTGAAAGGGACCCTTACAGTATGCATGCCAATATATGCAATGGTCCTCGTGTACACAAACTTAATGTTCATTTGTATACTTCAAGATCTCTTCTGACATATACAGGGGGATGAATGCTACCAGCATGGGATAAGTGCACACTGGCGATAAATCCCTCCCCTCTTTCTCAATGTATGAGCAGTGTTCTCATGAACAGCCCTTTAAGCAAAGCTTATTGTTTGTAAGACACAGAGCTATCCATGCCCATAAGCCCCCCTTGTTTCCACTTGCTACTTTCTCCCACAGACTGATGCACTATGCCAGCACTGTCAGCAGAAGCAATGTCCTGTTTGCATTCCTATGATGGTGTATTAAAACAAACAAACAAAACTCATAGGCACTGGTGTGTGTGTGTGTGAGAGAGAGAGAGAGAGAGATGTATATTTGTCCTTAAGGTAGCAGTCTGGTGTACTGTCTAAGAATTTACTATAAAAATTCTGTTGTAGTTGGGGCTGGAGAGGAAACAAGATATGTTCCAGGACAGACATGTAATAAGGAATGATTTTGTAGAGGGGGACTAATATTAACACCCTATCCTTCAAACACTATCTACATATGTTTCCTATATCTCTCAAACACTAAAGTTTTAATGATTCCAAGAACTGGTTGGGTAATCTGGGCTTTAATCATGTGGTCAGCAAAGATCAGTCCAAGGATTCATCTACAGAGCTTGCCCACAGGCAAAGTAAGCTACCAAATAGATTGATAGAAGGGTGAAAGTGTAGCATGTATCAAGTGCTTCTGGACTAGATTTTACTACAGAAAAAGAATTCCAATGTTAATTGAAGGTTCCTGATCGTGTTGGCACAGAGGCATGTTAATTGCACAGAGGCATGTTTAGTGAATGGAGCAGAGCTCTCTGTGTCTGTCTAAAGTAGTTAAGATATACACAAAAGCTGAATTTACAAAAGAGTGTTTGAGCTTATACCCTGGACTACAACCGTAGCACTGTAAGTCTACTCTCACAGAATTAAATGGATTTAATCCTCAATATCTTTCTTCTCAAAGTACCTTTGGAGTCATTGTTCAGGGGAATGCACTACAGTTTTCTAGAATGAAACCTCTCTAAATTTCAAATCCCAAGATTCCTTAGAATGGAGCTATGACAATTAAGCAAGTGGTATGAAAATGACATGACTGTGCAGTGCAAATACATCCTCTGACATCTTCAAAAATGTGGGACCAATTTCCTTGGAAGATTGCATATTCCAAATATCACTAAGTGAAATGAAATTGGTTCCTATAGACAAAGAGTACCTTCTTGGTAGCATTAGCCCAGCTGTGAAAAGCCTGCACTGGGACTTCCCTGGCAGCTTAGTGTCACCGTTTTGGCATTGGGAAAAGTTTTTGTTTTTTATTTTTTAATCTGCCTGACATTTTAAAAAGCAGTAGTTGGAATCCTGTTTCAACTACTTAGGCCCTTTCCTCACGGGGGGGCGGAATGGGGCCACGCATGCAGGGGCGGAGCTTACCCTCCGAAGAGCGCAGATCCACCGTTCCAAACGCCGCTGAATTTCGGCGGCGCCCGGCGGCGCCCAAAATGGCAGCTGGCGGCTGCCAGTGGCGCTCCGCCAATTAGGACAGTGCGCCAGCCGGAAGCCTGCCCCAGGGCAGATCTGCAGGGACACGCTACCGCGTCTCTGCAGTTCTTGACCGGGGGCTGCTACGGGGCAACGCGGATAAGTTTTATAAAAACCACTTTTGAAGGTGGTTTTTATAAAACTCACAGCACCACCCCCGGGGCTGCGCTAGAGCAGTTTGAGGTCTAGAACCTCACTTTTTTTAACTGCTCTAGCGCAGACCCCAGTGAAGAAGACCTCCTGGAGAGGTTGCTCTAGCGTGGGCAATATGCCTGTGTGGAAATGGCCTTAGTTAAGAATACTAGATTTACTCATCTGTAACTGTTTGGTATTCACAATTGCTATTTTGTCACAATTTTGACCCTAATGACAGAATCCTAACTTCCCTCCTCAAACTACTTTACTGGGCATCAAGTAAATAGGAAGAAGGAGACCTCTTCTGCCAGTGATCAGAGGACAAGGGAATGACATTTCTGTCAAGTTTAGTGGGGTTGTGCCAGGAGAGGCTGCTTAGTTAACTTTTCTAAACTAAGCAGCCAGGTTTCAAAACTGCCACAGTGGAAAGCGCCAGATATATACTAAACTAAGTAGCTGAAACTTAGTTCCAGGAAATATTTCAAGGTTTAATCTGAACTGTTGTTTAATTGATGTACACTTCTGAGATTCTGACTCACCCAACTTTAACTTTTTTTTTTTAATGCTAGAAACTTTTTTATTATATTATATTTTAACCGGTATGTCATCATTTTATGCTCATGCTACCATGAGATAAACATCATTAGGCAGCTTCACTGTGAGGGATTGGCACACAGAACCCTTGCGAAAGTGGAAAAACTATAAACAACCCCTCTCCACCTGCATCTGCCTCCCATTCCCTTCTGGGTCTCCCCCTCCTATTCCTTTGCCTTTTGCCCTGGCATGTGAGCCTTCCTTCTCTGTGTCAGGATCAGAGGCAAGGAAGTGGGAAGAGGGAGTTCTGGAGGAGAGAAGGAAAGTATGTGCCTTCCTCATCCGATTTCCTTTTGTCTTGGTGTGAGTTTTCAGCACCAGGAGCAGAGGCAAGGGAATGGGAGGGAGAACTCTGGAGAGCAGAAGGAAGGTATGTGTTTTCCCCATTCCCTTGCCTTTTGCTTCAGCACAAGTTCTCAGCACCAGGGCCAGAGAAAGGGAATGTGATGAGGAGCTCCAGAGGGGAGAAGGAAGGCATGTGTGTGCCTTCCCTCCACATTTCTTTGCCTTTTGCCCAGGCATGTTTGTCTTCCTTCTTTGTATCCGCCAAAACACAAGGGAATGGGGGAGGAGAACAGCAGGGGGAGAGACATCCATGCACCTCACAAATAATCAAATTTGCAATGGTCAAACTGCAAATGTAGAGGGAGGACTGTATATCAGTTCAGAAAGAAAATAGAACAGTAACATGTTAGGATGGCTGGAGCTGGAAAGTGATGATGGGGGGAAGAACTTGTGAAAAACTCTATTACAGCAAATACCTGATGAGTGTAACCAAATTAAAAGTTCTGCTTATATTTATGTTTTTCTCTTTGCAAACATATATTTTCAGCAAAGGTCACTGAGTTATATCCAGTTTACGTTAATCTGTACTAGGACCTACTAAAATCAGTGTGGAATTTTAAATTATCAATTTAGGTCCAAACAGTTTCAGCGAGACTCATTTATTCTGGATCAAGCTTATTCTTTTAAAGAACTAATAAGACCTGTTCCATGATGTGCCCTCTATCTGAAATGGCCCTGCCTTTTTTTGTCCATCCGTCCTACTAAAGGTGAAATTCTCCTCAAGGTCTTCATATTTCACCTGCAAATCCCCTTTTGACTTTTACTTGAGTCTCGATCTTTATTACTTGGAAGTCCCACTGATTTCATGGAACTAAACAGGAGTGTACAAGATCTCAAGTTTCATTTCTGAGCCTACTGGGCTAAACCATGTTAATTTTGTGTCCCATACAGTGCCTAGCAAACTGCTGGTTCCAAGTAAATATTTAATGAGAAAAGGAAGGAGAAAGGAAACTTCATAGGAAAGCTACATAAAATACTGTGGAGGTCAGATTTTTAGTTGGTACGACTCAGCATAATCTCAACAGCTTCCGTACAGTTAGAATGATTTAAATTAAGTCATCTAGCCCACACACAGTACTGTAGCAGCTATTACCTAAATGCCTACAGCTCCATAAAATTAAAACTGTATTATTATACTAATGTAATAACATGAATAAAAAATGAATCTGGTCTAATGAATGCATGATAAAAATTAATCTATTTGTTGCTTATGCTGCCTTGTTTTCAATTTTTAAGTTTGGAAAATAAAACAATTTGGGTTCCATGCTGTTTTACAGTAAGTTTCTGCCCTGTGAGAATTTTACTAGCAACTTATAAATGTCCCAAATCCAGAAATCTGCAAGAAGAGTTCTGGTGCTTCTCTAACCATTTCATGGCCCTAACACCACCAGTGTAATTAAGTTTGGTTTTCTTCATTTTTCCCCTGCTGTTAGAAATAAAATGTGTTTCCAATATACAAGGAAACCTATATCAATACTAATCTATTATAACCTCAGTGGAGTTGTGAGAAAAAGATTGACTTTGATTTTATTAATTGTTTTCTCAAATAAAATGCTTAATAAAGGAGCTGAAGATGCTGCCTTTCACATTCATACCATGACTTCCAAATAAAAATCCTACTTTCATTACTGAAGAAAAGAATAGCAATTGATTCTGCCAGTGTTTAATTGAAGTACCTACTGTGTGTCAAAATATTAATTTTTAAAAATCTTATCATTAAAAGTAAGGGAAAGATATATGTATAGATATATAGATATAGATATATAGATATAGATATAAAAAATTCATCCCATGCTTCAACAGGATTCATAGAAGTTCTTTTGAACTTTGCTCCATGCCAACATCAGCATTATGCAGTATGAAGCAAAGAATACCAGGCAATCTTGATGTTTTCAGTAATAGGATTTTTAAAAAGGTGAAACACCATGAAAAGACTGATTTGAAACCACCCTAACCCCAATTTCAGAACTTCTTACACAGAGTAAAAGTATAAACTCAATTTCAGAGACCTAAGTTTGGGTCTATTTTTTTTTAAAAAAATGCATGTTTAATTTCATAATGTTTCATGTCCATCTTGGCTTGTGCAACCAAGTCAGGTTTGAACACTTGAGTCTCTGAAGTAATATCTACTTCACTGAAGTAATGACTGAAGCAATAGCTGGAAAGGAAACAAGTTTATTATAAATTTCTGAGGACTCTAGCCCACTTCATCAGAGGCAATGAATGGTCTGACTGGATGGCAGTGTCATGACTTCCAAGGTTTCTGGGTATATATAGAACCTTTCCATTCTGGCTTTTTGGATTGCTTTTGGGATGAAACATACCTTGGTATCTGTAGTGAGTAAATTGCACTGGGAGATAGATGGAGAATAGTCTTATAGACTCTCCTAGGCCCTGCAACGACATTCAGTATCATCAACTATGATTTCTTTCTGCAACATCTTGAGGGAATGGCAGTTGGCCATACTCTGCTGAGTAGGGAATAAGCCAACCTCTCAGTCTTTATTGTGTTGTATTTTGGGGAACTGCATCTGTGTTGTCATCCTATCCTTTGTTCCTATCATGTTTTGGGATTTCATAAGATCTGTATGAATATGTATACCTATTTTCATGTGCATTTTTCCTAACAGACATATTTTTATGTATATTTCATCTAATATATGCATTGCATATGTATTTTACCGTAACAGACTAAAGCATATTTGTATATATTTTGCAACTTTACCTATTTTGAGCTATTCACATATTTATGAAGTATGTGTGGTTTTGTGCATATTTCATTTCTCCAAAATGCACTATAAATCTCACAAATGTGCAGTGTTCCAAAGCAAGCCACACTTAGCCTTGCAGTGAAAGTGCAAAATGGTAGTTTCATTGAGAATTCCAAGAAAATTATTTACCATCCTCAGTGCCCAGCATCCCAGCAGCAGGTAGGTGTCCACCCTGTTTTTGAAGACCTCTAGAGAAGGAGATAACTCTAGGCAACTGGTTCCATTGCCAAACCACTCTTATTGTCAAGAAGTTAATTCCAACATTCAAGTTAAATCTATTCTCCTGTAACTTAAAACTAGCTGGTCCTAGCTACTGAGGCAGCAGAGAACAGGTCTGATCTCTCCTCTATGTGACAATCCTTAATGTATTTAAAGAGTTCAGTCATGTCACCCCTCAGTTTTCTCTTCATCAGGTTGAACATGCCGAGTGCCTTCAACCTTCTGTCAAATGATTTATCCTCTACACCTCTTATTCATTCATTCCTGACAACTCAAAATGTGATGCTAGGGAACCATTGCTTGGCCAGTAGCATATGGATTCCATCTTGGCTCACATGCTGTTCAATATCTGTATGAAAGTGTTAGAAGATATCATGTGGGGATTTAGCCTACACAGTCATCAGTATGTGGATAAAACCCAATTCTATCTCTCATTTCCATTTGATTCTGGGGTAACAATGTTGAACTGGTCTCTGGGAGCTGTGAAAGACTGGATGCTACAAAGCAATGCAGAATGTGACATAAGACAGATATGCTATTTGTAGATGCATCACGAGACTCAGGATTATATGTACAAACTGACTTCTATAGAGCTGCAGTCTATCTGAAATATCAAGTTTGTAGTTCCAGGGATGCTCCTTGATCTCTTGCTCGATGTGCATTTTTTCTGATTGAATTGGGTATGCCAGTTCAGTTGTGGCAGAAATGGCCATGAGAGTCCCTAAGAAAGGTGCACATCATTCATATTATTGTCTCCATACTAGACTACTGTAATACAAGTTGGGCTGCCTAGGTAGACCATGAAGTCCAATGTAGAATGGAGCAGGTAGGTTGCTGGGGGATATGGAAATACTTGCATCTCCTGACCATGCCCCCTCCCCCCAGGTTTCAGTTGTTAGTATTAAGCTTTAACACAGTAAATGGCTTGGACCTTAATTATCTTCAGGGCTGTCTTCTGCATCCTCCCTATCTGCTTTGGTTATCATCTGAGGCACTACCTAAGATTCCCTTGGCCTTGTAAAGCTGGGAAGGCACCACAAGGTCCATTTGAGAACCTTCTTTGTGGTTGTGTCTACAGAAGAAAAGCTTTCCCAACAGACATTTGGGAAGCTTCAACACTGAACCATATTGGCAAGATGTAAAAACTTGTTTTTTTAAGATGTGAGTTACAACTTTTGATATATTTTGTTGCTCTTTTTTAAAAAAAATCTTTTGTTTTATTATTTTTAAAGATTGTTTTATTAGTAAAGAATGAGATGTTTATGTTTGAAATATGGCTGATCCCTACTCACCCCTCAGCACTTTGAGTTTCATATCTGGGAAACAGACTCATATCAATATTTAAAATAAAAGAAATAGAAAGGAAATATATAAAATAAATAGAAGAGAATATATAGCAAGACTGGGAAGCACGTCCTATTTCAAAGTTGTGCTGGTTGTCATTGGTTAGAAATGCAATCCTGCCGGTTTGATCTCAGAGGTCTACTGACAGAAGAATCTGCTGGCTAAGCTCTGCCAGCAGAAGAGTGAAAAATGGAACAGAGAAGGGACTGGACAAAAGAGGAGCAGAGTTATGTCAAACCTGTACCTCCTCAGCCCAGGAACACAGCCATGGTGCCAAGCACAAAGTTACGCATGCTGACAATAATCAGCCTTGTCATTTTGTCAGTTTGGATTGTGTTCTAAGTTCGCTATTTAAAAACGGCTTCCAATTTGCTCACATGCATCTTTACATACAATATAGTGACTCTAAGGCCCTTTCCACACGAGGCGAGGGAATTGCTCCGTGCCACTACCTACCGCTTCTTCTGGGGTCCAAGGCAACACGGAATGTCCCCTGAAACCCTTCCATAGGGCCCCTCCTTGGTCTAGGGCGAAGCAGAGCAGTGCGAGGTCTGTAGATCCACACTGCTCCGGCATCCAAAATGGCAGCTTCCAGCTTCCAAAATGGCGGCTTCCGCCTTCCAAAATGGCGGCTTCCGGTTGGTCGTGGGTCCCGGCCAGCTGCTGAAGTTTAC
This sequence comes from Iguana delicatissima, assembly GCA_948472985.1. NCBI lineage: Eukaryota > Metazoa > Chordata > Lepidosauria > Squamata > Iguanidae > Iguana > Iguana delicatissima. The sequence continues at coordinate 1,034,001 of CAOKZL010000003.1, forward strand.
CACACCTAAAGCCTGCCCTCCACAGATCGCAGGCTCGCATTGGTGCAAGCCTGTGAATCTGCACAAGGGAACAGGAACGCAATGCCGCGTTCCAGGAAAATAAAGACCTGTTTCTTGTGGTCTTTAGAAAACACGCTGGAGGACCACTTGGGGTTGTTTTGAAGTGGACTGAGGTGCGGATCTCCGGTTAGTAGTCCGCCCCTAGTCCTCTCCAAGGTGCAGACGACTTCCGTGAAAGGACGCACTGCCCCGTTCTAATTGCCTGGTGCAGAAAGGGCCTAAGTTGTATGATCTAGAAGGAAGAAAACATAAATAGGATCCATTTCTAACAAATGCTATCTTACAACACAATGTATAGAATTCAGCAGTAAGCCCTCCAAATTCAAGGTGTCTAGGACTGTAGCTGTACATCTAATTCAGTGGAAAAGATAATAAATAAGTGGAAGGAGGTAGGAAAAGGGGATCACTGCACTACAGATGGATTGGCTCAATCAAAGAAGCCATGGTCCTAAGTTTACAAGACCTGAGCTGGGCAATTGATCACCAGGTCTCTGGGACATCTGCCATTCATAGGGTAGCCATAATTCTATGTCAACTGGACAACAAGTAGCATCACATAATTAATTGTCATCAACCCTCAGTTGCCAATATAAATTATCAGATGAATGCCAAAGTAATATTTATGCCATTCAACTGAATAAAGAACTACATGAAAACTGAAATTGAATAAATTCCTTGGATTCTGTACAAAGAGAGAGGTGGGATGTAAACTAAAGACTTAAATAAGTGCTGAATTGAATTTAAAAACTTTAGAAAAGGATGTTTTTCCCCAGTACGATTCGACTACCACAGTGTCCACAGTCATGATCAGGCTGTGGCTGGTAAAGTTGAGAAGCGTTCTTATTCCTATTGTACGAAGAACTTTAAGAGTTTTGGGGGTTTTTTTGGTTTGTTGTTGTTGTTGTTTTGATCTGACTGGTGGTGGAAAGAATTAGAAGATTTGTAGAAATAGAAGACATCAGTGTTGATCACTGAGGGAGAACAAAGTGTTGAAATTTATCTGGCCTTTGTCCATATAATAGCTTGTTTATACCAATGATCCTCAGACTTCTATCATTGCAAAGATACATGCCAAACTATTCTTCGCATCCATAGTATTGTGCCTTCAGTGTTAGCACAAAACTGTAAGGGTCATATATGTATTACAGATCATTGATTTTCTACATGGATTTATTGTAAATTGATTTTTAAAATATATTTACAATATATTTATTCACATGTTTACTCATTCATGGCTTACACTGCATATTAAACACCACTTATCATCACCACTTATTATGGAGAATCATCAAATATTGAGTGCTCAATGACTGAGAAATCTCATGATGGTCCCTTGGTCATCTCTCTCCAACTTTATGCCCTCTTATATTTTGAAGTATAATTTCCAGCAGCCCCAGTTAACATAACTAACGATCAGCAATTATGGGGTTTATAATATGAAATCTGAAGGACACCAGGTTAGGGAAGTAAACATTACCATTACAAAACTGATGATTCTGAATTCATATTTGGTGTGCATGCCAGCTAACAATCAAAGTCAAAAACATTATTTTAGATTAAAACACTTAAAAAAGAAAATAACACCCAAGCAGTTATGCTCTGCCTCCAGCAATCCAGTTTACACCTCAGACTGAATAAAAAATGTATTTGCTAGCTGGTATAAGGACAACAGAGAAGTAGCTAGCCTCCTTCTTTTGATAAGGAGTTCCCAAAGTCTGAGTGGCTACCAAAAAGATTTTGTCTTGTGTCTCTACCAAAAATGTCTTGAATGGTAGGACTAAAAGAAGGGCTTTTCTTCAAGATCTTAAATCCAGGACAGTTTGTATCGGAGAAGGAAATCTTTCACATAGCTTGGTACCAAAACTTACAAGATTCTGTAAATAAACAGCACCAAAAAACAGTACTTTGAAATGTGCTGAGCAACAGATGACTACCGGGGGGGGGGATTATTGTAAGGAGGGCACAAAAATATTTTTTTATAAAGAAGATGTTGAGGTGGGAAGAATATTCAGAAACATTTTTAAAGGCAGGGGGAAAAAATAGGTTTCTTGAATCTCAGGAAACTCTGTCATAGAAATAGGTTAGAAACTTTTCAGTTCAGAACTTCTTGTTGTATGCCTTGAAGTCATTTCCAACTTATGGTGACTCTAAGGCAAACCAATCACAGGGGGTTTCTGGGACTGAGAGTATGTGATACACCAAGGTTACTCAGGGGGTTTCTATGGGTGAGCAGGGAATCAAGCCCTGGTTTCCAGGGCTGGAATCCAATGCTCAAACCATAACACCATGCTGCATAAAATAAAAACCCACTCCTCATCCCCCAGAAACAACATTTTATATGCAAAGAAAAAAATCTGCACAAAAACTAGTTTCCCACACAAAAAGCAATGCAAATAACATTTCTTTGCAGGAAACATGTTTTCTAAACAGAAAATGCCATTTTCAGTGCAAAAGAATGTGCATTTTATGCACAGATTAAAAGAAAACTGGAAAATTCTGACAATGCTTCAGAACAAGAACAATCATAAAATTATTTACATATCTATAAAGGTTTCTCATACCTCCAGATGTGGCCACTGCCTTCTGAACTGCTTTTGCCAGTCACTTTCTAGAAATATCCCCACAGAGCAAGCAATCCACTCTGTTTATACAGCTCAGCTATTGATATATGCAATTTCTGTCTCCCATGAAATATTCTATGGTATACTTAGTATTTATGTTTCACTTTACTAGCTGCAGTTCAGATGCTGCAGCTTCTTAATAATTTTTAACAACACCTGGCAAATGCATTTTATTTCAAGTAACATCTTAAGCTAAGTTCGTTTCTGCGTTACATTTTTATAGTGCTATTATTCCACTTTCAACATCTTATGGAATTCCGGGGTTTGTAGGTTCCTGAGGCCAAAGAGCTCTCTGGCTGAGAATTCTAAAGGCCCCTCCCTAAATTGCAAACCCCAGGATTCCACAGGATGTTGAAAGTGGAATAATAGCACTATTACAGCGTAGTGTGGAAATGGGCTATGTCTTTTTCCTCACATACATTATGGCTAAGCTAACTGTGATGCTATTCATAACTTTGGGACTTTGCTTGTAGCAAAACAAATAGCTATTTCAGGAGAACTCAAACATGATTGGGCCCATGGTTGTGGTAGAGTGGGGCCTGAAACCAATCAGAATGACAATGCAACATTAATTAGAGGGGGGGAAATGCAACACAGGGAGGACAATGTGGCTGTTGGCATCTGTGGGAATGGAAGTGGTAAATCTGCACTGGGTTTTAGTTCAAACATTAAATGAGCTGTTAAATGTGCTGAACTGCATCGTCACAACAGGTTCACAACCTGAACAGGGCCTTTAAAATTCATACCAAAACCTGGAATGGATTCACAAACACACAGACTAAAAAGGGAGCCAACAGCTGCCACTTCAGCAGAGCTAGAGACATGAAAAGCTAGGTTGGAAGAATGTGAAGCTTTGTTCAAGTAATCTTTCTTAGAGTCTGAAACTGTTAAATATGTCCAACTGTTTCTTTTGCCAGCAACAGGGGGGCTGCTAGAGGCTAGGAGAAATTAGCAACCTCTGCTTTAAAAAGAATAACTGAACTAGAATCTTCTCATTTTTAAGTACAACACTTTGTTTTCCTATCATAATAATCTATAGTTAAGGGTATGATCAATCCAAAATGTTTTATCTGAGGACACTGCCTCCATAGCTTTTATGGCATAGCTCCAAATGTTGAAGTTATTCAACAACAGCTTGGTTAGCATCCCTCTTCTACCTCATCACTTTGCTGTAGACTATTTACTGCATAAAATTTTTTCAGGTATCAAGGAGGTAGGCAGTTCTTACATCAGATGAATTAAAGGATGATATGTGCAAAGTAGCATTAGGAACCATATAACACATGAGTCCTATGTGGCTGCCAAGGCCTCGAGGACAGAGAAACACCCCTTAGGAAGTCAAAAAAACTCTGGTGCTTAGTAAATATTTGGCCTTTAAAAACAGGACAAGGATATCTGGCCAGGTCTGGTTTAGGTTTGTTTCTCTGAATATTTCAGAACATCAACTCCGCCCTCCTCCAAACACATAAGGGGACTTTGGTTGCCCACTCTGATATAAAATAACTATGATGTAGAGCAGGGGAATCACAGCCTTCCAACAGACCTTGGAGGGCTACAACCACATCGCACCTCCAACACAAAATAATCATTTTTAACTCCATATGCTTTGAAGTGCACTCTAGGAAGTATGGGAGACATTTTTGCCATATTTTAGGCCCCAGGAGAACAGGAACAGGAGGCGACTTCCTGTTTTAGGAAAAATTGCCCAAATTGGCCCAAATTGCCTGGAGGGACAAAAAAAGGCATTGCAACAATGGCTGCACAGCCCATAGACAGGGACAAAAATGGGAGAAACTTCATATGATTTTTTGATTCCTTGGAGACCCTGAGTGCTACCAAAATAGTCCTAGACATGTTGTGTGGCCTGCAGGATACACTTTGTCCACCCCTTGTGTAAAGTAACCAGGAAATTTATTGGCTAGGAAGGTCTTGATTTCAGTGCAGACTAGAAAATGATTTCATCCTGATGACAGTTGAGAGATTTCCTTATGGATCCAATGCTTGCACCACGAAAACTAGATTAAGTTGCGGTTAGTCAGAAAACATTATTTACAATGAAAAATGAAAATTTTTGGCAAACCAAAGTGCCTTATTTGTATACTGTTAATAGAGATGGCTATATCTCTATACATCAGGTGTGGAGAAATGTTACCCTGCACACCTCTTGGCCTTTGCCTCCTGGAAATCCTAGGCCACAGTCCTGCATCTGGAGACATATTGTGAAGTTCCATCCAGAATGCAATACAACACGTCTTTCACTCATTCCCCCCCCCCCAGTGCTTTCAAGTGCTGTAGCCTCCTGTCCCATGAGCATCTACTGATTGCTGGAGAGTGGAGGTGGCAATGACCAAAAGAGCGAGTCACACAGAAGTAACTTGGACTTCTGTCTCCATAACTCTCTAACAACATGTCAGTCCCATTTAGCATGGCCAGTGTTGAAAGTATAGCCCAAAGCAACAGGTACAATAATTTCTTGGATTTCCTGTATGCAGAAATGTTTAGAATGACTTGTCTTGTGACAGATGTACATGATCCTATACCTACAATTATCAATTACCTGGCTCATTAATTGTATGGTGTCTGTTTTAAAAAATTGTTTTGTTAGCAATATATGCCCTGAGGATTTTCACTCGCTCTTGCTCTCTCTCTCATACATACACACACATACAGAGAGAGAGAGGGAAAGAGTGCTTTCAGTGGTGGTATTAATGCTACAAAGAATTGGATAGCTGGGGTGCACAGTTTTTGAAGATGTAGGTCCCAATTTGTCAGTCCCAATTTAGGTTAGACACATTGAGTCACTTCTTGAATGGTGAGTCAACACATAAGCTAAGTTCCATTGATTCAGGGGGTCTACTCTAGTCAGGAGTAACAACAGAATTCAGGCCATAGATACAGAGAATTATCAATATTATGGGATATTCCACTTGAAAAGAAATTTATGAAGGAAAGATACATAACATTAGAACATTTTATGTTGTAATATTCTTTATTATGATTGGTTAGGTTGAATAATTCAAATAAATTATATTTAAAAGCATTTTTAACAAAAAAAATGAATCCAGTTATATAGTCATTGTTCATCTTTATTAAAGAATCTGGTTTTACTCTTTAAGAACATAGAACAGCAATTTGTTATGACTGTTTTTACTAATCATCAATCTCAGTCAATAATTGTGGCTCATAATTGGTCAGTTTTAGAAGTGAAAGGAGTTAGTACCATAAATGATTACAGAAATGGTAGCTCTGGATCAGGTATGGTCACACAACAGATATGTTGTCACAAGATTAAGTAACTCAATCAGCAGCAGCAGTAAGAGAAGCAGCAACAAACTACAAATAATTTAAGATGCTGTCTTAAGGGTTTTCCATGGTCATTCAGTCTCTCAAATGCCATGAAATAGCAGCTATTAAGAGCTATGATACATTACTTAGCCAATACAGATATGTTGCCATAGCCAATGCTTTGGTTAGTAGCAGATTTAGCACTTCCTTGGAGCTGGGTGGCTGACAGTGGCAGAATGATGGATCTAAGTCCCTCTGGAAATAGACGTCCAGTTCCAACACAACTGGACCTACTACTTCATATCGCAAGCACCCAAGGCTGACAATGAGCACCATCCTCATAGAATGCCAGAGTTTTCTTCCTCTCTGTGTATTCTTCCTTCAGCTCCACTATTAAAATTTAGATATCACTTTCTCAAATGCCATATACAATGATGATACCATATGTTGTGCCTGGAGAGAAATAATAAAAATGTGTTGTCTTTTTATAAATAAGCTTTCATATAAGCAGTAGTGCAATATGCCTAGTAAAACATGGACTCACACAAGATGCTATTTTTCTTTGTTATTTTTTTTAAACCCCTCTAGTCTTTTTGTATCATAAGATTTCTTGACACTGCCTTTATAATTTACTCTGAGTTGCATTATGGTGCCATTAGAGGGCAGAAAAGAGTAAGTGTGTAGGCAAACTTACCAAACCTATAATCTGTGAAGAAAAGAGCTGAGATTTAGATAACAAAAAGACAATGTTTTAAATGAGTCATCAGAGATAATATGCTGAACTCTGAATAATGAATCTTGCAAACTGAAATATTTTGCATCTCAGTACAGCTGCCATTTTCCCCCCAAAGGATACTGCAATGTTTGTTGCTGACACTGGTGAAACAGGACTAGGTCAACAACTCCTCTTTCCCAATCTAAGAAAAAATGTGCAGATTTCTAGGATATTCTTAATTGTGAAAATATTCAAAATCTATACCTTCGTACAAGGAATAGGAATTTAAAGATGACCACTAATCATAGAAGGAGTGTTGCTATGCTCATATGTTCGTATTGCATTTTTCTCATAAGAGGCCAAAACATGACTTTGAAAATTACAAAAGATGTATTAAATTCATTGTTTGGTGTCACTTGCATGCTTTTCTCCAAACCAGAAACCTGCATACTCTGATTTGTGAGGAGATGGTGATATTGGGTGATATTGGGGGCAAAATCCAAAGCAAGTTCCAAAGGCTAGACCTTGCGTACAGTTAAGATAAAATTTCAAAAAGTATCTTTTAGGAGCATTTGTTTCTGCTAATGAATAATAACCAGACATGTTAGGAGAAAAGGCTAAGTGAGTGTTGGTCCCACTTAGAATATCCACTGAATTAATAGAAATTTGATCATACAAAGCTTGCAGTGCTTCAGTGAGTGTATTCTAGCTAAGACTAAAAAAATGGATTTAACCATGGCTGATTAGCAATCCTTACAACAATTTACCACAAACCCTTTCCTATCTTGTTGTGTGCCTTCAAGGCATTTCTGACTTGTTGTGACCCTAAATCAAATTTATCAAGGGGTTTTCCTGACAAGATTTGTTAAGAGGGGGTTTGCCTTTGCTTTACTCTGAGGCTGAAAGAGTGTGACTCGCCCAAGGTCTCCTTGTCTCTCGAGTTGTAGACTAACACACTTGCTATTTCCTTGCAGATCACACCTCTTAGCATCCCTAGTTAATAGGCAATTAGTTAGTTGTAACTATTGTAACTTATAGCACTTAGTTACTAATAGCTGATAATAATTATTTAGTTAGTAATAATAATCAGCTATATTAGAACAACTGTATCAGAACAAGAGCTGTTTGATAGTGGAACAGGCTGCCTTAAAGTGTGAAAGAGTCTCCTTTGGAGGGTTTTAAACAGAAGCTGAACGGCCATCTCTTAAGACTGTTTTAGTGGCACGGCAGGGGTTTGTACTCGATTGATTTTGTGGTTCCTTTGAGTTCTTTGATTCCATGAATCTAGATGACTGAAACTAATTCTGACTCCAACTAGGATAAAACTGGTTTAATACATAGAAGCTTGGTACATCTGGATTTATGCAATTTCTGTTGATTCAGTGAGTTTATTCTAGTTGGGATTAAATTAATTTTTTAGACCAGGAGATTTGAGGCAGCTTAAAGTAGGAAAAACTGTTTTGTTTTGTTGTTTTGCATATATTTTGAGCATGGCTATCCACCTTCATCAGGTGCTTTAGTGGAGGCTACAGATTCTGTTGTTTTTCTGAAACAGACTAACAAGGTTACCTTGTCCCTTGAAAAAATTGTTTGTTTGTATGTTTGTTTTAAAGTGGTGTTGAAGAATAATCATGCATGCCCTGAAACAGAAAGTGGGAAAGTGGATGTGTTCTCCTTCTTACATGGCATCCTTGCGAGTGACCTTCAGATAGAAATTAGCCCAGTAAACTGCCATGTCCTTTAAGGACCCTTCCTGTATCACATTTTCGTGATTGTATTCCTAAAACACTTCTCTGCATGTTTACAGCCCTACACAATTTATAAAGGAAAAGTACAGTGGAAGATCAATTTAGGCCAAAATGTATATAGGGTATCTCCAGTGTATATATTTAATGTTTCTACTACTAAATGGAAATGCACTATTTTTTCACTATCTTGTCTTTTTGTGTGCTTGCTTGCTTATTTGTTTATTTTTATTTTTTATTTTCTGGCAATAGAAACACAGCAAACTGTGACTTCAGGTTCTATATTTGTTATTTTGTGCCTTCAAGTTGTTTCTGATGTATGGTGATCCTAAGGCAAACAATTATGGGATTTTCTTGGCAAGATTTGTTAAAAGGTGGGTTGGTTTTGCCTACTTCTGAGGCTGAGGGAGTATGACTTGCCCAAGGTCTCCATGCGCCTTGGGACCATAGGACCTTAGGTCCATGGGACCTAAGGCAAACACTGGGTCTCCATGGCCAAGCGAGTATTCATACCTTGGCCTCCAGAGCTATAGGCCAATGCTCAAACCACTACACCACTCTGACTATCATAGGTTCTGTATAATATTCATTCATTTATCAATTATTCATTCAAATAAATATAATAATAACAACAACAACAACAACAACAACAACAACAACAACAACAACAACAACAACGTAATTCATTTATTTATTAAAAGGATTTTACCCAACATTTCCGGGAAAATGTTCCCTGAGCAGCTTAGGAATGATCAATAAAACCTGAACAGTCACTAGTCACAGGTCTGCATTTCAAAACACACAATATGAACATTTTTTAAAAGGAAAACAAAAAAGAAAGGAGGATGAGGAGTGGAATCAACAGGGAAGAGATAAACTTTGTCACCAAGTCTTAAGCTTATATATTGTTGCTTAAAAGATTAGGTGGAATGAATAAGGACAGGACAGCCAAATGGACATGATCTTGCAAGAGAAAGGAAAAGTTAGTGCTCAAAGTCTCATTATGTTTACAGTAATGAGCTTTTAAAAAAGAAATAAATTAAATTACGTGGATTAATTTCCACTGAAAAGGAGATATTTATGACATTTAGGTTAATTCTAACTTGAAGTTTAACTTTATGTTACATTTGTTATGTTACATTGATTCGATGACCCTTTTGGTCTCTTCCAACTCTATGATTCTATGAATCTAAGTTGTTTCTGATTTATGGTGACCTTAGGCAAACCTATCACAGAGTTTTCTTGGGGCTGAGAGTGTGTGATGCATCCAAGGCCACCCAGTGAGTTTCTATGACTGAGTGGGGAATTGAAACCATGGTCTCCAGAATCATAGTCCAATATTCAAACCACTCTACCATGCTGGCTAAGAGCAGTGCTGTTATGTTACCACATTAAAATCTTGCTAGAATGAAGGTGAAAAACCCCATCAAAGGTTTTAATCCCCTCCCTCCTACCCCTCTTGATTTTGGGAGAGAAGGAAACAGCTGCAAGAATTTTTTGAAAACCCTTTATCTTACCCAACCACCCACAGAAAGGGAATGTGCAAGGTTAAAAATAAGTACATACACACAGAAAAGATGGAGGAAACCAAAAGTGTCTTGGTGGTATGATAGCAACAGAAAAGTAGGAGTGAGGGATCCCAATTAATAAAGAAGTTGCACAAACCTTAAATCTAACAATGCAACTTCCAAACAATGGATGAAAACCCAGTAACAAAGAAGGTTCCCAACAGCTTTCAAAGACTCCTACTACAGTACAAGAACAATCAGCACCCCCAGTCACAATGATCCAACCTGCTCAACCTGTATCAAAAAAAGGCATGGGAAGCCCAAAAGGGAGGTTTGATATGTAAATAACTGCTAGATACCTACTACATGGTTAGCATCAGCAAAACTGAGTTGTGGTGGAGAAAGAGGAAAGAAGGATTAAACACACACACACTTTTAAGTCAGCTGTCACACTGACTCCAAAGGGAACAGAAAAGGATAAACAATAATTACTGGCATCCTATTAGTTACTTGCAATTAGAGTAGACCCATTCAATTAATTATTGAACAGTGCCTTATTAATTTATTCAGTGTCTCTAATTCTAGTCAAGGTTAACAACACAATTTAGGGGGTGTGTGAAGAGACTCAAAGATTAAAAAAAAAAAAATGAAGGTCCTCAAGCCAAAATAGGGCTAGAAGGAAGCTGAAGAACAAGCAATGATTAGCCAATAAAATAGTTGTGTCCCTTTCACATTATACACAGTTATGGCACTATGATTCCATTTTAGTTGTCGTGGTTCCATTCTACTGAATGCTGTGATTTCCAATTGATGGTTCTGTTGCTATGTGCCTTCAATCTGACTCCAATTAATGACAGCCTTTTCATATGATCTTCTTGACAACATTTTATTCAGAGGAGTTTTGCCATTGCCTTCCTCTGAGGTTGAGTGAGTACAACTTGCCCAAGGCCACACGATGGGTTTCCATGGCTGAGTGGAGATTTGAACTCTGATCTCCTAGAATCTTGGTCCATCAATCAAACCACTACACCATACTGGCTCTGAAGATGAGGGAGAAGTATTTAGAATTCTCAGCCAGAGAGTTATAATGCCTCACAAAATTTGATAGCTCAGGATTCCACAGGATGTAACTATGACAGCTAAAGAAGAAACACAGTGGTATCACTGTGTAGTGTGTGTGTGTGGGGGGAGGACTGATCAGAGATTCAAACAAAAGAGATGTTTGTCAGCAATAATAATCACAGAAATACAACTAGGAAAACACTACAGTCTTCCTCTGCCTGTTCCTCTCTCCCTTCCATCTATCTTGCTGCTGTACATCATTGCACTGCTCATAGGTACTTGCCACAGAGTTGAAAACTGAAGGGAGACAGGAGGTGAAGTGGTGAAGAGAGACAGAGCAATGCAGCAAGCAAAAACACTAACCTCTATGTTGCCTGGAAAAAAAAATCTAAAATCACATTGAAAGTTGTTTCGGGGGAATGCATTTTATATTCTGGATTACAGGGTTTTCTTTTCAAAAAATAGTATAAAGAATTTCAACATTTTATTTCTTTATTTCTTATTTTTTTTATTAAGCAAAACAACAACAACACAAACCAAACATTCAAAACAACAAAATACATCTATACAAACATCAAGAGACATCCCAATCTACACATATCTAAAACAAATACTAACAAAACAGAACTAAAATTGTTTTCCATCCTTGTTGCAAACAGTTCATATTGCTTAAACGTTTACACCTATTAAGTAATTAATTTTATCCCATAATTATTAATTGTTGCCTATCCTTTCTCATTTTAATTATTTACTAAATTTCTGAAGGTCATGTTATTTCTGATTTCTAGGTTTTTCAGATGAGCCAATGGAATGGCTGTGCCAAGTGACAGCTAAAAAGGGAGACACTTGCTGGAATCAGTCTTTTAGCAGAGAAGATAGATTGTTTGGGCTTCTAAACTCTTCCTCTAGAGTCTCATGGAATTGCTTGATGGAGGAAGCAACCTGATCAATGCATCTGGGCTTTTCAGGAGTTGTTGTTGTTGTTTTTCTTATTATTATTATTTGTTACAACTACTACTACTACCATCATCATCTTTATTTATACCCCACCTTTCTCCCCCCAAAAAATGGGACTCAAGGCAGCTTACTAAAATGATTTCAGTATAGTTAAAAAGATACAAAGGGTCACCATTAAACAGAATTAAACCATGAACAATATTAAAACTACAGTACAATTTTCAACTGTACAGCAGCCATTTAAAATCCCTCCTCTTAAAGGATAGAAATATCCTATATTGATGCACTTGGTTTAAAAAAAAAAGGAATTTTTTTACTGGGCAAACATGGGGAGGTGGAATTTGATGCAGATGGAGTTTGTCTGTTTTGTTTTGTTTTAAATAATTCATAGGTAGAGGTTAAATATGGAGGCAGAAGTTATAAGGGTGGGCAGCCAGGACAGAATTCTGTTGGTATACCACACACCCCACTGCTCAACAGTCTCCTTCCCTGAGCTAGTCAGGACAGTCTTAGGGTTGGTGTTCAAGTCTGCTCATTTAGTAATTCTAGGGTACTTCAACATCTTTGCAGCAACTGCCCTATTAAGAGTGGCCTGAGACTTCATGGCTTCCCTAACAATGCCCTAGTCATGTTGCTTGGCACACTTTAGACCATGTTTTCTGCGCTGGATGGATGACAGTGATCTTGGTGTGGATGAACTCTCTGCAGTTCTGTCATTTTCAACAGATTATTATCTGGTCAGATTTAGATTCTCAGGGAGCTAGAATCTCTATAGGGGTGGGGGCAGATTAGGATGGTCTGCCCCAGGAGGCTGATAGATCCATATGAATTCCTGACAACTCTTGTGGAGTTTCCTGTCACCTCAGCAGGTGGCTCTGTCAAAGCTCTCGCTGACCTCTGGAATGAGGAAATGGCCAGAGTGATAGACACAGTCTCTCCTGAGCATCCTATTTTATGGATTACAGCGACACCAAGCCCCTGGTTTTATAGGGAGCAGGACGTGATGAAGCGAGTGAGATGGAGACTAGAGCAACGTCGGTGGAAGACTCAAAGTGAGTCTGACCAAACATGGACATAGTCTGTTTGAAGTCCTATTCCATGACAGTGACGACAGCAAAGAAATTATTTATTGCTGCCACCATTGCATCTGCAAGGAATCATCCAGAAGAGCAGTTCCTAGTGGTCAGAGGTCTATTACACACTGCTCCTTGAGTAGAAAATCCAGACCACTTGACAACCCAGTGTGAAGAATTTGCATAACACTTTGAAAATAAAATTGCTCAGATCTGCTCTGACTTGGATGCTGTTGTTGATACAGATCCAGTGGAGGTAAACTTCACTCCTGATTAGTCAGTGTTATTGGATACTTTTCCATCCAGGATCCTTGGAGAGGTGAGAGCCACCACATGTCTACTAGACCCTTGCTCTTCCTGGTTTATTAAAAAGGCCAGAGGGGAGTTGCTGAATGGGTGAAGGCTACTTCTTACGACAAGGCAGAGTTCCAACCTGCCTGAAGGAGGCAGTTGTGAGGCGATTGCTGAATAAGTCATCCTTGAATCTGTTACCATACCCCCTACCACCCCTCCTACTTGATATGTGGTATTCGTAAACTGAACTTATTAACTGGAGTCTTCTCTACAGTCAGTACTGATATATATAGCTGAAGAGATCCTGCCATTATCCTCCTCTCACAGACCTCGTTTGAGCTATAATTCCCCCCAATTCTAAGGAGATGCTGGCATCGCAGATGGACCCCAACATCCCCCCACCTCAAATCCCTCTACAATGGATAATTATTAGCCACTGTCTACCATATCATTTTTGGGCAAAGGATTGGAACATACAGTGGCCTCCTAGCTCCAGGGGTTCCTAGATGAAACAGATTATCTAGATCCATTTCATTTGAGTTTCAGGCATGGTTATGTAATAGAGAAAGCTTTGGTTGCCTTGTTGGATGACCTACACAGGGAACTGAATTGGGGAGTGTGCGTCCCTGTTTATTTTCCTGAAGCTTTCTCTCGGAAGCTTTCTATAAGATTTGCCATAGTATCCTTATGAGCTACTGTTTTACAGTGGTTCCATTCCTTCCTGGAGAGATGAACCTAGAAAGTGGTACTGGAAACCACATTTGACTCCCTGGACATTGACTTTCAGGTTCTGCAGGGTTCTATTTTTGTCCCCCATGCTATTTAATATATACATTAAATTGCTGTGAGAGGTTGTCCAGAGTTTGGTGGTGTGGTGCCATCAATATGCAGATGACACCCAACTCCACCACTCTTTTCCACCCCAATCCAAGGAGGATGTCTTGGTTTTAAACCAGTGCTTGTCAACAGTAATGGACGGGATGACGGCAAACAAATTGAAACTTTATCCAGACAAGACAGAGATGCTCCCTGGTCAGTTGAAAGGCAGATCAGGGAATATGGATTCAGCCTGTGTTAGATGGCAATACACTCCCACTAAAAACACAAGCTTGCAGTTTGGATGTACTCCTGGACTCAGTTTTGAACCTGGAGACCAAGGTTTCTGTGGCGTGTAGGATCGCTTTTGCACATTAAAGCTTGTCTACTACCTGCTCCTTGAGATGTCAGATTTGGCCACAGTGCTACATGCTTTAGTTACAACTTGTTTGGACTACTGTAACACACTCTATATGGGACTGCCTTTGAAGAGTGTTCAAAAACTTTAGCTAGCCCAAAGAGCTGCAGTCAGAGTGCTAACTGGAGCAGCTTACAGGAACCATACTACTTCCTTGTTAAAACAGCTCCGCTAGCTCTCAGTCTGCTTCCTGCCACAATTCAAGGTGTTGGTTATGACCTTTATAGTCCTATATGCTCAGGCCCAGGCTATCTGGCAGATCGTATCCCCCTATATGTGCTTGCTCTGGCCCCAAGATCAACAGGAGATGCCCTCCTCTCAGTTTCACCACAATCACAAGCATGGTTAGTGGGGAGATATATGAGAGGGCTTTCTCAGTGTCTGCCCCTAGACTCTAGAATTCCTTTCCTATCAGTAAGCAAAAACCCTTTTATTCCAACAGGCTTATAACACAGAAGATGTTTACAGAACAGCCTAGAGGACGCTGTATTGTTTTAAACTGTACTGTTTTTAATAGCTGTTTAATCTTTTAAATTGCATTTTATTCTTTTAACCAAATTTTTGAAGTATTTTAATATTATGACTAGTTTAATTCTATTATAATGTTCACCTTTTATATGTTTTTAACTGTAATGCTCTTTTAAAAGATAATCCAGCTTGAGTCCCAATTCTGGGAGGAAGGTGATATAGTAACAATAACAACAACAACAAAAGAAAAGAAGAGTGATTGCAATTACTTTCACGTCATTATTCTACCAAGTCTTACTACTAGGAGAAAATATTGGTATTGGAAAAATAGAAAAAATAGTATTGATTTATAAATCCAGATATAAATTAATTGACTTGGATATCTACTTTGGGAGGAAGGATCAGATCTATGATCATCATAACAAGTAACCCAAGCATTCTACTTCAAGTCCAATGAAAGTTGGTCAGTGAAAGGCTGCTCCACCTACACTGGAAAGATGAACAAACTGGGAAAAAACAGCATTTAATTTTTTTTTACAATTTTGCTACAATTTACCTATCCCCAATAACTAAATTGACATTCAATATCGTGATTTAAATCTAAAATTACTTTTCTGGAACCCATTATATGGATACAAATTAAACAATTTTGATACATTTACTATAATCTATGGAATATTTAAACTAAAGACTTTGCTTCCCCCCTCCCCACCACTCGATGTGCCTTGTTCAAACATCTACAGCCATAATTTACATCCAAATCATTGTTACAGAGAGAATGTGAAAGCTACCATATCAGCAGTACTATTCAATCCATTGTTGGAGGAAAATGCCTCTCAGTTGTTAACAAAAAAAATTATTTCTAAGCTTGAAACAAAGTCCTTGAGGACCCTGTTCATACAACTAACTGCTCTATATCCAAAGACAGGACAACAAGACAAACAAATGGAAATAAGTTGCATGGTTTCCTCAAATGAGTTTTGCATGTCTTACAAATCACATCCAGTGTTAGGATAATAGCACTAAGAAAGAAGACAAAAGGAAGTACAGAGTTGCATAATGTGTGCATATGCTATTCTATAGGTATAAATGTAGACCTCTCATCATTGTTGGGAAAACTGTGACCAGGTGAGATGTGTGCTTCCTCAGCCTGCTGTCCAGGTACTAGAAACATCTAGCTTGGCATTCTGTTACTGGTACACAAGGCCTAACATATCTTCAAATATAGAACTGGTCTTGGGCACGCAAGGCACATCAGCATTCTAGGCACTGCTAATCTCCCTAGTCCTGTAGTCCTAGGGCAACCTGCTTCACTCCTGACTAAGACTCAGGAAAGTGCAGGCCATATGCTGCATGAGGCCCCAAACAAAGGCCTGCCCTCTCCCCAAAAAGGCCTGCCCTCTAGTTTATCATTATCCGTCCTCCACAATCAGCCAAACTCTCCATTGTAAAAATCAGGCAGAAATACAGGAAGAGAAAGACAAAAATGACTCCCAGTTACTTCTGGCCTGTCCCTGGATGTGGACATAAGAATTCACATCTGGCTGAGTTGTCTCCTCTCTACTACTTGCAACAACTTTAGCCAGCACAATCAAATGTGAGGAATGATTCAGGTGGTAGTTTAGCAGCCCCTGGAAAGCCAACAAGGTCTCCATTCTGGGAACAGAAGATGTCTTTAAATAGAGAATGGGATACTATTTTAAAACGCAGGTCACATGGCCAGTCTAAGTATCACTAATGCAACTTTATAAGCAAATACTCCAGTGTGCAACTCAACAGTCTGCTAGTTCAGGGAAGATATCTGTAGGTGAAGTGATGGAGTGTTCCATTATCCTGTGTCAGAAAATATTTAAAACATTGGCCCTTTCCATACGGGCATATTGCCCACGCTAGGGCGACCTCTCCAGGAGGTCTTCTTCACCACGGGGTGCGCTAGAGTAGTTGGAAAAAGTGAGGCTCTACACCTCAAACCGCTCTAGCACAGCCGCAGGGGTGGCGCTGTGAGTTTTATAAAAACCACCTTCCCAAGTGGTTTTTATGAAACTTGCCTGCGCTGCTCCGTGGCATCCCCCGGTGAAGAACTGCAGAGACGCGGTAGCCCGGGGGCGGGCTTCCGGCTGGCACACTCTCCTGATTGGTGGAGCGCCGCCGGAAGCTGCTGGCCACCATTTTGGGCCGAACACTGCCGAGCGCCGCCGAAATTCGGTGGCGTATAGAGTGGCGAATCCGCGTTCCCCGCAGGGACAGAGTAACCCACTACCAGGTAAGCTCCGCCCCTGCGTGCGCCGCCCCCGTGAGGAAAAGGCCATTGTCTGTGTAAAAAAAGAAAATTATAAAAACATAAGAAGACCCTTATGAGAACAAGTCAACAACCTATCTAATAAAACATGCTTGTTTCCACAGAAGCTAAAACTCAGGACAATAAGGGAAATGAAACTAGTTTGTTTTCTCCTCAGCAACAAAGGATTAAAAAGTTATGGACAGAAAAAAAAATCACATCTTCTTCTCCTTACTGCAACCATCCACATTCTTTAAATCTCTCCCCAAAAGTATCATGGGGTATTCTGAACAACATGGGATAGGGCACAGGGCACTGAGGAATGTTGGTGAGAGAGGGCATGTAAAATATTTGTCCATGAAGTTCCTTAAATTAACTTCCTTGAATCTAAGACTGATTTTGATTGATTCACCTCTCCCACAACAATGCCCTTCTTGTGACTCATCCCACGTTGTTTTAACACAGAGCTTGGGAAACTTCTGTTAAAAAGAATTTCAAAGTCATCTATCACTGTGTTATGGTCAGATAATATTCTCGGACACACCACTTCATCCCATCAGTGTTCAGTTACAAGTGGTTTCAGATGCCATTATATTCATTCCCCTTAAAAAGAACTTTCTAGGTTCTAGCTGATGTTCCAGAAAGGCTTTTGAGAGAATGCAGGTTACTATAGGAGGAACAGGAAATTTAACCCCCCTTAAATTAGCTTAAAATACAAAGCATAGTATTTCAAATGTATCCATACTATACTTTGCTCAAAAATATTGTAATACAAAATATTTAATTTTCACACACCCCCTTTTTCCCCTCAGTTTTCCTTTTCTAACACTAACCTAGAAGTTGTCTTCCCCCTCCTGCTATAACATACAGACTACACATTTTTATTCAGCCTTCAACACCATTTACCATAAACATTACCACGTGGAATGAAACAAAGTGATACAAAGGAATTTAGCAGTTAATCCATTTTTGGCCTACAAGAAATGGCTTGCAGAAATGCAAGACTTTTGCTGTCTCTTTTAATAGATATAACATCTTTACTCACAAATGAGGATGCCCTTATGATTCTGAACATGTAAGTGCTCAGGGAATAGTTGTATTGGGATTATCAGGTATAATCTGGTACAGCACACTATGTGTTCTGAAATTACCAAAGAACCATAAAGAATATTCACAGCAGCATCACTCCCTTTCTGTTTCTAGGATTCCATATCTTTCTAGATCAGCAGCCCAAGCCTTCACAATGGCAGAGGGGTAGGCAAGTGATAAAGAGAGGCAAGAATGCACACATTACCGCTTAGCTAATGAAGCTAATAGAATTACATTTATTATTATTATTTAAATGAAAAATCAATTTAAAATGATTTTATAATAAACCAGTCAAAATATTGGTGGTACTTTTTAATTTCAGACTGATTAATTTCAGATTTCAGACCAGTTAATCTTGTCAGATAAAGTTATTATCCTATCTGTGTTTCATTTGAACTTGTTTTTATTTAGTGTAATGAACCAACACAATGGTGTACATTTTATAAACAAAGCAATTTTCTGTAAACTTTGATTTTTCTGACCCTTTTCATTGCAAAATCATGAATTAATGATACTAATGGTCTTATGACTGGACTATCCTTTTAAAGCATTATACTGGAGTAGCATGAAGTGTCTGGCAACATTTATTCATCATCATATGTCAGAAACATACCCACTATATCTAATCATTTTTCATTTTGTTTTTGTGCATCCATTTCCCTAATTTGTGTATTGCTTCAGGCAGATTTCAGAAATGCCCTGTTTGTTCTGAAAAATTGTAAAACAAGTGGGTATCTTTTAGCACCTTTTAGTTTACACGAATTGTATGAGATTTCTGGAAACCTGATTTGTATTTCTAATAGTATGATGCTTGTATGTGCATACACACAAGTGTCTGCAGGATGAGCAAGACATTTACTCCGATATCTTTTGAGCCTGTAAACTGAGGCCCTTTCTGCATGATAGAGTGCAGTGACGTCCTTTCACTGCAATCCTGGCAGGAGGGAAAGCGTGCCAGAAATGCTCCCCTCTGTACCTCGCCCAGTCGCTGCAGAAGAGAGTGCTCTGGCCCCATCTCTTCCCTTCCACAGCACAACTAGGCATTTGCCATTGGTGCTCTGGGGAGGGAGGCATTGCCAGCGGACTTCCACTCTTCCACATAGCTGGAAAAGGTGGCAGCGTGATGCGACAATAAGTGTAAAATGGATTTTTTTTTTGTTTTACAAATACCACACTCATGCAACGCATGGGGACAAGATGGCGGTGTGACCAAGATGACGTTGTGCGGAAGCATGACCCTCAGAGCACTGTGATCATGTCCTCATAGCAGGGCAGCCACGTGATGTGGTTCCCACTGTCCCTGATTATTGTGGTACATTGTCCCCCACACCACTTCTTCAATAAAGCATGTGCATTAGTCCAATTTAGTTGTTATGCCTGAACAGATATAAGCAACACATTTAAGTCAATGTGGTTGTGTACATCAGTGTGCTCCCCCAATTTTCGTTATCCCCTTGCACTCAGTTTCCTAGCTTCCTTTTATCGAGGGAGACAGTCTGAAGGGGCATTCTACTCACTTTTGGTCAATATAAGATTTCTTTATTTTAACTACAGAAATATATTTTCTATCCTTGAATTTCCAAACATTATGAAAGGCACAAGAAGTCATTCTGATGTTTTGTGATTGTAGTTTAATAGGAGAGTCGATGCTTTGTAGCAGAAACTTCTAGGTTCAATGTCTTTCATATTCAAGGACACGGGTTAACTCTAGAAATTCATTTCCACTAGTGCAACAGATTTTGCACTACTATAATTATTCTTGCCATTGGACTGTGTATTATATGGCCAGAGGGCAACCTTGCCTAAGCCCAACTCCCTATCAGTATCCTTTCCTTCTGTTATTCAGTAGCCTCCTTTTTTTTCCCCTTTTACTTACAGGAAGCTGCCTTCTACAGGTCAGATTATTTGTCCCTCCAACCAAGTGTTGCCTTATCAGACAATGAACAGCTCTGAGGTGATTAAGCTGGAGGTCTTTCCCATATTCTCTTCCAGATCGCTTGTGCTAGAGATGCCTAGGATTGGACTTCGGCTTTCTGTTCACAAAGCATGTGCTCTGCTGATTTGCTATCATAGTCTCTCTGCTAAAATGTTGCCAGACTGTTCTGAATTCTGAATTCAGGCTATACACTGAGTAATTGACTCTGAAAAAAAAAAGATTTTGGATTTCTTGCATTGGAAGCTGAGCCATCATATGGTTTAGAGACAAGGGTACCATTTATGACATCTGTTCATCTACTCTACCCAGCGATTATTCCTCAAGATCACATCTATCACTGGACAGCCCACTATTTCCACATACTGAGTGATGATTGTTATAAACAATAAAATGAGCTTAGGTACCAAAGATGCATGCCAAAGACACAAATCTCATTGCTTTTAAAGAAGGATTGATATGTCACTTGCAGTGGAATATGCTGCCTCGAAGTATGGTGGAATCTCCTTCTTTAGAAGTTTCCAAACAGAAACTGGATGGTCATCTGGCAGGAATGCTTTGATGGGGTATTCCTGCATAGCAGGAGGTTAGACTGGTTGGTCCTTGTGGCCTCTTCCAGCTTTGTGATTCTATGATTCTATGACTGCATATATATACAGTGAAAGATCCTTTACACTTCTGGTGGAGCAAAAAGCTCTGGCAATGTAATTTTACTGCCATTGTTCTAGCACCATCAGAAAAAACAAAACACCAAAAAAACAAAACAAAAACAGGCAACCAATGTATGCCTCCCCACACTGGCTATTTCATCAGTGTCTGACTCAGGGTCATTGCACTATGGGATGGATGGCTTGGGAAATCACTTCTTTGTTGTTGGTAACAGCTTATAAAGGAGGTCCTGAATATCTTTTTGTGCAAGTCCCACAATTGTCAGTCCACTTGTACTAGGTCCCTTGTGTAAGGCATGGCCTCAATAAGACCATATGAAGTATAAAAATTAGTCCTAACAATTATTAATAATATAACTTTAATTTGTAATTGAGGCAGCAATCCTAAAGCCACCCACTGTATATAATGAAAATACTGCTTTGGTGACAGAGACAGAGACCAACTGAGAGGATAAGAACAGCAGAAGCCTTCCATTAAACCCACAGAAAGCTCTCTGAGAATAGGTAGTCTCCTGGTGGAGTGACAGTGACAGTGGGGAGAATCTGAGAATCTGCCAGTATTAATTGCTTATTTATTCATTTAAACATTTATATCCCGGCTTATATCTAAAGATTTCAGAGTGGCATGACCACTTCAAAACAATTACAAATAATAATTTAAGCAACCTAAAAGCATACTCAACAACTTTACAAATTAAGAGAACACAGCAATTTAAAAGCAGTTAAAACAGTTGAAGACAGTTTAAAAGCATGTGCATGTACAGATTGGTATGAACACAATTGGGCTCCAAAGGGCTTAGGAAAAAGCTGTGTTTTTATTTGTCATCAAAATGACACCAGCTCACTCATTCTCTTAAGTTCCCCAAAAGGCAGACTTCATTCCTTCCTACCAATCACATGTAAGGGGAGAAATTAAACAGGAGTGCAGCAAGAAAGATGAAAACATTACCAACCCTCCTGCTTTGGTTGCTAAGCCAGCAAAACGTATAAAGCTGATGTAGCTTCATTAGATATCAGTCACAAGCACACACACCACACACTACCACCATCACCGTAAGATTGCTCTGTTACATTTGAATCCTCACAAAACAATGCAATGCAGCTATGTTCCTTATAGACACAAGCATAACTCCTATTGATAATTCTAACCAAAGCAGACCCGCTGAATCAGACCACAAAATACCTTTAAAAATTCTCAAAAATTCTTTTTAGTGTTAACTTTTATTTGCTTAATAATGCAAAACCTAGAATAGAACACTATCAATCTATAATCACATGAGGCATGAATGCTGAGTTCCTGCAGCTGACATGTAGCTATGATGTCATGGCTACACTCATGCTCCCAATATGACCCTCTAAACTCACTTAAAATTCAACTAGTCACAATGAGGGATTAAGTTCTGCAGCACTGGCAAGCAGATTGTTGAAGGATGTCTTTCACCCCTTCCTGCCAGTGAGTGGTGGTGACCAAAAGAGGTCCCCTCTGGGGTCCTATTACAACTTGTTAGCATACCTCTGTTTGATAGCAGGAGTGGGCTGGGTGTGTCATCCTTCAAAACTCCACTCACCACTGCTGCAACTGGCTGGATTTTAAGGTGGGTTTAGGGGCATTTATGACTGTGGCAATGGAACCACAATAGTAAATGTGAGTAGGAAACTATTATAAGGTCTAAGTTGCAACATCATAACTAACAAGATGCTAGCCAAAGTTTATAAGAACCCCTGTTACCCTGTACGCTCTAATGGATATATAGCCAAAAGTATGTAAGGCAGGTTAGAGCAATGCAAACTCAAAGGAAAGTCTTAGTCAAACAGCCAGTTGAAACAACTATGCACAAAAGATTGCTGCAATCATGGCACTTCCGTCCTCTAAAAAGATCACTTAAAATATCACACGCAGTCCCTGGCAGCATGTCAGACTGTACTTGTAGAGTCTTACATTAATTTCCAATAATAATACCCCATTACTGTTAACGAAATATATAATTTCTTTCCAATGGTCTTTGGAAAGTGCTAACATTTAACAAGGGAAAATTGATGTTAATTTCCTGCTTGTAAAATAAAAAGGGGAAAGGAAGTCCCTAAGAAACCAAAAAAATAGCCCACATTTTCTTCCAAGGTAGTCCTTAAATGGCATTTGGCAATGAAAAAGGAAAAGTAGTCGTCCTCTAGAAATTTCTATAAAATTAGTTATTTGCAGTAACACTATAAACTGTGAAGACATCTATTTGCCCCATAGACAATTACAGTCACACAAAGGAGAAAGTAGGAGCCAATCTGACAGTTCCAGCTCTTCTGCAATGTCCTCATAAGACTCTTAGGAACTGAATCAGATCTACTGATCAAGACCTTCTAGACCAGTTTGGTTTGCTAGGTCAGGAATATTCCAGTGTATTCCAGTTAGCCATTTCTGTGTGTCTATACTCATATTTGCAGACTTTCCGTTTGTCTGTTACACACCCACTTTCATCGTGCATCTTTCTATTTGTAGTCATGCCTCTTTTTCCTTCTGTCTCTTCCCTAAGACCTGTATCAATTATGCATGAGTAAATTACAAATAAAGTTAATTTATATGTTTACAAAGAAGACTAAGTTAGACCTTGTGGATGTGTGGTTGGGTGTGGGACTGGTAGTTGTTCAGCTTCTATCTGGTTAATTTAATAAATCATATTTCCCAACACCCAAGCCCTAATATTTCAAGGCAAAAACCAAAGGGACTGGAAGCATCAAATAAATGCACTGTAAAGAGAGCAAAGGAGGGAGACAGTGAGATGTCTTACAATGTAGAAAAGATTTTATTTCCTAAAATAACCCAATTCATTTGGCCTGAAAATATCTATGTGGCCATCTTTTAGGACTGTCAAAAAAAAATGTAAAAAAAAAAGAGAGAGAATACATTGAAAATGACAATTATGAACAAGGTAAAAGTTGAAGACATACAAAAATATTTTTTCTGTGGTTGCTCTCAAGCTGTGGCCTTCCAGAGGAAGTCTGGTTGACTCCTTCCCTTGTTCTCTTTCCACCAGCAGGTGAAGACCTTTTTATTCAGGCAGGCCTTTGAGATCTAAAATTATGTCACAGTAGTGCATGGGAAATGGTCTGCTGTATTATATTTTTAATCTTTTATTAATAATTATGTTTGAAATATTTTTTAACTGTTATAACCATTTTTTAAACAAAATATTATTTCTTTTTTTAAATTTTGTGAAGTAAGATTTTCAACTTAATGTTGTTTTAAATTCCTGAAAGCTGCTTTGGATCAGATTCTGGGAGAAAGACAATGTATAAATGCAATAAATAAATAATAAATATAATTATGTAGATGTATAACCCATACTGAATAATTAGATTATTTTGAGGGATATATATCTTAAGACTGCCTCTCTGTTCTTTACACCTGAGATTTCAGATCCAACACCTGTGACAAAGGCATGGCTTCTTGTGTTGGCAGGCCCTGTTCATATCATTAAGCATGATACTTTAAGGTTTATGTGATTCAAATAAAAAAGCACCAAGTCTAAGAAATGAGGAATATCCAACTTATACATAACACACTTTTTCAGGCAGCATTCTCATCTCCAGATTCTTCTCCTTCACTCTGATGACAAGAAAAGAAAGTCTAGGCCTTGAGACTCAGGGCCAGGACTTATGAGAACATTAAGTTCACAACTGTTTACTTTAACAGTAGAAGTTCTTCAGAGCTTCAGAGCATGATTCTTTCCTGGACATCCTTGGTACTCTTTGGAAGATCTATCAGCAAAGTGCTAACCAAGGCAGACCCTGCTTAGCTTCTAAAATCATATGAGATAAGGTGTGTTCAGGGTGTTATAGTGGTCTAAGATGAAATCCATTATCATTTTCACCAACATTTCATATTTTGGAAAGCGCAGTGTACAGTGCAGCACAACTTCCTTCACTTCCATATTGTTAACTTCTGTATCCCCTCTCGCTTTATATCTCCTCACAATTCTTCCTTGAGCTCACTGTTCTGATTTCTCA
Organism: Iguana delicatissima; assembly: GCA_948472985.1. Lineage (NCBI taxonomy): Eukaryota > Metazoa > Chordata > Lepidosauria > Squamata > Iguanidae > Iguana > Iguana delicatissima. Next base: position 1,058,990 of record CAOKZL010000003.1, read on the forward strand.
GGGCCTCTGTCATATTTTTCTTCAAATTTAGAAGTTCCACATGTAGCTCTTCCATCATCAGTTGCAAAAAGTTCTGAGACAGGTTCTTGGGAATGTTCCATTTTCATTCAATCCAACAGTTCTAGAGTTAACAACTCAGTTCTCACATGCCCAGCCAAATCCACCAGCAAGATAATTTTATCAACATCAGGTAGATAACAGCTGTACTTTCTCATGCTGCAGTTTCTCCTTGTTAAAATCCAACTCCATCTTACAAATAAAATACAATTTAGTCTACTCACAAAATATATGTACTTAAATCCTTAATTATTCTCTTTTAAAGATGTCAGTCCTTGATTTTCTAATTTATTTGTCCTGGTTTTGTGGGGTGAACAAACTTACTCAGCTCATTTATTGCAGAAAGAGTGTGGTTAGAGTGGCTCTGTTGTTCTGTTTTAATCAGAAGAGTACTTCACTTTCATAACTCCAAAGGTTTAATTAAGAGTTTTCTTTTAAAAAGCAGGTTGCCAGTATATGGCCATTGGTTTTATTTCATGGCAAGGGTAAAAGAGGTCACTCCCTTGGTCTTTCCCAGACATAACACATTTATTCAAAAGTAAATGCAAGTAATGGGATTCTGGATGTTATTAGGTGATCTTCCACTCCCCCATTAATCTAGGGGGTTTATCCAGTCAGAGATCCCATTGGATAGCACTTTTTCTGTGAAAGCTCTCCTTGCTGCAAAACTGCAGCCTTAGAATTTCTACCCACTAGCCTGTGGAAGACAAATTAAGTGATGCCATACAACATGTAAACAGATCTACAGTTTCAAATAGTGAAAAGATTGCATAATCAAGACAGCAAGTAACACTGAGTGTTAATGTCATTTATCAATTAATGTTATTCACCAAGTAAAAATAATACGTACTGGAATGTAATAGAAAGTAATATTGAGATATTATGCTAAATATGATAACCTTTGCTGAAGAAAGTTTTTTTTCCTCTCTTCTTTTTCTTTCGGATAGTATAAATTAGGGAAGGGGAAGAAGAGAAATATTGGATTTATTTCTGAGAGGTTTAAATCTATTTGACTGCTATAATCCATTTAAACGAAGGGTGGAAGTTGAGATTTTTCCTTTTCCCTTTTTGTTTCTTTTTCTCTGGTTTTTCATTTTTGATTTATATGTTGCATGTTTTCTTTGTGGTGTTGTTTTTTTCCTTTTTTCTCAAGTATCTGTAGAAATTTAGTGTTTTTAGAAATTATTAATAATATATTTTAAACAAAAAAAGAATCTCAGGTTTTGAGCAATGGATAGCTGGAGCAGAAACAACAGAGCTGATTAAGAGAAGTTAATAAATAAAAATTAAGTGACTGGAAACAGACACAATTGTCATCATCTTCAACACATTTTTCAATGGAGAGAATTATGGCTGCCCTAGCTCCAGATAGAATTAGCCAGAAAACTCTTTAATACAATCCCATGCAATTTTTATTCTAGGAGTAAATCCCATTGCACTCAGTGGGACTTATTTCCAAATAAAGATGCACACAATGCACAGCCAGTTAAGTCATCAATCAAATAGGTCCATTTCAGATTTATTATTGCTTTTATTCTGTATCAAATAAATTTCATTAAGTTTTTCTTGGGTTTTATGGGAGTGTTGTGCTTTTTTTTTTTTTTTTTTTTGAAATCACTGAACTACAGTTTTTAATTGGAGCAAAGACGGTAGAATTAATATGACTAACATAATAGGAACATGGCTATTATTCTTGTTGTTTTGAACTAACATGACATGAATATCCAGATTTATAATAGATTAATTCAACTGCAGTTCTTTCTGGGAGTAAGTCACATTGGATTTAGTAGGCCTTACTGCAGCAGTAGACAGACTTGTATAATTCAAGGTGTTTCAAGAACATGCAGACCTTACTTATAAGTAGAAGTACTTGAGGTTAAGGAATAAGGTTTAGTTTCTCCCCAATATATGTATAGTACTTTTTTTAAAAAAAAAAAAAAAAAATTTATGTGTGACTTTCTGTGCATAAAAGTTAATATCAGGATAGAAATTGATTAGGCATTTCAGTCTAGTCAAAAGATATAGCAGTACATAAAGTCACAGTCTGGGTTCATTTAGTCTTTTCATTTGTAGTGCTCCATCTTATAAGACTGCAGATCTATTTGAATCTCTTTAATATTCATGATCCTCTCACCAGTCTGAGTGAAAGAGATAAAGCTTTTGATGGTAATCTGAAGAACTTGATTAACAATGTACTAATCATCAGTACCATTGACCTGATTCAAAAAAAAATGTTTTCTATTCATCCGTCATTCTATCATTAAAGATGATTGCATTCCCTTACTATTTTTTACCTAAATAAAGCCACATGAACTGTAAATATCATGTCCTTTTTAAAAAACCAAATGCACCCTGAAACAACATTAAACTAAAATACGAAAATGACCTATAATAAGCAATTAGCACGTGAACAAGGGAAAGCAACCTACAAGTGGTCCACAATAAACCAATTCACTTTGACTTCACACTAATAAATATTAAATTGTGCCAAGGAATTAATTTTGCAATAAATTGTTATTGTTGTTATAATATCTAACTAAAGCATATTACTAGAAGTAATTATCCATACATCAGAATGCATTGAATGTAGAGTGTGCACTATAATTATTTCCCAAATTGCTTATCATTCAAATGGTAATTTTAGCAATAATGTTCCGGTAACGAAAACTTACCTTTTATCTGTTGAAAAGTAGTTTTTAATCATTACACAAACCAATGCATTGCATACAGGATCAAAATAACTGGCATACATACACATTTTCTAAACATCATCATTCTTGCTGACATGGGAACATGAAAGAGCATGTATATATTAAATGCAACTAAAATACAATCATATGACAGTTGCATAAGAATTGATCTTCTCATTTCTAGACCTATAAAGTATAGCTGGTAGCCCTTGAAAGAAAAATTTGCCATACCTGATCATTCATACATGCAGGCGTACTACTTATTTACGGTCATAGCATCAAATGAGAACTTGCATGTTTGAATAAGCTATTGTAGTTTAACTATCACAGGTAGAGCTTTCTTAAAACTGAGATCAACTCATCTGTGCTTCTGTCTTTGTAACAATAGATCATATACTCAATTGAGAATAATCAAAGCTCAGCTCAGGCTTTGATGCAAAAATTAAGGCACAGGAGGTATCAAAACCACTTGCCTTGTTGTCAACCTCCATTTGTACAGTAATCATCTTTGTCCAGACCCTGACTGCCCTCCTAAATGTGCAGTCTCTTCTTTGCTGAGGTTATGCCCTCATTCATCAAAGGTTCATGGACAGGTTCAGTGCAAACATGATTTTTGAATATGTGGAGAGCCAGTAAGTGAGAGTACCTGAACAGAGCACAAATTATCTTTTATTCATTGAAAAGTAGTTTCTGTATAGAATCATCAAGTGATTAAAAATCAAACAAAGCTTAGTATATTCAAATCAGTCTAGATTTTTAACTAAGCTATAGCCATATGTAGGAAGCAAGCAACATCCAAGGTATTTACTCATTTCAAGTCAGGAATGGGCAACTGTGGGATGAGCCAGTTGGGTGCTCTGGGACACTCCAATGGCACACAGACTACCAAAAATGACTCCACACAACCCACAAAAGCAAAAATAAAATAAATAAAAATAATAAAAATAAAACTGGAAATGGAAATGGAAATATCCTAAAAGAGATATTTTAAATATTACACAGTACTGGAGTGAGGGGACCACAACCTATCTGAAAGGTAAAATTGCCATTCTTGCAGGATTCCGAAAGAGGCCCTTCACCTTTGGAGCATCAGAAAAAGGAAGTCTGGAAATATGAAAACTGCAAATACATCTTTGGGGCCACGTGTAGCCCTAGGGCCACACTGTGTTGTTGTTGTTGTTGTTGTTGTTGTTGTTGTTGTTGTGTGGCTTCAAGTCATTTCTGATTTGCAGCAACCCTATCATGAGCTTTCCTTGACAAGATTTATTCAGAGGAGGTTTGCCATTGCATCCCTTTGAAGCTAAGAGAGTGTGGCTTGCTCAAAGGTTTCCACAGATGAGTGAGGATTACAAACATTTTAGTCCAGCTCTTGGGCCATTGTACCATGTCTGCACCACATTAACCACACTATTCCCACCCCTATTTAAAAAACACTGAAACTAGAAGTATAAAACATGTGTGTGGCTGCCCAAAATTAAAAGGCAGCTTAATCCTCAGATTCAGGTGCTATTAAGGTTCAGTAAAACTACCAAATAAAACGTGATGACATGACAGCTGAGAAAAATTCATAATTCACTTCTCAGGAAGGGCTAGTCATGATTCTGACTCCATCTTTTTTCCTGTAACAGATGAAAAAGTTGTGTCAGTGTTACATTTGACTTTTAAAATTCATATTCCTTTAAGTCAAGAAGTTTTTCCTTAGAACATTTTTTTTTCCTTTACAAAGACTGCAAAGTCAAAAATAACTAAAGGTTTCTGGATAGTGTAAATACATTTATGCAGCTCTAGTGCAGCTGCTCTGCATTCAGTGAGACTTATCTCAGGCAAGTGAATACAGGAGTACAACTTCAGACTTATAGTTTATGTGAAATTCTTCTCACTCTTGTTTTCAGACCTATAAATAGTAATGTCAACATACACAAACATAGAAAGAGATTTAACTTGGTCTTTGGGATAACAAAAGGTGAGATGGACATCTTCTAAAATGAAATAAAACTATCTTAAGGAGAGGTTTAATATTTTTACTGTGTATGTTCTTCCAAGTTCCAAGTATACATCAAGGCTACAAATCCATGCACATTTGCCTGGGAGTAATTTCCAATGAGTTAAGTTAGACATATTTCTGAGTAAATCTATGTAAGTCACCTCTGTTATCAAAAATATTTCAAGAATTACTCTGTTCTCTTTGAGTCAAAGTATGATTTTTATTAGGTAAGGATAAACTAATAATTCTTCAATATTTGCCTAGTCTGAAAATACACGCAGTACAAATACTAGGTGCAAGTAGTGGATTCAGTTGATATGGTGGGTACACAGCATGGCTTAAGAACGTATGAATGTTGGCATTTGGGTTTCTTTTAGGGTATAACGATATTAACACTGTAATTTGTCATAGGGAGAGTCAGTGTGGTAAGGTGGTTTAGCTGCTGAACTAGAATTCTAGAATACTAGGTCTGAATCCCTGCTTGACTACAGAAACTCACTGTTCTCTCAGCCTCTGAAAGAGCCAACAATAAACCTCCTCTGAACCAATTGTGCCATGAAAGGCCTGTGGTGAGTTTTTCCTACAGTTGCTGTAAGTTAGTAATCATTTGAAGGCAGGCAACAATAACAAATTTGTGGTGGTAAAACTTTCAAGATATGCATTTATAGCATACTGTTAGAATTTTTCTTTACTTTGGCCCTTTCCGCATGAGGCGAGGGAATCACTCCGTGCCGTCACCTACCACTTCTTCTGGGGTCCAAAGCAACACGGACTGTCCCTGAAGCCCTTCCGCAGGGCTCCTCCTTGGTCCAGGGCGAATCGGAACAGCGCGAGGTATGTAGATCCGCACTGCTCCGGCTTCCAGAATGGTGGCTTCCGGCTTCCAAATGGCGGCTTCCAGTTGGTTGTGGGTCCCGACCAACTGCTGAAGCTTGCCACACCTAAAGCCCGCCCTCTGCAGATCACAGGCTCACATTGGTGTGAGCCTGCGAATCTGCACAAGGGAGCAGGAACACAATGGCGCATTCCAGGAAAATAAAGACCTGTTTTTTGCGGTTTTTAGAAAACACGCTGGAGGACCACTTGGGGTTGTTTTGGAGTGGTCTGAGGTGCGGATCTCCGGTAGAGTCCGCTCCTAGTCCGCTCCAAGGTGCAGATGACCTCTGTGAGAGGACGCACTGCCCCGTTCTAATTGCCTGGTGTGGAAAGGGCCTTTATTTGATCTTTATGCAAATCTGTCATGAATTTGCATTGATTAATATTGACTAGACTCCACCTACACTGCAGAAGAGACACTGGTGAGCAGTTCATTTTCTGGGGTGGGGTTGCTAACAACATGCTCAAACGAACAAATTTCTTCATAAATTGAAACAGCTCTGAGTCTTTAGACCCATTGACTCAATTGCTGAATGGTAAATGAACACTTATTGAAACTTACCTAACTTTCAATGTTTCTTCATAAATTTAATGGACAGAAAATGGCATTTATCTCTTGCTTTAGAGCTCTTTAAATGCAAAACTTGGAAAAGTTGCTTTTTTGAACTACAAGTTCCAAACTTTGAGCAATTCTCAGTGATTATACTGATGTGGAGATTCTGAGAGCTGCCAAAAAGGAGAGTTCCCAAACTCTGTGAAAAAATATGGTTCTATATTGCCACATATCCTCTGATAATTTGACTGCATGTTGCATAGCCTGAGAAAAATTATTCAACAAAAAAACAGGAGAAACAGGGAAAAATCACAGGAAGAAAAAGTAGCTCATATTTGACTTGGCCCATTCAGTCACTTCCAGATAAATTGCCAAAGGGTCCTAGATATTTACTCCAGCATGAGAATGAGGTCATTTAGCCAGACTTCACACAGACACACAGACGCACAAAGAGAGAGAGAATTTGGCTAACAACCTAATCCCTAAGTATTAAAGCAGTGGTTTTCAAACATGGGTCTCCAGATGTTGTTGGACAATAACTTCAGCATGACCAATAACCAGCAGTTTTGGGAACTGTAGTCCAACAAGAAATCCGCATCACTGCACTAGGACATAGTGGTTCTTGTGTTGTAGAGGATCGGTTAATCCCTAAGGGAGTATTGTAAAATTTCCAAGGGATTTGGATAGATTTGTGATGACCTCCAAATGCTTTCTTAGGGTTCAGAAGATGCATACATGCCTCTATTCAAATCTGGGAAACTAGACTGACAATGACAAATGATTCCTGGCTTTCAACAACATACCATGTCATTGTAAGGGTTGTAGCATCTTCTAAATTCTTTAAGAATTCATATATATATATATATATATATATCTCCCCACCATTCCCACCACATATCTCCTACCATTATCTGGTTCTCTTTTTCAATCAGGCCTGTGCTGCATTGACTTCCATTTTCAGCAATAAGGCAATCTTGGAAGTACTATCTCTGCATACCAGGTCTGGACCTATTCTTCAGAAGTCACACCTCACTCACTCTCATTATGCTTCTCTTCCTGAAGCAAATAAATAGATGGATGCCTTCGCGGCAACACCTTCTCCTCACAAGCAATGAGCAAGACAGGTGAAAGTGTTCAGTTGCTGGTCATGGGGCGGGGGAAACAGCACCAGAATCTCACAGTACCTTCATAACATTGTGAGCTTAAATCCTAATGAGAAATTTAAAAATTTGAGTTACAAAATTGTATGAGGACAGTACGCTAGCTCCATTTCCATCATCGTTCCCATCAAGAATTGGTGACAGTAAATAAAACAAATAAGGAAAAAAGAATGCCACAAATGAGTGGGAGGAGAGAGGAGTGAAAATTCTATTAAGCGTATATTAAAAGACCTCTTTAAATTTTGCTTTCACTGCAGAAGTGTTTTAATGTGAAGTTCCTGTTCAGTTGTTTGTATTCATGACCAAGCTATCTTGTCTTTCTGTAATGAATTAGTTGGCTGTTCTATTTGGAGATAATTTCTGTTTTATAATATATTGCCATAGAATCATTTTGTCCTGTTTTAAGAGTTTATAATGCAACTTTAGGTAATTATTTTTAATGCTGTTCATCAAGTCCTATTTCTGTTTATTTACACAGAAAAACACCTTTAGTGCTCCCCCTTTTTTCTTTTTCCCCAGTTATGTGGAGAATCTCCACATATAGAAAAGACTCTCCTCTTCTGGAAGCTGGAGAGACCTGGTATGCTGTATAAAGTGAAAATGTTGGCCTGGGACTTCAGAGATTGAGCTTCATTAAGCTTTTTGTAGCACCTTTGAGACTGAGAGACTAGTGCAACAAGATTCCTTTATGTACCAACTAACATGGCTATGTCTTTGAATTCTGCCAACAGCGTGAGTATCCAACAAGATTTCCCAGAGAAAACATTCCACACTTAGTGGGACAATACCAAATAGGACTTTCTTTCTCCCATCCACTTCTCAAAGAACAGATTCAGGGAGCACATGGAGAGGGCTTCTGTTGATACCTTTAAGGCATATGTAGATACAAGGAGGAGGCATTCTGTCAGGGACTGAGGTCCCAGGACATGTGGTGCTTTTTAGGCCATTTCCACACTATATTGTTATAGTGCTATTATTCTACTTTCAACATCCTGTGGAATTATGGATTTTGCCATTTACTGAGGCCAAAAAGCCCTCTGGCTGCAAATTCTAAATGCTCCTCCATAAACTGCAAACCTTAAGATTCCATAGGATGTTGAAAGTGGAATCATAATAGTATAACAACATTGTGCGGAAATGGCCTCAGATCAAAATAAATCCTTCAATTTGGGCTAAGGAATGAACTGGAAGCCAGTACAGGTGAGAAAGGTCCAGCATAATGTGCTCTATTATGGAAACATTTTTCACAAGATCAGAAAGGGGGGGGACTTTAACTGCTCTCTTCATAGTAAGTTTTATGCAAATTTAACTGTCTTACTTTAGATATATATAAATTCATATGAACCTCTATGATTTTAACTTTTATTCCTCTCAGTGACTTTTAGGTCACTGTGCATTTGCAGTAAATCGTGAACTCTAGGACACCATGCTGATATCTTCAATTTTTCCCCCAAATCACTGTGCACTGTCATCCTAAAAGTTCACTGTATTTTTCTCATGCTGTTACAATGTTTATTTGGTATCTTTTATGATGCTTATATTGTTTTCCCTGAAGATGTTTTCATGTCAAATCACCTTAGCTAATGTCACCATCTTACAAAACATATACCCATTAGGCATGATGCAAAAATGTATATGGGTAACAAACAATGAATTGACAGTAGAAATCAGAAAGATATTCAGCTTCTTGTTAAGGTTGTCATGGGCTCAATTCTTCCTGTACAAATCTTGGTTTGACAGAATACAGAGCTTAGAAAGGTTACTTTTTAGACTGCAGCTTCAAGGATTCTCCAACTAGTATGGCCATGCTGGCTGAAGGACTGAGAAATCTAGTCCAAAAAAGTGACTCTTTCATGCTCTGAGATAACTTGAGAAATTCACTAGAGCAGAGCTTTCCAAACTTTTCATGTTGGTGACACACTTTTTTGACATTAATCATTTTGTGACACAGTAATTCAGTTTTACTAGCAAACCAGAGGTACCCAAAGGAGAATCTAGGGTGGGAAAAGGCAGCCCCACTCATCCTGGCCCCCTTTTCTGGCCCAGGAAAGGCCCCAGTGAGAGTGGCGGCAGAGGGAAGAAAGTCCCCTCCCACCCAGTCCTTGCCTGCTGCTGAAAGAAAGCCCCCTCCCACCCAGTCCTTCCCACCCAGGGAAAGGCCCCAGCGAGACCAGCAGCAGCAGGCCAGGCTCCGGGGGGGGGGGGTTCCTTCTTGGCTGGGGAGGCAACACACCAACATGCTACAGGCGACACACTAATGTGTCGTGACACACCATTTGGAAAGCCCTGCACTAAAGAGCAGAGACACACACATCTATAAACTCTACATGTAACAATGTCTCTCTTTGTCACCTCCAAATCTAATCTGTGTCTGATTCTGTAATTTTGATGGCTTTTTTAAACAGATGATCATTTCTTTGCTGCTTCTTTTCAAATATGCACATGTTTGCGTGCATGTTTGAAACTGTATGGACTTCTTGACTGCATCCCATCCCACTGATTGCATCATGTTTGAGTAACATTTTACTTACATGTATAATGTACTTATTTTTCTATGCCTAACTCATTCAAGGGATGTATTTGTTTGTTTGCTTGTTTGGGGATTTCAGTTTTTGCTTTTCATTTTTCAGCTATATCCAAAGTCAACTGTCAACATGAAGACCCTGGAGCACAACCTACATCCACTCCATGGACAAGACAAGAAATGCAGACCTGAAACTAAGTCCTCATAGATTTCCTCTAGGGAGTTTTAACCTACTCTGCTTTGAAAAAAGCCTATACCTGCATTCATTTACACAGGCATTCATCTTTTATTCAAAATCACAACTTCAGATTACACTGGGAACCTTTTTCAACCTCACCTGGTCTGGTCCTGCCATTAGACAGAGTGAAACAACTGCCTCAGAAGGCTAGTTAGGGTGTAATGAAGAGACAGCATGTTTCAATTTAATTTAGTTTGTTTTAAATAGAGATGGTATGACACCCTTCTAGGCAGTATATTGAAAATAAAGTATCCTGTGTGATATAGCTATTTTTCAAGCCACTTGAGCTAATGTTTTAAATGTGGCAATGCAACAAATAGCTTTTTTTTTCTTCTTGATTACTTCTAAAATCCCATTAAAGTGAAGGGGTTCAGCAATATGTTATTTGGGAAGGGAGGGAGCTGACTGAATATAATTTTTGGAAGAAAAATTGTGTAGTCACTTAGCTCTGCGAAATACATGGCCCTGAGAAATGTTATTTTAAGGCTGTTTGCCTTTTAAATGGCAACAGTCTGTATATCTATTTGTCTAGACTCCATCAAGGGGACTATTGTAGCTGGAGGCTTAAGGCTTGAAGAAGACTAAAGGGCTACATCATGTCAAAAACCTGAAGTAGGAATTACTGCCTTTCTTGCTTCACTTCACAGCTGTATTATGTCACCAAATCACATCACAGTGTAATCAAAGATGAATAAAATATTTTTTCCCCTTTACCTTAAATGCTTTTCCTGTCAATTACAATCAAAGGACATGATTTCAGGTCTGTCAGTTGGCTGGGTTCCTTCTGACTGATGACTCTAAAACTGTAATCTGCTAAATATAAAATGAATCAGAGAAGTCTCAGAATGATTCTGCCATTAAGAAAGAAGTTGTTGGGGGTTTTTTGCTCCCACAGGGGACAGAAAAATAATTGGTCTTTAAAGAATGAAATCAAAGATGTTAAAAATGACTCTTGTGGTCTATTCCCCCCTCTCTGTATTATTGACATTTTTTGTCTGTACAAAAATTTCTGTAATTTTCCTTTGGAGAAAGCTCAGATTGGTATTCTAATCAACCTGAATCTCATCTCATATGCCACTGAAGTAAACATTAACTAATAGATTATTTTTATAAATCCATACTTTTTGTTCATATTATTAGGTGCTCTGTAATGGCAAACTGTAATCCCACTACAGCTACAACTTCTAGGCAGTTTACTAGCTTGATTACATCATTAGCCATAATCAAAAACAGTTCCCCAGAATGGTTTCAGCTTAGTGGTAGGGACTGCTTCCTTTGATCTCCGTAGCATCATTTTACGATAGGTTGCTCCTCATTTACACTACAAATGCTGGCACAAAAATGAAAGTGGCATCTTCGCAAGCAATACTGGATAAAATAAAATAACCAGTTCGGCAGACTATGTGAGTTGCTTTCATCGATGAACAATCAGAATTTCTTTTTAAAAAAATCCTGAAAGAAAAGTCCCAGATTGTGTCTCATCTCTGTATGATACTGCTTTGTGTTTTCTGTTTTGTGGCATTTTGAACTGTTTTTGATTTTTCCTGTTTGTTTGTTTTTTAAACTATTTCAGTGAATGTAGTAAAATCCTTTTTTAAAAAATCCTCTGTTTTAGTGAGTATATTTGCCTTCTTCAGTTTGATCACCAGAACAGTATCATGATGCTGTGTGTATGTACACACATATTCAGTATATGTGTGTACCCGCACACATATATAAAGCATAACATTTAATTTTAAGGTACTGATATACTGACTAAACACATTCCTTGAGAGATTTTATTTAACAATTTCACTTACAATATTCTTACCACTGACCAGCAAATATAAATGTAGGCCTGTTTGAATAATTCATATCATCATTGACAAAATAATATTGCTTTATGTGTTGAAAGTCAGTTTTGTAAAACTTGTTTAGATTAGCACTGAGGATGTAAACATACAAATCTTATATAGTGGACATTTATACATTGTAAAGTTTAAGATATATACATGGGGCTGAATCCAGCTGTGACTTTAAGTAGAGTAGATTCATTGAATCAGTGGAAACTTGTTAAATAAAGATTTATGTAAGGTCCATGGATTTAATGGGCTTACTCTAGTTGCATTATAACTGGATTTATACTACAGCCTGAGTAGCATTCTCTTACATGTCCTATAACTGTTTTCACCAATCTAGAGCCCTGCAGAGCTTTCATATCACATCCTTTATCATCTCTAACCATTGGTTATGCCACCTGAGAATGATGAAAGTTGTATTCCAAAACATTTTGAGACACCAGGAGCCCTTCCACACTACACAGTTCTAGCACTATGATTCCACTTTAACTGCTATAGAAACATCCTATGGAATCTTGGAATATGCAGTTTAGGGAGGGGTATTTAGAAGTCTCAGCTGGTGAGCTATAGTGCTTCCACAGACTACAAACCCAATATTCCATTGGATTCTGTCATAGCAGTTAAAATAGAATCATAGTGCTCTAAACGTGCAGTATGGAAGAGACCCAAATTGGAGAAAGCTGTGCTACCATATGACATTCTGTTGTGGAATACTCCTTCTGCATTAAAAAACCTACATAACATTGACTCACTGGTTTGCTTTTCAAGCACACAACCAGCACTGAGCAATGTTAAGGAAAAACAGGATATCTTGGAAAGATGAAGAACAAGTGGTCCACACTCAAAGGTACATAGTCTTACCATATTTGATCTCAACAATGTTATATCTTCATTGAGATACCTAATGTCTATTTGCTTCTAAAGATACATGTCAGTGCCTACCTCCTTGCACTGTATAAGTTACTGCTTTGGAGGGACAGAGGCGTAGTGGAGCCGGTTCTCACACTATACCACTATGACATAATCTGGTACCACTTGAAATTCCTTTTTCTTCCAATAACCGCAGGCCCCAAAGTAGCTGAAGCACTAGAGCTCTCCAGCTGAAACTTTAACTTCAGGCCCCATATTAGCTGATTTTTCTCAGCAACAATATATTGTTATGAACTTTTCCTGTTATAATCCACTGCATCTGGAGGATACTTTGGACTTGAATGGGAAAACTGATAGAAATAACTTTTATATGTAAGGATCAACACAGCCACCTACATTTTAAACACTCTTTGTGGTGTCTCTATAGGAAAAGAATGGGGTGTAGAGTGGTCCCATAGAGGACCTCCTGTTACACCACCAATTTATTTTCCCCAAAAAATCTTTAAATACCCATTAAAGAACATAGTGATGTAATTTCTCCAAATTTTGGGGCTTCTCTGGGCTATTTGTCCAACAAGAAGTGACTTTTGGGTCCCTGAAGGGTGCTGGGCAGTCAGATGTTGCCTGTATATCACAATCTCCCACTTCTGCTATAGGTGCTGTCATGATGAGGGACTAAAAAATTCCCACAACTATGTAGCTTGACATCCAAGCAAGTTTGTAGGGGATGGAGAGAAACAAACTCAAAAAAACTACATGAAGATCAGATTGAAAAGCCCCTTCACACATATGGAAATCTTCATGCAGTGTTTTTGGACACCAACTACTTGTATGTACATGTCTTAGTTGTGAAGATAAGAAAAATTCTTTTTAAAACCTATGTAAACTCCCTAAGGGGATGATTCAAAAGCAGGTGTGAGTCACTAGAATGTTTGTCTTTCTAACTGTTTGAAGGATAGTTTGCCTCTGTCTCAGAATTATTCCCATTGACTTGGTGCTTGGTCACTGTGTAACATGTATTTACTCTTTTGTCTTGGTGTTTGCCAGCTGGGTACTTTTATTAACTTATTATCATAACATCAATTAACCAGTTACTGACATCAACTGAGACAGCATAGCACTAGACTACAACCCTGGAAACCAATTTTGATTCCCCACTCAGCCATGGGAACCCATTGAGTGACCTTGAGCATGTCACACACTCTCAGCCCCAGAAAACTCTGTGATAGGTTCTCTTTAGGGTTGCCATAAGTCAGAAACAACTTGAAGGCAACACAATAACCACAATGTCAACTGAACAATCTAACTATAACTGAGAGAAGGGAGAGAAAATTCAAAATAATTAAAATACACGTCCAATGTTTAGCCACATATTTTAAAACTGAAACATGAATTATCAACAAATCTAAAAAGTTCTTGAGTTGTACAGGCATATGCTAAAGTGAAATGGGGGAACCATTCACTGTTTCCTGAAATTTCAAGTGTTCAAAGGTCTCATTTATGTGGCCCTTGCTTAGGTAAATTGGGAACCTCATAATTAAATTTTTACATCGAAAAGTCTTCCATGAACTGTACCTTCATGAGCATAACGTGAAAAATAAGAATGTAGGATTAAATGTTGAGAAACAGAGCACACCACTTTTAATCCTTAGCATGTCCTCACTTTACGTGACCCTAACAAACTACTCCAACCAAAGTAAACAATATTCGGCTTTTTCACACTAAAAAATTGCTGCCTGAGAAATACTTGCAGAACCAGTATTATTATAACCTACACATTATTAATAGTCTCTCTTCCTTTTGATCAACATTTTTTCCCCCATTTAATGCCACAACTGAAGCTCTTCAACCCAAGAATAAGGAATTCCTTTACAACCTGCAGGTTGCCAGTTCCCTCCTCAAAATTACCTGATACCCTCAACTGTCCTAAGGCTCTCCCCCTTCAAGAAAGATTTCTGCCGTTGCCAATGACAACCCCAGGCTCAGCATTTTATTTTCTCCACATATTCACTTACAAAGGATGGCGGGGGGGATAAAAATACAAATTGGAGCCTTTCTTGACAGGTGGCAAGTAATATTCATTCAAGTAATTTTCCCTCTACGTTTGTACATCCCTTGCTTCTCTCCCCCTGCAAAAAAAAGCCCTCTGTATAAAGTCTGCCATAATCTCATGTAAATTAGCCACTATTTTCAGTATGGCAGCTCCCTGCATAGTCTAAAAGCAAAATAGACACAGAGATTACAGATTCTGCCTATATCCTTCAACTTGGTAAATGCTTCCAGCATAACAAAAATATTTTAAAATTGCCAATAATTATAAAAATGTTGCTTGCCATGGCATAATTATTTTATAAACCACAAAGCATACAACTGTTACTCCTCATAGAGGCCATCTTCACACTGTACCATATGGCTAATAGCTTCTATTGTGCATCACACCATACTGTGTATTCCTTTCTCATCGTACTGTATTGGCTACTGAATCAGTTTGCCGTTAATGTGTGTGTTACCCTTTCACTGCATGTTTATTTTATGAGATTGTGGCATCTGTTTTTGGTGTTTACTCTAAAAGCGACAGAGTTCAGTTTCCAGAACTTGGATATTACCTCAATATTAATTTCCCAAGGCAGGTTTATTTTTTGTTGTTTTTGTTTGCCTAGGTTTATGATTTTTTTTATGAAGTTTATGGGCCTTTTTTGTTTTTTACTTTTTAATCTGAAAAAGAAGCTATACCTATGTGTACTTATTAAAACTCAAAATATTAAATGCATGTCCCATCTCTTGGGTTTTTTTAAACTATTCATTTAAATGTTAACTTTTCTTCCCCTCAGAAATGCCTGTAGCTCTTTCAGCTCTCAGAATATTAACCTTTAACAATCCAACTCTTTTTTTTTTTTTTTAACATTGGCATCTTTAAAAATTCACCATGTTACAAACTTTTGAAACCAGTTTCAGTAGATGGGCAGCAGTGTTGTCTACGCAATGAGCTCGGCTCACTGTACTTCCCAAACACAGTCGTGATAGTACATAAAAGATACCTACACAGAGCACCTTTGGCCTGATACATAGGGTAATATCCTGATTTATGTCCAATGCTGTAGAGTGTTAAACTGGATAATATATGCTTCTTTGGTTTACAGAAGGATTTGTTCTGTAATACTAAATTTCTGGTTGATGTATGTATTTGCTTACTTCTCAGGGCTGTTTAATTTCTGGTTGATGTATGTATTTGCTTACTTCTCAGGGCTGTTTAAACCTAACAAACATGTAGGTAGATGTAATAATGTAAAATCAAAAGATGGATTATTGTGCCTTATTGTATATGCTTTGGAAGTAGTATAAGGTTGCAAGAAAAAGTTGCAAACAGGGATAATATTTTCTCCAAGAGAAAGAGGCTTTCTCTTTGAGGCTTGTGTGGCTGCCATGTTTATAAATCAAAACCTCATTGGCAGATTGGTAGAACTGCTTGACTTCCATGAACCCTTTTGATGCACAGGCATTGTGGCTGAATGGCTTTTACGTTGCAAGTTCCCTCAACAAGGCACCAATCAAGATGAAAGAAAATGGTTTAAACCATGACTTTGTCTAAGGCCAGGTCATGTTGACCTCATTTATCATTTTTTTTTAAGGTGGAGCTATTAAAATAAAGGCAGATGACTCTGCTGTCTGTACTGCAACCCATCTGGTAAAGGTCTCTTACTGTTCACAAGTCATTGTTAATACCTCTTTGCCAGAGTAGCAGAACATGGTGCCTGGGCAAACAGAAAAGCTTTTGAAGATTCGTATGGGAATTTAGTTACTCTTTAACTGTGTAAATGCACAATTTGTTTCTGCTATATGGCACCTGAAATGAACTGTATCCCTATACTCTAACATCTGCAAGACACTGTATGGGTCAGGTATTCTAGAGATGTGATTTTTTTTTCTTTGAAGATATGCCTACAGATGGTTAGCAAGGTGTTTGAAGTGTTGCATTTTATTACATCAGCACTAAGATATTTCTGTAATGTTCAGAAGGTTCCTTTGTGAATTCAATGCAATAATTACTGTTGAGATAAAGATGATAATACTGCTGCCGGGAGGGAAATAAAATAGTGAAAATATTTCTTTTCTTTGAATATAATTGCAATTGTTTCATCTACAAATAATCCATTACTACTATGGAGCAAACCAAGAATTTTAGATGATCAGGAAGTTTACTAAACCACTGGATGACAGTTAATGAGTAAGCAGATTTCTACTCACACATTGTGAATTAATCACATTCATGCACTCCTACATGCACTCACAATCTGCTCCAGATTATCCCTCCACAGAACAGGTTTTAAGGGGGCATTGTAAACTCAGGAAATGGGTAGATCCATTTCACTGTTAAATTCCATCAGTAGGGAGCACAATTGGATTTAATGCATTATTTCCAAATTGAGTTGTGCGAAAGTGAACATCTCTCTTTCTACCATGGTAAAAAGCAGTGAGAAAAGTCTCTCAGAAAATAAGCCTTTGTGCTGTATCAAAAGTATCCAACACTGATGAGTGGTAAATAAACAGACACATCAATGTTACAATGGAAGAAAAATTTAAGTGATTCACTTTGATGAAATTGGTTGTATAGCAATTGCCTTAATTCAGAGGTGTATATTTTAGTAAATTATATAACTGTAAAGAGGAAGAAGAAGAAGGAGAAGAAAAAGAAGGAGAAGGAGGAGGAGGAGGAGGAGGAGGAGAAGAAGGGTAGCAGTAGTAGTAGTAGTAGTATTTTATTATATTCTCTCTGGAGGAGAGCAAAGCAAAATGGACACCATTTGTTTTTTAATTTCTGTTCATCTTTTATGGAGACAAATTCTAAACACCCAGTCCAAGGGTCTTTAAGCAACTCAATTAAATGCTTGTTTTACAGTTTATGGCTCTGAAGTAAAGCAAAGAAAAAGAAATTAAAAAGAAGGCAGAAGGGATATTGATGTCAGAAACCTTTAGTGCTAAAACCCTCCATATACAAACTGAGGCCCTTTCCTCATGATGTTTCTGTCTTGTTTCTGCCACAGGATGGCAGTGGTTAGCAGGTCACGCTTCCGCATGATGTCATCGCCGTCCTACTGCCATCCTGTTGCGGAGCATCACGTTTGTGCAGTTTTTGCAAAACGGAAAACATCCATTTTGTGTCTGCGGTCACGTGGCACTCCCGTCACTTCTGGCCATGTGGAAACTACGGAACTGCATTGGTGATGCCTCCTTATGTAGCACAGCAATGGAAAAAGCCTGGCTGTGCTGTGGAGGGAAGACATGGCACCATCGCATTCTCTTCAGCATGGACTGAGCGGGTGAAGAGGAGAGCGTTGCTGATGCACTCCCTTCTGGACTCGGGACTGCAGCGAGACGATGCAGAAGAGCGTCATCGTGTGGAAATGGCCTGAGACTGAGGTAGATATTGGCACTCACCCATTGGTCTCTTGAACTGGCATCTCAGCCTGTCATTATTATACCATTCAGTACATAGGCTTCAGTTGGACAATAACACTACCTATAAAGTTCAATCAAAAGAAACCACATTCTCGCTCTTCAGCATTATGCCAGAAGCTGCCCCCACATCTCAGAGGAGTAAAGAGGGGTTCATGTTATGAGACTTCCAATCTCACATGGCTTGGGAGGAATCTATAAAATCCTTGTACCTTTTTCCTCTTGATTTCCTGAATTTACAGCTGCTGCCACACTTTTCTAAAACAGAATAGGTTTATCCAGTCATCTGTTGAGGCCTAATAGAAATTTTGGGAAAGATCCTAGATTGGCCTTTACATCCTCTTGTCTCATCTGGCATGGAGTACAGGCTGGAAACTTAAACACTCCATGGTGAATACCCTAAAACACCATTTTTAGAGGTGACCTTCTTAAAATAGCTTCATTTCTAACCTATTGTTTGGAAACAATGTTGTAATCTCTTTTTCTCTGAAGACCATTGTATCATTAGTGCTGTTTTACAATTTGTTAGCAGCTTGCAACTCATTTTGGGATTAAATTTTTCATACTTAATGCAGTTTTAGTTAATTCAATAAAGATTTGGGCTGATTTAGGTACGTATTATTTCCTCAAGCCTTCTTCCAGGTGTTGGCAATCTTTCTATATGCACCTTTTTCTTCTCTATGATCATGTTTTTTTTCACTTCCAAATAATCTACATATGACATGGTCAATTGTATTGAAAACTAGTGACAGATCCAGAATGATAAACAAGGCTGTACTCCCTCTCTTTCCTCTGGAGCAAGTAAGAAATAATGGAAAAGATCTTTCAGTACCAAAAACCATCCTGAAAAGACACTGAAATGTGCACATATAATTTGTGTCCTTCAAGAATGTTTGAAGCTGTCTGGTCTGGCCACCATATACCCAAGCACCTTGCCCAAAAAGAAGATATTTGTGAGTAATGATTATTTTTGTATATCTTAAAGTCCAGGAAAAAAAAACTCTTCAGAGCAAGTGTGCCACTATATCTTTTGAACCAAGAGTCTTTGAGATTTTTATTATGCCTCTCGACATGTTATGCCCTGGACCTACCTAATCAATCCAACTCATTTAGCAGCCAAGGCAGGCAAAGGTTAAGCCTATATGTTCTCAGACAGGCAAATTCAAACCTTTTATTCATGAAATCAGGCTGAAGTGACTGAAACTCATTCCAAGAACTCTGACTAGACAGTAATCAGCATATTCCCCTAGACCTGTCATAACTGCAGTATCGGGTTCAGAGTGGATAAAAACGGCTTCCTTTTTAAACCGAGAACCTCTGAAGGTGGTGTGAATAAGAGGTGGACCTCCTCAAAGATCTTGGAGAGCAAGCAGAGACAAATGGGGAAATATGGTCCTTTAGATAGCCTGGACCTGATCTGAACAGAGAGATCTCTAGAAGAGAATTGCAAGTACCTTACAAAGAGAGAACCCAGCAGCCAAAGTTGTATTAAATTGCTATAACCATTTGAATGTACAGTCTGCATTTTAGTCACTATGGATCTGATGGGTCATATACCCATCAAATAGCATATTATACAATCATAGAATCATAGAAGTGGAAGGAGCCTCATGGGCCATTGACTCCAACCTCCTAGCTCAGCGTAGGATCTCCAGCTAAATCATCTCCAGCAAGTTGCTGTACAGCCTCTTTTTGAAGACATCCAGAGAATGTAGGATTTTCCATTTGTCCCTATTGTATTTCATTTTATTAATTTCTGTCCACACTTCAAGTTTATTGAAGAATAATGGCCCTAGGACAGAACCCTGACGCACTCCACTCAAGACTTCCTTCCAGTTTGAAGTGCAGCTTGTAATAAATGATGGCTCTGAGGTCAATTATGCCAAGAACAGAGCCAGTGATAGACCAAAACAGCTTGCAAATATCCCCATCAGTTGAAAGACCAGCAGAGGCAGACTTGCCCCACCCAGCTCCAGAGGGAGAAGGAACCAGCAGTGATTTAGAGGAATTACATTTACCTGTGTCCCCTAGCTCCCAATCACAGATGACACTGAAAGGAACAGCTCAAAGGGAAGCCACTTTGGCTAGATTAAGGAGACAGAACAATGACAAGTAACACCTGTTTTCAGTGGCTATTTAAGTCTGTCAGCATGGCTTGCTGTTTGCTTGTTGTAAATTACTATGCAAGCCTCACAGCCCTTGTGTTCTGACTCCCTTGATCCCTCTGGATGGACCTTCGGCTTTCTGGACCTTTTGGATTGATCTTGACTTGGCTCAGCTCAGCATTTCCACTTGTTGTTTGTATTAGACACTCCCCACTGCCACCTCCTACTCTTGGGCAAGTACTTTCACCTCCCCTCCCTTGCTGGCAGAGAGACATAGGCAGTGAGTTGGACTCTGATAAAGCCACTGATGACAGTGGTGTAGGGACGGGGGGTGTTGAGGGGGCACTCCCGGTGGGAATTTTTGGGGGGCACTGCAGCTCCTTGTTTGCATCCCCATATACTGTAGCCCCACCCCATGCACTGTAGCCATGCCCCACATACCGTAGCCCCACCCCCACATGCCATAGCCACGCTCCCACATGCTGTAACCTGGCCCCTATCCCTCCACATAACCTCCCTCCACATGGTCCAAGCTCCGCCGTGGTTGATGATGACTCTTTGACCATAGATTATGGATACATCTCACAGTGTATCCATCAATTCCACATTTAATCAATTTGTTAATCAAAATATTGTGGGGGACTTTATCAAATGTTTTGATGAAATCCAGATAAATGACATCCACAGAATTCCCAACATCTACTAAACTAATGATCTGATCAGGAAAAAAAAGGTAAGATTAGTGTTGCAGGATTTGTTCTTGGCAAATCCATGCTGGCTCCTACTGATCACTGCGCTGTCATCAAGATATTTGCAGATGGACTCTGGTATAATCTAGTCTAATATTTTTCCTGATATTTTGGTCAGACTGACTGGTCTGTAGTTTCCTGGATCTTCTTTTTGATATTTTTAAAAGAGAGAGACAAAGTTTGCCTTTCTCCAGTCCTTTGGAACCTCACCTCTCCAAGATTTCTCAAAAATGATGGCAAGTAATTCAGAAAGTACATAAACAAGTTTTTTCAGTACTGTAGGATACAGTTCATTTGCCCTTCAGGTTTGAACTCATTCAGGTTAGGTAGCTGATTCCTGACTGACTCCCTATCACTCTTTATTTGCAATCCAGATCCATTGCTATGCTGCTGCATGGAAGTACACAGTTCTCTATTTGGAAGAAAATTGAAACAAAATATCTACTGAGTAGTTCTGCCTTTTCATTGTGATCTGTTGGCATTTTATGCTCCTTATTGAACGGCAGTCCCAATAAGGATGGCTAAATGCTAACAGATATTTATACAGTTATATTTATATTTACATTCTGCCTCATGTCTAAAAATCCCAGGGTGCTACACAATAAAATCAATTAATATAATTTAAATGTGAAATAGTAAACAATGTATAGTCTAGCAATATATTAAACCAGCTAAAAACTGAAACATGTTAAAATATTTAAGACCCAGTAAATGTTCAAATTAGAGAAAAATTTTAAACCACTGAAGGCTTAATTGGCACCAAAAGCCAATGATGGTACCAACTGGACCTCTACGGAGAAAATATATTTTCACATTCTATTGTGCTTTCTGTTAACAAATTCTGTCTCACTTTTTACGAGAATGACACCTTTGGTTCAGTTTCTTTTTGTTTCAACTGTTATTTTTTTGTTTCTACTATATCTCTTGCCTCTCATCATATAACTAAAAAGTGGTAATTACATGCCCCACAGAAGTTGTTGGACTGCAACTCATAGTATTCCTCACCATAGGTTATGTTGTCTATAGCTGATGGGACTTGCAATACAACATCTGAAGTGTCATATGATTCCAACCATATATGAGTTTTTGTTTTGTTCAGAATTCCAAAAATTGCTTCATAAATTGATTCACAAGCATGTTGATATGTAGCAGGAGAATACTGACATGACACTGAGTTATATCCTTCCATATGAAAGTGAATAGAGCTATTCTAGTGGGGCAGATAAAGTATGGGAACCCTTTAGTTTAAATTCTTGTTTTGCTATAAAACTTACTGTAAGACTATAGGAAAGTAACTAGCTCTCAGCCTAACCTACCTCAGAAGATTCTTATAATTTCAGTGCTGCTCTGAACAACAAGCCAGCAAAACAGCATAGAAATGTAACAAATAAACGGACATGTCACTGCATTACTATATGCAAAAGATGTAACATATAATTTGAGAATGCTGATACTAAATATGGGCTGCTTCTTCTCAGTCTTTGTAAAATCAGGTTCATGAAGCAATTCATCAGGTAACCACACTGAACAAGTACATTTATAATGCTGGCCCACACAGGTACCTAATTACTTGTGTGGTGCTGAAATTCTAAAAAGAAAATTCTCATAAAGAACAAAAAGCCTTTAAATGCAATCCTGCATGTGGTTAGCTCAGTGGGATATCACTTGCATGCGTTTGTGAACAACTGAAATAGTGCCTTCAAAGGGTAACAAAAAGAGTCCTTCGATGTCCATAAATTAAATATTCAGATTACCAAAAGGGAATCCCTTGATCCTGCATGGACTTGAAGAGAAATATAGAAAACCTTAAAAGCAGTCTATGTACTTTATATGTTTGTGTTTCTCTCTCTCTCTCTCTCTGTCTCTCTCTTTCTCTCTCTCTCTCTATATATAAGTTTATCTGTCTGTGTGTGTATGTGACATGCATGCATACATATTGGGGAATCATCATGATAACCTCTGTTGCAGATCATTTTATTTTATTTTCCCACATCTGTTCCAACATTCAAAATTTGATAATGACCCTGCTTGTAGTTCTAATGTTTTGCACATCTATATATTATGCATGATAAGAAAACATGTTACACAATGGCTGTAACCCTAGTAACTTCACCAAAGCAGTAAACACTGGCCCTGTGTGAGCCATTGCTTTCTGCTAAATGTGGACAGAGAAATCTGCATCAATGACAGTAAGTGCACGCCTGTTGATTTGCGCGCGCGCTCTCTCTCTCTCTCTCTCTCAGACTGTGGGGAGGGGAGAAATTAAGATGTATTAAGATTTCTTGTCAGCAATAGAGATCCAGTACCAAGTACCAGTTTAAATATCAATTACTATTTAACTATGGTGGTAAAGATTAGGGATGGGACGAATCCAGAATTTTCCAGATCTGGATCCAAATCCCTGGAAGGTTCTGGGAATCCACGAATCTCGAATCTTCTGAATCCTTTTTTTTAAAGAAAGGGTTTAAAAAGTAAAAAAAAAAAAATTAAAAAATTAAACTTTTAAAAACTTTTTTAAACAGAACTTTTAAAAAAAACTATTTTTTGGTTGGTGGATTTGAAAGATTCGGTTCGCCTATTTTTGCACAGGGATCCAGATTCATGAACCTCAAATCCTTGCTGAGGATTCGAGGATCTGAAGATTTGGTTGGCCTATCCCTAGTAGATTCAATGTCTTAGTCATTCTCTTCTCACTCAGTTTCTCCCTTCCCCACTACTAGTGATAAAGTTAT
Organism: Iguana delicatissima; assembly: GCA_948472985.1. Taxonomy (NCBI): domain Eukaryota; kingdom Metazoa; phylum Chordata; class Lepidosauria; order Squamata; family Iguanidae; genus Iguana; species Iguana delicatissima. The sequence goes on from CAOKZL010000003.1 coordinate 1,082,820, forward strand.
AATATAATATTAATTGAAAATATTTGGCCATGCAGCTTTTTAGCAGTCCTCCAAATTTGTTTCCTGAAGTGGCTGTTTCATATAGCCTAATAGTTGAACTGGATCTAGAAAAAATGATTCTAATAAGCATACCATGCATTTCACGTTTCTTTACCTACTTACAGAAAAGAGGTATAAGGATCAGGAAAAAACATTCTAATAACATCAGTATAAAACATACTTTAGGAGTATAGTATGTCTATTTCCCATAGGGTTCAACCACAACAAATTTCCAGTTGTTCTTTAATTCAAAAACACACCTGAGATACAGCTCTTAAGCTAGGTTCATTATTTGTGCTGAAACTATTATGGTTTTGATTTGTTTGGTGGCATTATGGGGTTTAAGATTGTGCTGCTCTTATGGACTCTTATTCATGGTCAGCCAACAGGGATTATTGCTGTGTACCTTCAAGTTGTTTCCAACTTATGTCAACCCTAAGGCAAACATATCATGGGAGTTTCTTGGCAACAACTGTTCAGAAGGAGTTTGCCTTTGCCTTAGAATGAAAGAATGTGACTTGACTTGAATCCTGGTTTCCAGAGTCATAGTTCCAGTGCTCAAACCACTGCACCGTGCCAGCTCTCATGCCAACAAGGATAATAACATTTAATAATAAAGTAATAATATAGATTCTGTATTCTAGAAAGACCTAACAAAATCAGAGCAGTCCTAATCTAATATCTATGAAAACCTCCCTTTCAATTTGTATGCCTCAACCTGCACTTACACATGAAGTCTTTTATGGTGCTGCTGTTGTTGTTGTTAAGTGACTTCAAGTGACCCTGAGGGAAACCTATCAGGGGGTAGCACTAGGACCCAATAAAACATATCACATTGCTGCTGGGTGCATCTGCAAAAAGATCTAAAAAGTGCATATTGTAATTCACTATTCACATCTTTGTTCCAAAACACTCCTGCAATTTATGGGAGAGTGAGCTTCTGAAATCCAGGTTCAGAACTGCCTGGATCTGTTTATGAATTCCACAGAGGGAAAGGCTTTCATGAACTCTTTTGCCTGTTGGGTTCTCTCTCCCCACAGTCAAATGGAGAAAAAAAATTGCATGGCTAATTAATACCATAAGTTCAGTCTACCACAGTTCCTATCAGCCTTCAGTGAACAGAGTGGGGTTAGTACTTGCACATTGCTTGCAAATTTAACCCTGTTTTACCCCCTTGGGGACTTTACTTGCAAGTGATTTCCTTTTCAAAATATGTAATGCCAAACTGGAACATTGAAAATCAAACCATTTAAATTCTGGGTAGTAAGTCAGTATCAGAGATGAATTTTTCTCCAAAAACTAGAGGCCTGCAGCACATATGCCAGATGGTCTTGATGCTTTCTTCATTTTGTGATTTTATTAATACCTGCAGATGCATACCTCTCTCTTGCACTACTTCTCCTTCTGTGAAAACTCATATACACAGAAATATAGTTTATTTGTGCTGGTGGCTGCTGGTGGTTGAAATTAATGCTAGAGAAATCTGGTTTCTCTCTTTGTACAGACCAGGGGTGTAAAGAATAACTGCAAATGTTTTATTGCTTTGTGAAAAAGGGAGTCCCAACCATTGACCACCCAATTGAGAAAATGGTCAACTGCTGCAAGCCTTTTTTAATTATTGTTACTACGGACCTTTTTTTTTTTTTTTTTGGCAAAATATTCATTTGTACTCTGGAACGTGATTTTTTGCACCACATTGTGTTTGTGCATAAAGCAACATATGTTGGGCAAAAGACACCATCTCCAGCACAAAACATGGTTTGTCACAAATGATTTTCCCCCACAATGTAGTCCTGAAATGAGAAAATGCATTCACACAGTTAAAGAGTAACTAAATTCCCATAAGAATCTTCAAAATATTTTCTGTTTACTCAGGCACCATGTTCTGTTACTCTGGCAAAGAAGTATTAACAATGGCTTGTGAACAGTAAGAGACCTTTACCAGATGGGTTGCAGCACAGACAGCAGAATTGTCTGCCTTTATTTGAATAGTTTTACTTAAAAAAAAGAAAGAAAGTAAAAGAAATGCATAAAAAAAGTTCTTCCTTTTCTGACACTTATCAGTGCAAGCAATCCCAGTGTTAATCAGCTATATTCAAGGTTTAATTGGTTGTTAAACTGATGCTGTATGAGAAAGAAGTCTATGAATCCATTGACATCAGTTGGGAAATCATAGACAGACTCATAGTGGCTCTTTGGCAGTCTGTTTCCAGGTGGCCTTAGTGGAATAATTCACAAGGTTTGTGTTTGTAGACTGAAAGCTATTCATTCATTCATTCATTCATTCATTCATTCATTCTTTCACTATTTAATATGTCACCTTTCTCCCAGCCTTATATCAGGATTGGCTACTAGATGTTGTCCAGATGTTCTTGGACTGCAGCTGTCAGCACTCTTCACCATTGGCTATGCTGACTAAGGGTGCTACCCAGCATGCAATCCAAGAATCTGTGGGTGGCTTCCTAAGTACTTGTGCATTGTATATTGGTCTTAAACTTTTTAAATGTAAGTGCCAAGAGCTGTAATGTATTAGAAGGTGACCTTCAACCATCCATCTCCATTCCATTCAGAATGTTGTCCCTGATAAAAATGCTAAGGCAAGGTGATATCCTCATAAACGTTCAGTGCTTTATGATGCCATCTTTGTTCATCACCAGATGATGTTCCTATTGCCCATAGATATTTATTCTATTCACAGTCTGGCAAAAGTTTGAAAAAAGGTGGGGGGAGCATCTGAGTGGTAGTTTCACAGCAGGTGCTGGATCAAACAGGTCTTGTTCTTTGCCCCCTTGGGAGGCCTACATGGATCACAGGATTCCTGCTACTGCCCTTTGAATGACCTGCAGTTAAATTGCGGAAGATATGCTCAGTTTCTTTCCATAAATAAACAAAGGCTATATGAGATATTTGTATAAGTATGAACAGGGAGTGATTTGTTTTTTCTGTATATGCAGCTTGCCTGTGGAGTTGATTGGAAATGGCATGAAGTAAATTTTTGTCTAACAGATACTTATACAAGCATTTTTATTTAAGCATTACATGTCAACATTTTTTACTTTGATCTTCACTCGAACATACCAGGTTCAGCTGGCTTAGGAAGGCAAAAATAAGATGAGAAGTGAATAAGTTTTACAAGCTCAAAAATTCACAGTCTTAATACAGAATGAGATAGATGTTCAGTCATCTTCAAAGACATGAAAGGAAAGAAAACCCAACCCTGCAGCCTTTGGACCCCATCCACTAGCTTCAAGGTGCAAGCTGCAATCTTAAAGACTATGTCCAGATCATATTAATAAAATGGAATAGGAAGCAGAGCTCAGAAGAACCAACACACTCTCAAATTGCATTTTAGTTATAAACATATCCTCTATGGCCTTGGGCAGACCTCTAGATTTTTTTTTAAGTTCCCTGCTTTTAAAATGATAAAAAGGGCCTTACAGGGTGAAAGTGCTATTCTAGATACCTTTTAACACTGGAAAACTGTTCTTATCAGACCTCAACCACCAAAGGAACCGCCACTAGTCCTATTACTGCAACTAAATACTATGGCATCACATGTGGGCCGCTACTTGCCCGACTATTATAGCACCAAAGTTATCACCAGCTAGTTATCATTGCTGCAACCACAAACACTGTGTATGTGACTTCACAAACTCCCATAGAGCTACAGGATTCCCAGAGGTTCATGAGTACAATACAAAACTAATTTATTAAACATAAGTTCAACATACAGTTAAAGATTACTTATTCAGTACATCTAAATCCCAATTATTTTAACAGATCTCACTCTTTTCCTGATTATGTCTATGAGGACATAATCCCAGCTGGTCCTAACTGACTATCCTGAGTCTAACTAATCCCCTTCCCTTATCCTGCCTAATTGTCATACACCAACCTTTTTTAATATCCTATTCAAACATTCAGCCAATCACCAGTCACCCTAACATTCTATGCTTTCTACTCCTCCAAGAGATCACTTAACTTATCACATATACTATACATCACATACATAGCCATACTTTAGCACAGTAATGTAGACTCGAGTCAATAGACTCAGACTTAAGTCGGACTTAAGTTACTTCAGTGACCAGACTCGGACTTGACATGGCAATAAATGATGCACTGACTCGATTTGACTCGAGACTTAAATGACTGACTTGCTGCCCTCAATTCAGTAACATAACACATTCATCCAGAAATCTTATGACCTGAAACAACACCTCCATCTCTTTTTGCCTACTTGGTCACATGGCAATCTGTCTCAAGCCCAAAGTGTGGGCTTACTTCTCAGAGAAGAACAGCAAATGGCCTAGGCAATGTGCTTGAGGCAGGCTTGAGGTCTCCTCAGCAGTCTGTTCTCGCTGCATATTCGAGTAGCCTCCTAAAACTTTTCCTAGGAGCAGAAGACAAGACTCACCCCCAGAGTGCTGGGTGCATTTCTCAAAAGGGAACAGAAAATGTGCTGGACAACAGGCTTAAGGAGGAAGAATACTTCCTTCTAAAGCTTTTGAAGCTTCAGTAATAGGGAGTAAGAAGGATCCTATTCTCCACTTCTGAAAAGTCATCCAGCTTCAGAAATTGAAAGTAAGAAGGATCCTGTTCCCCACATCCAAAGCTGCAGATGGCAAAATCACAAATGTGGAGGGCTGACTCTGCTTAAATTGTTCAAACTGGCTTTGTTCAATAATTCTGGAATTTAGGTTGGAGTATAAAGTTGACTTCCAGACTTGAGACTTGACTTGAAAGTATCTTCAAGGACTTCACTTGAGACTTGAAGGTAGAGACTTGAGACTTGACTTGAGACTTGGGAGTAAAAGACTTAAATACGTCATTGCTTTAGCATAATTCCTCTATTAAATGGTACATTTTTAAAAAAAAGCCCAGAACATCACAGTGACATTCTAAATTATTGTGCCTTTTTTCATTTCTCATGCAATTGTTTCAATTAATTAAAATTTTTGATTATTAAAGTATTCTGTTCAGTAGCTGGGATAATGTGGAAGGTGTTGATACTCAGAAGTGGAAAAGAATGCATAGGCATGATTCTGCACCTACTGAAACCAATGACAAAACTTCTATGAAGTTAACGGAACAGTTTTGCCAAGAAATTTGAGAGATAATATACATGCAACAGGTTGAAATGTTCAAACTGGAATATACTACAGAGCACAGGAAAATAACATTCACAAAAGATCCTCTCATTTCTGTATCAAATATTGTAATAAGATAAAATATGACACATTAATCCACTGTCATGATAAAAGAATTTGTATGAGGAATTAGAAATAAGTAAGACCACAGAGAGCCGCCATTATTAACATGTAAGGAATCAATTTTAACTGTGTTCTAAATTATTATTAAATGTGTTCTAATTATTATTGTCATTGTTGTTGTTGTTGTTATCATCATTATCAAGAAAAAGTTGGACTAAACCTGTGGAAAATACTTTGTGATGTGGGTTGTTAAGTGCACCTGTGGAGAGCCATGTGACTTTAGCTGAGTCATGCTGATGAGCAACCAGGGGAGAAGGTTGCATCAGGTATGGGGAGAATGCAAAGGTCGGCAGGATTGCATCAGCTAGTGTGAGTATAAATGTAGCTGAGAGCTAGCCAACAAGTGCACACAGTGCCTGAAGTGTCTGCCAGAGGCTCTGTCAGAAAGATCAAGCAGAGAGATGCTGGAATGCCTTCTGGAGATTCTTGTAAATATGCACACATGGTAACTCAAGAATAAATTGCCTCCTTGATGGAAGAGAACAATTGGCATGGGTGAGTTTTTCCTGGCTACAGTGCATTGCTGCTAAGGTATTCTCTGCTGCTGGACACGCTTCCAAAGCTATGGGAGCAATCTCTGCTATATTTTGAGCATGACAATCATTACAGCTGAAAATGAAAAGTGATGCTAGGCATATTTTAATTCAAAACATCATATAATGCCTTTCCTTCTTCCTTTCTTAAGTTGTCTTTACAATGTATGGACTAATAGTGGAATAAAAAAAATATATTAATTCAGTTAATCCTGCATTGTTCATCAAGGTTTATTCTACTTTCACCTGAAGGCCTTTCCACACTACAATGTTATAGTGCTATTATTCCACTTTCAACATCCTGTGGAATTATGAGGTTTGTAGTTTACTACAAAGTAGTTTACCAAAGAGCTTTCTGGCTGAGAATTATAAATGCCCCTCCTAAACTGCAAACCCCATGGAATAATAGCACTATAACAGTGCAGTGCGGAAAGGCCATGAGTTTATCTTGAAAGCAGATAAAAGACGTGTTTGCTTGCCCTCAGTTATATTCTGTTCAGCTATTGAAGTGGAGAGAAATAGGATTGTTTCCTGTCAAATTAGACCAGTATTAATTTATCCTAGATACTGTTTACGATCTTTATACCTATGCAAACTATTTGCTAACAAGCTTGAATCAGTACAAACTTTGAAATAATTACTGTTATCAGATGTTACCATGAGAATAATAATTATGAATAAAATCAAAAAGATTAATGTGGTCTAGTATTAGGCAAGGAATTCTGGTCAGACTTTTTTTTTATCTGCTTCAGCTGTGCGGGAGCACATATCTTGTAGATGTTGACTTCAAGAACATGCATTCTTGTAAATAGGAACAGTTTCTATTTATATAAATACCTGGTAAACACCTGGTCCATGTTCATATTCTGTGTACTTCTCCTTCCTTTTTTTATCTTTTTCTTCACTTTCATTTTCTCTTTGGTAAATATATTCTCCATATATAGCCTTTCTCCCTCCTCTGGCTGGTTCCAGCACATTCTGCCAAGAGGGGAAGCCCCAGGAAGACCTGCTCAGAAGAGTTCACTAAAGATAAGCATTGCTGCTGTTGCTGCCACTACGTGGCTGTGCTCTACCTGTGGAACTGTGGGCAGGAGGGCAGAGCCAACTCTCCTGTGCCTTTACAGACTCAGGCCCACCATCAGCTGTGACTAGCAGACTCTGCCAGCCAGTCTCATCCATGCTAGGTCTAGAGTTGAGGGAGCTGGCAGATAAAAGCAGGAGCCCAGTGGAGGCAGGCCTACCATTGAAAAGAGTGACACCAAAGGGTGAGGATCACCATTTTTGGGGATGCCACTTCAGGGATACACAAAGGAAAGGGCCTGTCATGTTGCTTGGAAGAAACAGGAGGGTTGCATTCTGTTATTCTGCACTTTATTACTACTACAATTATTTATTATCATCCGTAAGTACACAGCCAGTCTAATATGTGTTCTGAAAAGAGGACCTGGACCTGAAGGGGCAACCACTGCTGTACAGGACAGAAGGAGATACAGAAAGAGGAAACAGTTTCACTTTAAACAATGGGGCAGGGGTAGGGTACTAGTTGTCCCTAAAATGTGCCCCAACTCAAATAACCTGGATGGTGCTGGCAACACTGCCCCTGGGTTAAAAATGTTGTTGGTGAATGCTTGGTCAGTTAATGGGAAGATAGCTGCCATTCAGGATTTGATCCTGGATAAGCATGCATCACAGAGGCCTGTTTAGATAAGGCTGGGGGAGGGAAGTTCTCTGCTTAACAACAGGTAAGACCTGAGGGTCAGGGAGGTGGAGTTTCAAAATTCCACCCCCTTGTATAGGTACCCTACCCCACAGATTTCTGGGTTCAAGTGTGTTTATCTGAAGCTTGGGAGGAAGTTGTTGGGACAGAGTATGGATTCTCTTGGTATACTACCCACCCAATTGCCCAACATTCTCCTTTCTTAATTTCTGCCATGACAAGTACAGATCTATCCCAAGTGGTATCTGGTCCTACTCACACTGCCAGGCATACTCTGGACCTTGTTTTCTGTAGTGGTTGGGATGAATATGAACTGAGAGTAGAGGAGATGTCTACAGTTCCATTGTCATGGACCGATCATCGATTTAGACTCACTGGAAATCAGAACTTCTGTGGGAGACTCATTAAGATGAACCACCCCAGGAGGCTTATGGATCCAGATGGATTCCTGATGGCTCTTGGGGAGTTTCCTGCTGCCTTGACAGGCAGTCTTATCAATGTCCTGGCTGACCTCAAGAATAGAGAAATCCTCAGGGTGGTAAACAAGATCACTCCCAAGCATCTCCTTTATTGAAGTAGAACCGAACCAGCCTCCTGGTTTTCCAGGGAGTTGCTGGCCATGAAACATGTGAGAAGTCAACTAGAGTGATGTTGGCAGAACACTCAAACATATCTGATCAAATACAGGCTAGAGCTTATCTAAGACCCTACTCTGTGGCAACAGAGGCATCAAAGGCAAAGTTCTTTTCTACTTCTATTATGTCTGCAGGTAGCCAGCCAACAGAGCTTTCTCAAATGGTCCAGGGTCTTTTTCACACAGGCCAAGAAATGAAAATCTAGATCATTAAACAGCCTACTGAGAACAATTTGCCCGGTACTTTTCAAATAACATCACTAGGATTTGCTCTGGCTTGGATGCTATGATTGATACATATCCAGTGGATGTAACGCTCACCTATGCTCATCCAGTGACTGGATAGTTTTCAATTTGTACAACCTGAGGATGTGGACAGGATTTTTGGAGATTTGAGAGCCACCACATGTACTGTAGATCCTTTCCCTTCCTGACTTATTACAAAAGCTAGTGAGGGACTGACTGAGTGGATAGAGAGAATGGTTAATACCTCTTTAAAATAGAGTAGAGTTCCAGCTTGCCTCAAGGAGGCTATTATAAAACCATTACTAAAAAAGCAATCCCTGGATCCCACCATTTTGGATAATGATTGCCCAGTTTCTAACATTCCAGTTGTGGACAAGGTTTTGGAGCATGTGGTGGCCTTCTAGTTTCAGGGGTTTCAGGATGAAATAGATTATCTAGATCCACTTCAACCTGGTTTCAGGCCTGACCATGGGACTGAGACTGCTTTGGTCACCCTGGTGGATGACCTACACTGGAAACTAGACAGGTAGAGTGTGTCTCTGTTGGTTCTGCTGGACCTCTCAGTGCTTTCAGTACCATTGACCATGATATCCTTCTGGACTGCCTTGCAGGGATGGAACTTGGGGGCACTGTTTTACAGTGTTTTTGTTCCTTTCTGGAGGGCCAAACCCAGAAATGGTCCTGGGAGACTCCTGTTTGAACCCATGGTCTTTGGCCTGTAAGGTCCCTCAGGGCTTGTTTATGTCCCCTATGCTATTCAACATCTGCATGAAACTGCTCAGAGAGGTTGTCTGGAGTTTTGAGGTCAGTATGCAGATGACATCCAACTTTAGCAGAAGAGAAGGTTAAGAGGGGACATGATAGCCATGTTTAAATATTTGAAGGGATACCATGTAGAGGAAGGAGAGGGCTTGTTTACTGCTGCTCCAGAGACCAGGACAAGGAGCAATGGATTCAAGCTGCAGGAAAGGAGATTCCACCTAAACCTCAGGAAGAACTTCCTGACAGTCAGGGCTGTCCGGCAGTGGAATATGCTGCCTCAGAGTGTAATAGAGTCTCCTTCTTTGGAGGTTTTTAAGCAGAGGCTGGATGGCCATCTGTCAGGAGTGCTTTGAGGGTGTTCCTGCATGGCAAGGGGTTGGACTGGATGGCCCGTATGGTCTCTTCCAACTCTACATTTCTATGATTCTATGATTTATTACTATTTCCCACCACAAGCCAAGGAAGCTGTTTTGGTCCTAAATCAATGCCTGTCATCAGTAATGAACTGGATGAGAGTGAACAAATTGAAACTTAATCCAGACAAGATGGAGGTGCCCCTGGTCAGTCAAAAGGCAGATCAGGGAACAGGGATTCAGCCTGTGATTCATGCCTTGGTTACATTCCAGTTGGATTACTGTAATGTACTCTATGTAGGGATGCCTTTGAAGATTGTTCAGAAACCTCAACTGATCCAAAGATCTGCAGTGAGATTGTTAACTGAGGCTGGCTACAGGGATCATACAACTCTCCTGTTGCCAACTCCACTGGCTGCCAATCTGTTTGTGGGTAGAATTCAAGGTGCTGGTCGTGACCATTAAAGCTCTACACAGCTCAGATCTAGGTTATTTGAAAAACTATATTCTCCCCTACAAACTAGCCTGGGCTTTGAGATCTGCTGAAGAGGCCCTTCTTTCTGTCTCACCACCCTCACAGGTGTACCTGGTGGGAACACAGGAGACGGCCTTCTCAGTGGCTGCCCTCAGGCTCTAGAACTCCCTTCCCAGACAAGTTAGACTGGCACCCTTCCTACTATCCTTCTACAGTGAAATAAAGACATTTTTATTCAGTCAAGTATTCAAGTTATGATTGATTATATGTGGCCTGCATAATAGAAATGTGTTAGAAATTGTGTTCCTGCTGAATATTTTAGTTTTTAATTATTAATGCTAATTAATAATTAACATTATTTAAACTCTTTCAATTGTTTAATTATGTTTTAACTTTAATATTCTATGAGTTTTAACTATTTTTTTTAATTGTGAGCTGCTTTTAGTCCCAGCCTAGGAAAAAGCATTGTATAAATGAAAATGATGATGATGATGATGATGATGATGATGATGATGATGATGATGATGGGAGAAGGAAGAGGAGGAGGAGGATTCCTATGTCTACTAAGTGTCCCTGGCTGCCTCCCAAACTATGGCAAGGCTAGAAGATGGAAATAATTTTGTGAAACAAATAAATGGAGACATGACATTCACCACTATGTAGACCAGGTAAATAGACAGACACTAATAGAGAATTATAAGGTAACAGAAAACTACTTGTTACTAAAAACACCATTTGTAAGCTCCTTTGTTCCTCTACTACAAGTTTGTAAAACAGAGGATTGTTTTAAACAGTGGTTTGAAAACAGGTACCATTATCATGAACTATGCTTCCTATCCTGCACTGACAGAGCAGAAATGTATAAAACTATACAGTGAGAATATCTGCAAACTCTACAGAATCTGTGCAGAATCTTGTGATGGTTATCGTCAAGAAAGAACAGTTTACATCATTCCCTCTCATCCAAAATACTGGAAACTGTGGTTCTACAAGGCACATTAGAATTCTTACAGCATTCTCAAACTACTGTTTCCAAGAATCTTTGAAGGGTTTTGCTATGGCACTTAGAAGCATGCGTAATAGAGATCTTCATAAAGCAATAGTTCTATATACGTTTCCTTTTCAGAAGCTATATTGGCAGTTATGGGCTCCTGGCTGGATGTCAGTATGCCCTTTCGCATTTCAAAGCACTGATGACAAGGCTTAGTACAAACACCCAGGCATTTCTCTTATCACAAGCAGCATATGCACTTTGCAAATGTTTCATACTAGTATGAGCAGAAGCAGATTTTAGACAACCTATCCACATTCATCTATAAAAATAAATGTGGTTTCCAAAGAGAACATGTCTACTAGATGCACATTTTGGCTTTGAAAAGAAAACTTCTATGGCAACAGAAAAAGCTAAATTAGTATTACCCAGTGTTACCATGGCCAGCCTGCAATTTCATTTTGTTGAAAAAAAAAAATTTGATTTCCTTGAAAATCCCCAATTTTACACGGTATTCTGTGCTGCTTTTAGGACATTTTGGTGGCCATGTTTGAAATGTCCGCATTTTTTGGTGAGAATTACCTCTGCCCACTTTTCTTCAGCAATCCTTCATCATGTAAAAATCACAGTCTCATCTTTGTCCTTCTGACTTGCTCTAAGAACTACATTTTTGTTTCTGTACTACATAGAAGAGATCTGAAGAATACAGAACTTCTCCCATAACCCAATATATTCTCACTGACTTCACAAAAGATGTACTGAAATCACAACATCTGTCATTCCATTTGGTGCCCACATCCTACAGCTGTGATGTCTTTATAGTTTTTTAATTTATTTAAAAGTTTGCATTTGGAGCCAGATAGGAAATTAGTTAGAAAAGCAAATGCCTTTCACATTAGCTATTCAGGGTAAGTAGGAAGAACAGAAGAACATATCACTTTGTATTAGATAGATCATGTGGGAGACCAATTGCTCAAGTATGGAGTCTAATAATAGCAAGTCTTTTAGTTACTTCTAGGGTATCATTATTAAAATGTCAACAATTTTAATCATGGTTGTCTTTAGCAAATACCATAAATATTAAATTACGTGATTAATATATCAGAGTTTATTACCTTATGTCAGATGGAGTGGGTGTGTAATAAATCAGTCTTTTGCATTGGAAATAGTCGGAAGTAAATGTCATTCCAAACCACAGTGGTTGTTCTGCTGAACGTATTCCCTAACTGAAATATGGTCTTCAGAGTTTCACCATACTGTTGCATTGTACTCTAATAAAAAGGTGTCTCACCTACAATTTAGCCATTGTGCTAAAAATACAATCAAGTAGTGGATGGCTGCATATTTCAGCCCTGATCGCTAAGGCTGCATATTTGCAAGGTACTCAGTTTTATGTACTGAGCCCTGAAATAACACAGCAAAACATTGCAAGTTCTTTGAAACTTATGTATCTACAGATAGAAAAGGTAGAAATATGTTGACTTAGGCATGTTGAGGAAAGGTGTGTGTGTGTGTTTGTGTATACATTTTTGTAACAATTTCATAACTAAGTCAACTACCAATGTAAATTAAAACTAGGGTAGAAGAGATCCTTGGTAGAGCCATAGCTGTCTACTTCCAAAACCCTGATAGCCTGATAGATAGGATGGGAGGTTATGTTGGGTTGGTTGTTTCCTGGATATTTCTACCAGCAGGTTTCATTGCAGAATTTTTTTAGTCCCCCCCCAACTTTAAATTCCAGTAAAATTCTGAGAGAAAGGAAGGAAAGAAATACAAAAATAAATGTATAAATGAATGATTATATGAATTCTCCCTCCCACTGAAAACAAGTGGAGGGAAATTAACTATAGCAGCTTCAAGCTTTGGGATCTAGAATAACTGGGGAGACTTCTGGATCTAGAACAGCGGTGGACTGCCCCCCTCCATGCAGGGCTGCTTTATGTGCCTTTGATGCTTTGTGACTCCCCAGACTACTCTTTACCTGGCCCATAAAGGATTAATTCCTTCTCTTGAAAGCTTCTAGGAATGGCAGTTCACCTCTTAAATGCATTGCAGGGCCCTCCCACAGCCATTTCCACACTACAATGTTAAGAGTGCTTTAGTCCACTTTCAGCATCCTATGGAATCCTGGGGTTTGTAGTTTAGCAAGGGACATGTAGAGTTCTATGCCAGAGAGTTCTTTGGTGTCAGTAAACTACAAACCCCAGAATTCCACAGGATGTTGAAAGTGGACAAAAGCACTCTTAACATTGTAGTGTGAAAAGAAAACACTTTTTTTAGAACTAAAAGTGGCCTTCTGGCCATCACTAGTTTGATTTGATTTTGCAACATTATTTCCAGTCCTTGTAGGGGCAGAAAATGGCCTCTAGGCCCACTGCACTTGTTCATTCCAGATCTACAAGAACTGAGTTAATCCTCAGAACACCCTGGGAATTCTCTTTCTTTCTTTCTTTCCTTCCTTCCTTTCTTTCTTTGATTAATATATATATATATATATGCGCGCGCATGCCACCTTTCTCCCGGGATGGGACCCAACGCAGCTTCCAACAATAAATTAAAATATAAAAATAATTAAAACAATTAAAAACATTTAAAACATATAAAATCATAAAAAAGCTTAAAACAATATTTAATTTAAAACAGTTTATTAATAAACCTCTGTGGCTTACATAAAAGCCTGTTTAAAAAGAAATGTTTTCGCTTGCCAGCAAAAGCAGAACAAGGAAAGGGTCTGCCTAACTTCCTGTGGAAGAGCGTTCCACAGGGTGGAAGCAGTCAGTGAGAAGGCTCTCTCCTGTGTCCTCACCAGAAGAGAAAGCCTTCCCCAACATGCCATTTAGGTTGCTTTTCACCCAACTATCAGTGGTTTTCCTGTGACCTGACTTTCTGTGGGCATAGTAGAGGCCTCCACAATGCACATACTGTTTTGCCAGGCCAGTTCTTGTCTATCAGTGGTACAGCACATCTGCTCCATTCTAATATTCTCAGACAGACTTGGTGTGGGCTGAAATTGCCCTGTAGCTTAATATATCTTTAAAAACTCAGTCTGACAGTATTCAAATAAAGCAGTCAAGAAAATGATAGAGAGAGAGAAAAGGAGGGAAAATACAAACAATCATTTAAAATAATTATCCAGCCACAGTGATTCAAATCACTAAAAAAACAGAGCTACCAGTAATGGCCAAGTGGCCTAAAAAGGAGAGTTTTAGCAATTCTATGAAAGTCTAATAAAGAAAGGAGAAATGTGGAAGTTCCACAGTGTGATGTCATCTGCTGAAGTCAAATCAAAGACTTGTCTAGTGTCCTGTTTCCTAGAATTGCCAACCAAAGGCCTACAGGAAGTCTGAAAGCAACAGCAGAACATGAGGGCAATATAGTCCTCTTCTGCCATCATCCCACAGGCAATTATATTCACAGGCATGCTCCCTCTAATTAGACTTTGTGGCTGCTCCACAATAGAATAAATTATATTCTTTCAAGCATGGTGCAGTGACAGCCAGTGTAATTTAATCAACTGAGCATTGGACTACAACCCTGAAGACCAGGGTCTGATTCCCCATTTGGCTATGGAAACCCACTCGGTGACCTTGGGCATGTCATACACTCTCAGCCCCAGAAAACCCCATGATATGTTTGCCTAACAGTTACTGTAGATCAGAAACAACATGAAAGCACATTGAAACAATAAAATTGGGGGGGGGAATAGACAGTCTTTAGTAGATTCTCTTGTATGCATTAAAAATATTTCATGCTTTCTACAAAACATGGATAATTTAGATCAACCATTATGTAAATAAAATGGAGATTAGGAAACACAGATTGATCCACCAGTCTCCAAGGCTTATTGTGAAAGTAAGTTAAAGTTCAACAAAAGAGTTGACATATTTAAAGTGTTTTGGACTCTCTACAGTGCAGTAAAGGTGTATGAGCATGTGATTCAAATATAAAGACTGTGGCATGAAAACTGCAAGGGGCAGCTGAAAGAGGAATGTTACTATGCAATGTCATGGTAAGTATATCCAGAAGCATATGGGAAGTAGCTTCACACAAACATCTTATCACATTGAGATGCTATCACAGAATATGTGTGAAAAAGCAACAGATACAATACTACTACTTAGGCAATTTTCGCACTACACTGTTATAGCACTATGTTACCCTGTGAATTGGGAGTCCCGGGAGGGGCGCCCGAACAACCAAACAGCAACAAACCAGATGGGGAAATTAGCTGGAGCACTCTCTTGGCTAACGAGAGGCAGGGCAACGCAGCAGGATCTTTTACCCTATGTCTACAGCGTCAGGTCAGTAAAGAGGCAAATGGTTCAAGCAACAATTAATTTATTAAACAGTTATTAAAGAAAAGCACAAACACACTCCTAACTAGAAAAGGAAATAGAATTTCAAGGGGAATCGGTGATACGCCACCTGTCCTGCAGTCCTGAAGAAGCCTGATTGAATAGGAAGAAACCCGGCGTGGCGACCGAGGGGAATCTGCTGAACTGAGCAGCAGCAAGGCAAGGTGAAGTTCAGACAATCCGGCGAGAGTTCTGAAGAGCTCTCAGAGCGGGGGATTTTTATAGGGGAAAGAACAACCGCAGGCTAGTCTGGTCTTGGGTGAAAACAATAAGTTTTGGGTTGGAGACAAAGCCTCCGAAAGGTCAGAATTTGCATGATTGAGTTAGAGTCCAAATTGTCAATGGTATGGCCAGTATGTAGATGCGGCTAGCTCAGCAGTTAAGTACCTAGTTCGCCAGGGTGTCCTCTCAGGGCAGAGGATTTCTTTGTGGCAACATGCATTTGTAATGAAGGTGTTTGTTTCGGGAGGTCCCCTAAAGCAGATCTGGCAATATCTGGCTTGATTTGATGAGAGCAGTAAGTAGTAGCCATGCCCAGCTTTGCGCTTGTTCGGCAGGCCTCACAAACGCTTGGCTGGTGGCAGAGCAGGGCCGAATTATGATATCAAAATGATATCTTTGGTTTACCAAAGACCAGGCCAGAACACGGTGGTAACAGCTATTATTCCATTTTCAACATCCTATGGAATCCTGGGGTTTGCAGTTTAGGAAGGGGCATTTAGAGGGCCTTAGTAAATTATAAACCTCAGAATTTGACAGGATGTTGAAAGTCAAATAATAGCACTGTAACAATGTAATGCGGAAATGGCTAAGTGTTCTCACATTTTGGCTTTTTTAATGGTCCAGGAGCTATATTTTCTCCATATATGTTCTCTTGTGAGGATAGGGTAATTTCTCCAAAGTGCATCCAACACTGTGCTTTTCTTCCTTCCTTCCTTCCTTCCTTCCTTCCTTCCTTCCTTCCTTCCTTCCTTCCTTTCCTTTCTTTCTTTCTTTCTTTCTTTCTTTCTTTCTTTCTTTCTTTCGGTGTTAGAATACTGTATCTCACAGATCTTCTTTACATGATATAAACTACTACTAAAAGGGCAGGCAAATGGAAAACAGAAAAAAATTGAATTGAGCTAATGCTCTAATAAGAGAATTTATTTTTCTGAAACTTGCTGTAATAATTATAAACTAGTCAATGTGTTTTCAAAAAAGACCAAAGAATAGTATATTTTGCAAAAATATCATGCATAACAAGCAAATGTTCTTTGTCAGCTAACTGTGGCAAATCTGTATATTATCTGAACTCATCCACAGCACTAGAAGGGAAAACCTACATTACTATACAAATATAAACCAGTATTCAGAATGCTAGGGGATTAATGAAAAGATGACAGATGGGTCTGGTACAAAGGTTGGCATGGTCAGGTAACTGTCCTAAAACTCTAACAAGAACCATTACTGATCCAAGGCACTGACCAGCTTCCCATTTCTCAGTGAAATACCTCACAGCACCAAAATAAATAGGGCATAATGTAGGTCACATTCCATTGCTTCTTCCAAGATGCTCCCATGGAAAAATAGGAAATCAGCCCAGAAGTCCTTGAACTCAGGAGACTCTGAATTATTGTCTGTTTCCCAGTGGAAAGAGCACAGGCAGCAGTGAAAAATTACTCCTTTGAGCCCCACAGGCTCTTTGGTCAGCATCTCACTTGTCAGGGAGGGGACACATGCCCCCATCTCTGGATATTGTTGGAATTGGACTGCAAGTACTATTAGCTTTAGCCATCTTTGCCAATAGTGAGCCATAAAAGCAACTGTAGTACAGCAATATCTCTTCTAGGAGTTTTTCAAACTAGTAAATAGGTGGGTGCCCAGAGAGTCCAGGCTGGGGGGTGACCATCATCTTCTAATTTAAGAGATACCTTAAGGAACCACAGAAGCAACTGCCTCATTGTACAAAAACCTAGGGTGGTCTTTTCTCTAAAATCGCCAAGTGATGGTCTCTACCATCCTAAGAAAGAGCCCTTTCACACTACACAGTTATAGTGCTATATTCTGCTTTAACTATCATGGTTTCATCCTATGGGATCCAGAACTTGCAGTTTGGGAAGGGCTACTTAGAATTCTTAGCCAGATGGCTCTAATGCCTCACTAAGCTACAAACCCCAGAATTCCAAGGACTGTTGTGATCTTTAAGTGGAATTATAGCACTATAATTGCATAATATGAAAGGGCCCAAGAAGCAGGAAACTGGTCTAAGATTAGCTCTCTGTGACACTAGATTCACACTTCCTCTGGAAAATCAGAGCACTGAAACTTTTGGAGGCTTTTTAGCACTGAAATGAGAAGGGAAGGGTTATTGCTCTGCTCTCCTCCAGTGCCCTTCCTATTGACAAACGCCTGACAGTCAAAGACACTAGGAAGAAGATCTCAGAAGCATGCCTAGAAGGAACTGAACAGCACCTGCTTCATGATCTAATCCCCATACCCTCCAACAGTTCATTGATGAAAACTGGGATACATGTGGCCAAGCAATATCAGAGTGCTCAATATGGTAAAAGATAATAATGAGGAAGAACAAGTGAGCTAGGAAACAATGCAGGAGATTGCTTTTTTTTTTTTTGCATGAGTCTACTAAGAAGGACATTGTCTGTTTACTGAGTGCAAATTGGTTTTGTACTCTGTACTCAATTCACAGAACTTGAAATATACTGAGGACCAAGGGGGAAAGGAAAAAAGATATTATAGAATCAGCTGGAAAAATGGGAGGACAAAGGATTAATCAGTATAGTTCCCTCTACTAGAATGTTGTTATTCTCGGTGGAAGGGAAGAATAAATTGTGGGTGAAGAGCATGTTAGAAACCACAATGCAGGTCAGCACAAAGAGAATAAAAGAGAACTCTTTGATAGAGAAAAGGCTTTTGTAGGGGAGCTGGAATTGTGAGGTGAAGGGGGGAAGGGAATAAAAAATGAACTCTGCATGTGACATTCATGTGCCCCAGTACCCACAAAAACCTGCAACCAGCCCTGACAGACCCTTACTACTGCCTACCTTTGAACCTTATTCTCTGTAATTTTATCCTTTAGTAGTGAAAATATTGAAGGAGGGAGGCAGGGAAGGAGGGACAGAGGGATGAAGGGAGAGGGGGACATCCTTCCTTCCATGAATCAAGTGCTGAAACAAAATAGGCTGAAATTTAAAATGTGATGGGGGTTACCCTTCCTTCCCCCTCCCCAAATTAATAGATAAATGATAGAACAATATGATTATCATTTTTTAGTAATGAGGTAAATTGCAAAAATATTTTTCAGGGGCAGTTTTATGTTAGGTATATGGATTAATTTTCTAAATGGGGGGGCAGATTAAGCAATTCCATGCAAGACTAACTGGTTTTCTATCTACTGTCATATAAATAGTACTTAGTTCTAAAATGTTAACAAGCACATTTGTGTCCTAAATTATTTAACCAAGTATAATGGTTCCAGATTGCATTTTTTGCTAGGCTTCTCTCAGAACCGTCACTATTTATCATACATGGACTGTCTGTCTTTTTTCTACTCAGAAGCACAGCGTGAAAAAACTTCATTTCACATTGAAACATCACTATGTGAAACAGTGAGATGAAATGAGTCACAGAAGGAGAGTTTGTGCTATACTCTGGTAAACAGTTGGTCTACGAGAATGATAGTATTTTATGCTGTGACTGATATGTCAATTGCGAGTGCTAAGATATGAATGATCTGAAAGCCGGAGTTTCACTTATGTTGGACTCTATGCATGTGAAAGATTACAGGTAACATAGTGAATCCTGCTGAGAGGGCACAGCGCAGGTCAAATCCAAGTATTCATATGGCAATGCAATGGATTCTCAAAAAATTATACCCAATAATAGTGCAGCTGATAGGCAAGCCCTTGAGGCATCGCTAGCAGATTCATATGTGTGTAAATAGAACACATGATTGAGCTTCATTATGAATATAACCTCTCTAAATAAAAGCTAGTTTCCAACTTCCATCACAATCTACCATGACAGAGAAACAGAACCCAGAACAGATGGGACTATGCAGATAAGGGCAGACTTGATGGAGTACATATTTAGATTTCCAAGGTATATATTAATAATTTCTTACAATTTTTCCTGTGAAAAAGTAAAACATTTTGCTTGGGATACAAAGGCTGTATAAATAACTCCATCTCCTATGTATTCACTGGATTTTGGGAAGAAGCATCTTTTTACACCACCTCTGAGACAAAGAGATACTCCTTAAGCCTCAGTTTAAGTAGCTTGCTACAGTAATATTTTGACTGTTTATGAAAAACTAAAACATTAAAAAATAACTAAAGAATCTACAATAATAAAAGAGGATGGATGCATCTCTGAATATCAAGGTCGCTGCTTTAAGACATCTAAAAACTGGGAGGCATACTGTGGCCATCATGGGGCATTATTTGATTCTTAAAATGTGTTCATTAATGGTAATGTATGTGTATGCTTGAAGAATGTGGTATCATCTTCAGTCACTAGGTGGCAGACTGCCCTAACCAAGGAATAGTTTACAAAAGACACCTCCTAAAGCCAGAGGGACTTGCCCAGATGGTAGTTATATTGTTTTTAATTTCCCCTTCAAATGGAGGAGACCTTTCTCTCAGACAGTTATATGGTATACTATGACAGTGGAGTATCAAGGGAACCACAGCCACAACTTCATCAGTCAGGGTAGGTACAATGTGTGCAGCCTTGACAGTAATTTAACTTTTCTCAATAGCTTTTATGTGTTAATGTAAGCACTATTTCAGTCCATGTCAAAAAAAGTACTTTTGCTAGTAAACTTTAAAGAGCATATGTTAAACCTAGAAAACTAAAATTTTACCGTACTACTTAAACAAGGACAAATCAACCTTTATGTTTTCCTCTTTGACAGAGGTAGAATAATCAGTGACGTTCACTGCTATTTCTAACAAACTTTACACTTCTCACAACTAAAGTATATTTTACAGTTCTGAAAATGGTAAATCAACATGTTTGTTATTCAAAATTAAGTACTCAACAAAAAGTATCAACATTGCCATGTTTGCTGCTGTAAAATATTAAAAAGACAGCATTGAACTTGCAACAAAAGCAAATTCTCTCTTCACAAATTATACTAACTAGATGATCTGTCATGGTAGGATGAAATCTTGCCAAATGATGAAACTATCTTTGTGTATATAACACGCACAGGTACACAACATCCTCTATGGCTGGGGCATCCGTGGGCCTCCAGATAATGTTGGACTGCAATTCAGCATTGACCATGCTGGCTAAAGTTAATGGGAAATGATTCTAACAACCTCTGGAGACCCCCTGCTACTTTATCACAGAATCATAGAATCACAGAATCATAGAATCATAGAGTTAGAAGAGACCACAGGGGCCATCCAGTCCAATTCCCTGCTATGCAGAAATCAAAGCACTCCCAACAGGTGGCCATCCAGGCTCTGCTTAAAAACCTCCAAAGAAGGAGACTCCACCACACTCCAAGGCAGCATATTCCACTGCCGGACAGCTCTAACCATCATAAAGTTCTTCCTGAGGTTCAGGTCAAATCTTCTTTCCCGCAGCTTGAATCCATTGTTCCTTGTCCTAGTCTCTGGAGCAGCAGAAAACAAGCCCGCTCCCTCCTTAACATGATATCCCTTCAAATATTTAAACACATGGCTATCACGTCCACTCTTAACCTTCTCTTCTGCAGAATAACATACCCAGCTCCCTAAGCTGCTCCTCATAAGGCATGGCTTCCAGACCCTTCACCATTCTGGTCACCCTACTCTGGACATGCTCCAACTTGTCTATATCCTTCTTGAACTAAGGTGCCCAGAACTGGACACAGTATTCCAAATGAGGTCTAACCAAAGCAGAATAGAGCGGTATCATTACCTCCCTAGATCTAGACACCACACTTCTTTGATGCATCCAAGAATCCCATTGGCTTTCTTGACTGCCACATCACACTGCTGATTCGCGTTCAATTTGTGATCTACCAAGACTCCTAGATCCCTTTCACATGTACTGTTATCCAGCCACCTGTCCCCCATCCTATATTTGTGCATTTCATTTTTTCTGCCTAAGTGTAGGGCTTTACATTTCTCTCTGTTGAAATTCATTTTGTTAGCTTTGGCCCAGCTCTCCAATCTGTTAAGGTCATTTTGAATTTTGATCATGTCCTCTGGCATATTAGCAACCCCTCCCAATTTGGTGTCATCTGCAAATTTGATCAGCATGCCCTCTACTCCTTCATCCAAGTCATTGATGAAGATGTTGAATAGCACTGGGCCCAGGACAGAACCCTGTGGCAACCCACTAGTCACTTCTCTCCAGGATGAAAAGCAGTCATTGGTGAGCACCCTTTGAGTTTGGTTGGTCAACCAATTACAAATCCACCTAACAGCAGCACTGCCCAGCCTGCATTTTACTAGCTTCTTTGTAAGAATGTCATGGGGAACTTTGTCAAAGGCCTTAGTAAAATCAAGATATGCTACATCCACAGCGTTCCCTTCATCTGTCAAGCTCGTAAGTCTATTGTAAAAAGATATAAGATTAGTCTGGCATGACTTATTTTTGAGAAATCCATGTTGACTTTTAGTGATTACAGCATTGCTTTCTAAATAATTACAAACTGACTGTTTAATGATCTGCTCTAGGATCTTTCCCGGTATTGATGTCAGGCTGACTGGGCAATAATTATTTGGGTCCTCTTTTTTCCCTTCTTGAAGATAGGGACAACATTTGCCCTCTTCCAGTCTTCTGGGACTTCTCCTGTTCTCCAAGGGTTCTCAAAGATTATTGCAAGTGGTTCAGAAATTACTTCTGCCAGTTCTTTTAATATCCTTGGATGTAATTCATCTGGCCCTGGAGACTTGAATTCATCTAGTTTAGCCAGGTATTCCTGTACTATTTCTTTGCCTATTCTGTGCTGCATATCTACTGGTTAGGACTTTGGTCTGATGTGAGAAAGTTCTCCTTATGTTCTTAAAGCAGCTCCATGAAGGGAACCACTATGAGTCCAATCTACACGGAGGTAAAAATGCAATTTAGGCCTAGTCCAAAGGTTCTCAAGGCACACAACACTTGCTCTCTCCTGAAACAGTCTCAGATCTTTTTTATTATCTCAGGGTTATTTCTTGTTATTTGCCATCAAGTCAACTTTTACTTATGGTGACTTCATGAATGAGGGACCTCCAAGAGCCCTGGTCATCAACTACCCTTCTAAGATCTTACAAACCCAGGGTCATGGCTTTTTTGATTGAATCAATCCACCTGTACGGTGATCCTCCACTTTTCTTACTGTCCTCCACTTTACTGAGCATTATCGTCTTTTTCAATGAGTCATGTTGTCCCATGACACATCCAAAGTAGAATAGCATCAGGTTAGTCATGTTGGCTTCTAGCAACAGTTCAAGCCTGATTTTTTTTCTATAATCTATTTATTTCTCTTTTTAACAGTCCATGATATCCATAGAATGTTCCTTAGGGACTACATTTCAATTGTGTTTATTTTCTTTCTCTCAGCTTTCTTCACTATGCAGCTCACAAAGCCATACATAGAAACCAGTTATAATTTAGGAAAAAACTAACACAGTTTTAACTGTGTCTTTTAAAATAACTTAGGGCTTTTGTTTTGTTACTGTTGTGTCCTCCAGGTCCCACCAGAGAAGTCATACTTTACTGGGACATGGGAGAGGGCCTTCTTAGCCATGGCACCCAACTGTAGAATGCTCTCTCTCTGGAGTTTTGATTGGCACCAATACTCTTTATCATTTAGGCACCAGGTTATAACTTGACTGTTCACTAAAGCCTTTGATCCTGATAAAGTCAACCCAAAGACTGTTATATCTGCAGTCAGCACTCTACATCCATGGGTTTAATATTTACAGATTTGATTCTTTAAGGATTATTTGTTGCTACCTCCAATGCTGCCTTATGCCATTTTTAGTAAGAATAAGTCTCACATAATATTCACAATCACTCTGCAAGCTTTGTGAGACTGAGAGAGACAGTGAATGCAAGGCGAGACTTGTTAGTCTTTATTAAAAATTGTGTAGAGCTGCAGTGGAGGTGGCACCAAATCTCAAGGCAGCCTGCTTCTGTCTTACAAAGGAACCATGCCAATTTGAAGGCAGACCAGATATGGTACAAAAAAAAATGGGCAAGATATGATCACAGAAGACAACCAATCTGTCATAGGCTTCCAGGACCTAGACTCAGACTCAGAGTCTGAGACAGCAGAACCTTCTATGATCCCTGGCTCAGACACTGTATCAGCAGAACCTGTAGAGCAGACAGTACCACCACACACCCCAAAGACAGAACAGGGGGCAGTGTCAGCCCCAGCAGGGAGCCCTGCTCCTTCTGACATGGAGAATAACTTACCAATACCAACCATAGACACCAAAGAGGACTCCACTCCCAGCAAATTTATGCCAAACAACAATTAATCTATCTGTGCTGATCTCTGAACCTATAAGAGTTGAGCCATTCCCCTCCCGACCTTGTTGGTGACTAACTGTCTGTTTTTCCTGCAGTGCTTCTGTTTGTTTCCCTTGCCTGTTGTTCTTGCCTCTGACTTGTGTATATATTGCCAGCCTCTGATTTATAGACCTTACTGGGACTGTTGTTTGCCCCTCATTTGTAAGACTATTTCCTTGCTAAAGTAAACTGACTAATTACTTTGCTGCCAGAACCTCTTGCCATGTGTGTTATCAGCTGCCTTTGGCTGCCAGCCTAGACCGAGCATGGCCACAATCAGAGGAGAGCCAATGTCTCACTAGCCATGACATTGTGTGCATATACAAATAAACATACAGCCATACTGTCATGAGCCAGGAGTCAGTTTCTCCAGGTGAACAGCAGCATCAAAGGAGGATAAGCAGACACAAGCACACCAGGAGCTAATCAGGCTGGGATGAGAGCCAGCTGGCTCCAGCCTTCTTAAGGAAGGCAGAGGGTGGTGGCTCAATGCCAGAAAAAATGTATGTGTTTGCTGCCCCTTGCTTTCATGTCTGCTACAGATTCCATGCTCATTGTTTACCTCTCTTTTCTGACCTTTGAACTGTCTGATGTTACCACCCATTGGATTCCTGACCTTTGGACTGACACTTGACATTGCTTCTGCTTGAAAGCTTTATTGTACTGCTAAGCTGTATCCGTTTGCCTGCTAAATATCTTGGGATTCCATTGCCTGACAATGGACAGTCAATGTGTATGACAGAGGCTCTCTACTCCAGTATTGATACAAAGTGAACATGTGCTTCCCAAGAGAAGCAAAAAAAATGTTTCAAAAATGATCCCAGGATTTTCCTCAATGGGCTCCAGTGTAGATTAGAAACAACTGGAAAAAAAAGAGTGAACAGTCCATCATGTTAAGTAAAAAGATGTATATCAAAAATCCATTGACTCTCATCCAGCAATTGGGACACACAGGTGGCTCTCTCTTCTTATTCATTTCAATGAGGCAGATTCAGTAATGGATTGAATTATACACACAGAGTTGCTTCATTCACCAAACTGTCTACTAAGGAAACTTAGAGGAGTACTAGAATAGGCCAGTTCCTGATATTGCTGCTTAACAAGTAATTAAATTCATCTGGATAGGAAGGTATGCCTTCCCAACATTCTTTGCTCAACAGTGTTCCTAATGTAATGAGCTGTATACAAGCAGAGTTTTATGCCCATGCCGGGCTGAGAAGAAATGCTATTTATTTCACAATAATGAATAAGATGGACATCTCTCATGTTTCTTTGCAGCTCCAATTCTACAACTGCACAATATTCCCTAAGTTCACACAGTGAGAAATGTTTCTAGCCGAGCTTCAACTGTGAAGCATTTAAGAACAAAATAATGTTGAATAAAATGGGCATTTTCTGAACCACCTGCTGCCAGCTGTGGCCACCTTGCTAAAAGCTCACACCAGAAATAAGATCCTGATTTGATGGGAAGCCAGTCTGAAAAGTTTTAACATTCTGTTCTGTTACAAGTTTGGAAGAACTTAGCTATTAATGTTACTTATCTTAGTCCTATTTACCTTTTCTAGCT
This sequence comes from Iguana delicatissima, assembly GCA_948472985.1. NCBI lineage: Eukaryota > Metazoa > Chordata > Lepidosauria > Squamata > Iguanidae > Iguana > Iguana delicatissima. The sequence goes on from CAOKZL010000003.1 coordinate 1,108,261, forward strand.
TTGATTATTCTCAGGACATAAAATTGTTTTAATTTCCAGTATTTAAAGGAAATGAGAAGAGCTGAACCAAAATCTTCAATCAGCTTATCCTGAGAATACTTTTGACCCAATGCAAAATGCTTAAATGGCTGCATTCTCTTCTGATTATCTCAACCCATCTCCAAGTATTAATCTCCACTGTTTCATTCCTCCTGCAGATTATGTCCTTTTTTCCAGCCATCTAGCTGCTGACAAGATACAACAGATTTTTAAAGCCATTTTAATTAAAACAGTTAATTTTCATTTGGGCATGGCATGGAGTTCTCCTGCGGTCTTCTTCCATAGAGAGGCATTCAGAAATGTGCTACTGAAAGGTATATGACTCTTTGTCTTTTTAATTTAATAAGCAAATTGAAGGGTACACATCTAAGAAACAGGCATGTGGATTAACTCTGCCTTGGGTGAAAAGAGACTGTTAGGGCAAAATCCAATGTTGCCTTTCCTCTCATCTCATTATTGATGTAACATCCCATTCCCCTTTTTTTCAAACAGAATATCCAGGCATCTGGGATTGCAGGGAGGGAGGCTACTCTCTTTTCATTCCATTGAGCACAGCCATTCTGTTCATAGGAATGATTATATCACGTTGAACAATTTTGGCCCCAAAGTTACATGTAGCCTTCACCCCTCAGGATTGTTTTTGTGGCCCCAACTTGCCCTTTTCTGAGAAAAAAGGTAAATAGTATGCTTGGCTAGAAGCCCCCCAATACAACAATTCCCCTTTAAATTGTGTGTAGGGCTCCCTTGAACTATTTAACCTCAAAACCTCCACTTTTCAAAATCAGAAGTTGATTTAGAGGTACATATGGAAGTCTAGAGGGTCTTAGGAGCATAAAATTGGGCCAAAAGACCCATCAAAGTTGCCCTAAATTCATACGGTTCTGACATTTTTGCAGTATATCCCTTATCACTATGGCCTCATGCACTACAACCTAACTTCTATGGGTGAAGATAGCTATCATACATTTTAGCTCAACATAGAAACATGTGGTCTGACCATATCCATCAGTTATTCGCCATAGGTTCAAGTGATAAGTTCCAACAGGAAGCAAGCCTTTGCAAGTCAAACTGCACAGGTAGGTAGAACATCACCATTCATTACCTCAAACACAAAAGTTTCCAAGATAGTGTATTCATATATTCAATTTAGAATGGCATTAATCTCCTACGTTGTTCTAGATTCTTATGCAAGCCGTCAGGAAATTGTACGAATAAAGACAAATAAGGAAATAAAACTCAAAGTACCCAAGTTATGTATTAAATTTTGCCACTTGGATGTATATCTTATAAATACCTTGAACACATAGTTTGAATACATTGCTTATATATAGCTTGGAAACGTAGCCTGGGTACTTAGTTTTATTTTATCCAATAAAATAAAATAAAAGTTTAGAACAGTGCTTCTCAAACAATCTTCCAGAACTTTGAGATTTCAGTATTCAGTTGTAGCTTCTGGGAGATGAAGTCTACTCAGATCAGACTTTTCCTCCACACTCTAATTTGGTTTCACAAAATTGCTGTTCGTATCTAGCATAAACAGCAAAATAGAAGATTAAAAACGAGTAAGGTTTTTGTTTACTTGTTTGTTTGTTTGCTTTTTGTCTTGTTTCTGGTTATACAATACAGCTAAACTTTCAATGAGCCCTTTCTCTATGGAAATATTAATAGTCGTCCAAAGCTAAATATAAAGATAATGTCATGTATTTCAAAAAGTGTGAGTCTTTCTGGTCCTTTCCTCCCCATTCCTAACCCCTCCAGAAAACTTCTCCTGGTGATCAGGGGACTATCCTTTGCATTGGGTTGGGCAACTGTACCAGGGACGGGTGCTATCTCTCCATCAAAACCTTGACACATCACCCATCAAAACCAAACCAAAACTTCTGGATTCTTTCTTTCTTTCTTTCTTTCTTTCTTTGTTTGTTTCTTTCTTTCTTTCCTTCTTTCTTTCTTTCTTTCTTTCTTTCTTTCTTTCTTTCTTTCTTTCCTTCCTTCCTTCCTTCCTTCTTTCTTTTTCTTCCTTTCTTCCTTCCTCTTCTCCCAACAACAATAAAAAAAAAATTCCACCATTTGTCTTTATTGTTTACAAGGTTTTTAGAGCCACTAGAATGGAAAGGAGGCAAACCATCATTTCTTCTGGAAGTTTGGATGCCTGGCTTTTTAAAAAATGGCTTCGGGCCCCCAATAACTGCAAAAAGAGAGAGGGGGATCACAATTTCCCCATTCCTGCTGTACATAGCAGTATACCATGAGGCATGAGGATTTTGGAGGGAAGAAGAATTGTCCGAAGTTGGGCATAGGCAGTTTCCAGAAGCAGAGTTCCACTTCTGGAAGATCAATCACCCCTTTTTCATTGAATCCTGGTGCAGCCCATCCCACCTTGTAAAGGAAGATTTTCTTATCCCCAATTGATACTTCAAGTAGGTTCTAATGAAGTCATAAAGAAGAAGGGGTTAAGCACGTCTATTTTCTTTTACTTGTGGTTCTCTGAATACAAGTCAATGCTTTTATGGCACAGCAAGATGATCACTGATGTAACATGCATACATATATACCTACACACACATACACAGTTCTACAACCAAAGAGTATTGTCAAATGTAAATGAATAAATAAATGATTCCAGCATAGACCAAGGTTATCAAGTCAAATACAGAAGCTGTCCACTCACTTTCAAGGTACCCTTGTATCAAAAGTGAGGCAGAAACACAACTTTTGTCCTTCCCCTCACCCATGTACAAATGCCCTTACAGACAGATTACATGCTCAGCATTTCACAGATGAAACCTGGATCATGTACAGCAAAGCAACATTAGAGCATGTGCAAAATGGCAAAAGTTACGAACGGGGAGGAAAACATAAGCTGAGGGAGGCAGAAGCAGTTGGTCTAAGCCTCCTGGGAAGAGCAAGATTCTGTTCCCTCCTCTCCTCTCTTCTCCTTTCCCTCCTACTGAGTTAATGGAGCGCAAAACACGTTTACGCTTTGAACTCATTTTGCAGCAACTGAAGAGGCCTGAGGACAAAGGGGGAAAGTGGGTGGCAGAGAGACATTTTTCAAGGAGGTGAAAAGGTGGGACAAGAGAAGATTAATCAGGATTGTCTCTGTGAAATTCGGACAGCAAGAAAGTACGAGACTAAGATTTCCCCCTCTCTCACTCATGTAGCTCATAACATGCTTCATGCACTGTTCCTATCCTGGATTTTTTGTTTTGTATTTCTCATTTTTCGGGCTACTTTATTACCTTTCTTTGTCTTTAGTTTCTGCATGATACAAATTTGTGTATGTGTGTTAACCTTGCAGTACTGTAACTTATGTGGGAGGGAATAACTTCATCTTGCAAAACTAGTTTGGCAACCTTCCTTGCCATCATCACCTTCATCTTTTTTTGGCAGAGGGGATGGCAGTTCTGCACATGAACATAGATGCCTTCATTGTCAACACAGACATGTTGTCAGTTATTAAAACATTTTAAACAGAATTGGCAGTGCACACCTACAGAGCTCCACAGTGGCAAATAACACATTTTTTCCCCAGTTAAAATTGTTCCCATGCAGCTGTGGAGCTTTGTAAGCATGCACTGAAAATATTGTTTCAAAATAATAATGACTGACCATGCACCCTTTGTGGGGTCATAAAGAAAACAGCAGTGGATTTCAGGAGGTGGAAGGCAGCAATCAACCTTCTTGGACAGCTTTTCTGACTCTTTCTCAAGTGCTCTCACTACCTTTCCCTCCATCTTTCACTGGCTTGTCCAATCAGGGATGGGTACACTCAGAAACACATAAGACTCAGAAAGTTCTCTACCCAAGCACAGACAACCTGCAACAGGCTGGGATAAGTTTTCCAGCTCAAGGACCCATTGCAGATGGCACCATTCCCTGAAAATGACCACTAAGTAGGGAGGAAAAAAATGCTGGAAACCCACTTCCAGATTTGTTTTGTTTTGCTTTGCTTTAAATCCATTTGGCAAAGTTTGGGGGAGCTGTGCCCTGTTTTTAAGGAGAATTAATATTCCTGGAGGATTTCAAAAACAGAATGTCCCATTTCAGTACAATAAAAGCCTGGTAAGAAAGCATTCAGGAGGGCCCATGGGCAACAAGCCACCACCCAAACCTAGGGCTCAGTGATGAACCCTAACAGCAGGAAGAGTCCAGAGATTAAAGATACTTTACTGCTGGGAAGATGTTGCAAACTGCAGCAAAG